>JAYKKI010000012.1:40487500-40885000 GCA_039881145.1 Druceiella hillmani | reverse complement strand
AAAAGCTAGAAAATGTTAATATTTATATTTTTGATTTTATACAAAAATGGTGCGAATTATTTACTAATTGTTAATTCCCATTTATGTTGTCAAGTTTTGTTAATAAGCGTCTGTAAGTATGCATTACACTTTGGTAAGAGATTTATAAAATAAATGTTCAATGAAATGGTGTATTCACCAATGAAATAGTATTTTCATATTGAAACTCTATGAAAGAAATGTTTGTATTATCCAGTCCAAACTAATTTAATGCAAGTTTTTGTTTTAGTTATGAGCAAATTGAATCATACATTGCATTTAAATAACAGAATATTTTTACCTAATGTAGCTCTATCATCATTTGTATTAGAATTCAATTTGTCAGAATACAATATGTTTTTGCAAGTATTTGTTGAATTACCAAATATGAAGAATAAATATGTATTGATAATTTTGCGAATTAAAGCAGTCACTGGCCTTATATAATCTAGTCAAAACTAATTGAATGCACGTTTTAATTTTCTAGCTATAGGTAAAGTAAACCATCCAGTGCAAACTAATTTAATGCACATTTTAATATTCCAGCTATAGTTAAAGGGAATCATGTTGAATTTCAATAACAAAATTTAATTCTAATTTAGAATACTAACAAATAACTTTTTAAAATACAACATATGTTTTTTGCAAGAATTTATCGAATTACCATAAATTTATCAAGGTGTAAATATAATTTATAGATTCATTCGTCTACTTACTTAAGAAAAACTTTGATGCATTCATGATGTTTAGTAATGTTGTATTCATGATGTTTAGTAATGTGTATACATCAGGGAATGCTATTACTATTACTGTTGGTTTCTTTGGGTCATTTCAATCTGTTTAGTAGTTCTCACCTTTTTACTGAAGATTTTCATAACATAATGTACGACGATAGAGTAGTATATTGATTAATCTCCAAATAAAGTTTTTTTTCAAGTTTAAGTTAACAATACAAAATAAATTAGTTGATTCTTAAAGTTAATTTAATTATTTATTACAAGCCAAGAAAATATCATGTGTTACATCAATTTAATCGCATTTACAAAAAAAATATATTGTGAAATTCACAATTAGGGATATTTATATATTTGGGTAATCCCATCTAACCAGAGACCATTGGCAGAATAGTAAGAATAGAACAAAGAAACTATATAAATCGAGAAAATGTGTGCCGTTATATTTACACATACATGATATTTTATCTTCATAAAATTGTATCTGTTACATTTATTTGAACTAGTTACTAATACAATAAAGGAAATTGATGTTTTACGAGTATACTTTGCATTCTCGTTTAACTATCCAACATTTAAAGTAAGTAAAGGACTTGTAGCTCTTACTGGGATATAATAACTTTTATTGAATACCTCGTGTGTTAAATGGACACTTTACTTAAATATCACTTCTGTATTCCGAGAAGTGCGCTTGGGCTGGCTAAATTGCTATAAATAAATAATTTGTACACCAAAAGATGCAAAAGATGAAAAACAATATTTTCTCTAACGTGAACAGTTTTTTTGTATGCTGTCAGCAATCACGGTGGATGTTCCTTTTCTTTGCTTTTTTTAAGATGTCAATAGATCAGGAAACAGTTTTCTTCCAAACATATATAAATAGTTTTTCTCGTATTTGAACAAACTGAAAAGTTTCTTTATGAAGTATGAGTAATTTCTTTTCATTTTGATTCCTTAAATTTCTTTCTTTATTTTCCTATTTTATCTATGTGCTTTTTAAGTAATGTTTCTCCCATTACATCACCATCGATGCGTTTAACAAATGTCTTTACATTTTGTTTTTTTACTTATTTCTTAAAATAATTCTTAAAACAATCGTAATATCAACCTTTTTATTTGAATTCTTTATCTTTTAGTAAATATTTCGGTCACCTGAAAGAATATTTCATGTGGTATCAATCGTGACTTACATTACCGTAGATATTTACGTCACACTGAAGAAAATACTGACATAAATAACTATTTAAAGCACATATCAACATGAAATATCAATGGCCAAAAACTGTTCCACGTTACGTAGTGATATATTGACTTCATTACATTAACTTGAAAAATAAGCACCTGTAGCAAGCGATAGTAATGATAAATTATATACGGCGCTGCATCTTTTTTAAATTCAATTACGATCATTTTTAATTTTAATTAGTTAGATAATTTCTAATTTTAATTAGTATATTTTTATTTACCCTGATAGGCAAATTAAAAGATTTATACAAATATTAGGTGCCTCCCTTTTTTGAAGTCAGTTAAAAATGCAGACATGTTCACAAATTTGGTTAGAATCTTACTGTGAAAACTGAAGGTACAACATAGAATTCTCAGGGATCTGCTGTTTTTAAATGATTATTATGAGTCTTGAGCAGAGACATGTCATTAAATTTCGGTTTCCAATTTCTCAGCCTTGATGCAGCAGGGGTCTAAACCGTGAAAGTTGACGATCTGCCGTTTTTAAATTAGTATTGTGGATCTTAAGCAGAGATTTCTGTTCGCTGTAGGGTTACCGGCAGCTTAATAAGGGCGACTTTAGTATCTACTGCTTTTAATTTAGCATTTTTTTCATTTCAAGCAGGGAATCTGTCATCCAAGACTAGGTTCCTATTCTTCAGTCTTGATGTTGCAGGGGTATTGAGTAGACTTGAAGATATACTTTTTTTTTCAATTAAGTGTAGTGGTTCTCAAGCAGCGATTCTGTCATCATACTTTGGATTTTGATGAGAAATTGAAGTTATAATATAAAATTAATCAATAATGTAACACAAGTATCATGATTGAGTGTAAATGACGTAGGTCTAATGATAATCTAATAACAATGTCTCCAAAATTTTAATACAACTAAGGATGGCATAAATTTGCCTTTTAGTAACCGAAAGGTAGTGGTAGGAATTCTTCACTCATGAGTAGTAAACTCATCGAGTTTGAACTCGTTTCACTTGTCTTGGCATAAGCATGAAAAAAAAGGAAATAGGTGGTCAAGTATATGCAGGTACATACAAAGGCATGAAGCAATTAAAATGTCGGTATGTAGGTAGACAAGTACAGGTATAAAAAGATGAAGTGACTAAATGTGGATATGTAGATAGGTATGTAAGGAATTATCTATATATATATATATATATATATATATATATATATATATATATATATATATATATGTATATATATATACAGGTATATAAGACATACAGTAACTAGAATATTAGTAGGGAGATATATGGTATGTACACGTTTCTATTGGCTTGAAATATTGATTGCGGTGAAGCTAGAAAAGGAGTGTTATTTTACACATCTATGTATCATACATACGCATACAAGTGTATGTGTGTGTACACATGGATGTACATATGTAGATATATATGAATATATTTTGGTTCATGAAACACCGCAAACGTCTTTTCCGATTTTAATAAATGACATAATGTTGATATTGAATTCATCGTAAGTTTGTGATATTTTGGATAACATTATAGGCACTAAAAATGGAAAAGTAAGATCTTTTTATAAAAAAATAAATATACCTTAAATAATAAATGAATAAAGAGCGGACTGAAAAGTAAAACAAAAAATTATGAAAATACGAGCGTTTAGTTGAAACTTTCATGGTACAATATCGTTTCAGAGTCGGTGCTAAATGGAATGTTGCACCAAAATGTATTTGTGGGCGTGTATAGTGTCATGAGACAGAAGTATTGGAAAAAAAATTACTGATGTTTAAGTTAGATATGTTAATGTTATTCTCTATGGTTTATTTGTTTATTCTCTTGCTATAGTTAAATACAGAACTTTATAGCTCTATATTGTAATATAAAAAGGCTTATAATAAAAATCTATATTTGTCACACATATATATATAACACTTATTTTGGAATTATGTATATTTTATTGTCATGTACAGTTTACTAAGTATTATTTCGATGTACCTATAACAGTTTAGTTCGTTTTAAGCGAAAATATTTTTATGGTCCGATTATAAAAAATAGATCAAAACAGACGGTAATAAAGCAAAATAAACCGTTTAATTTTATTCTATCTACAAAGAATTGTTATAACAAAGTGCTGCCATCAAGTAAAAAGTTGTATTGGCAAAGTGTTGTTATTAAGTAAAAAGTTAGCATTCTTGCCATATTTTCATGATACCTTACTAGATTCAGTCAAAAATTGTGATCGGGCTTATTATAAAGATAAACTGGTTTTGAACTTAATTGATATGTATTTATAATACATCTTTTTCTTTTATACTTTTACAGTATTAGTATACATATTTTTTTTTCTTAGAGAAAACCATATTCTTTTACTTAGTTTTGACCACTCTTGGCACAAAAAAATTCGATGGTGTAGTGCATGTTAATTAGTTCATATACAATGAGCGTTTGATGTAATTTTTTTGGTTATCACCATTTTTCGAAGTGGATCATTAGAGTGTGGTAATTCAATTTTATTTTAAAGCAGGAAAACTGCAATGTTCTTATTTTTTGTAATGCAAATAATATACGGCGATAAATCAATTGTATTAATTTGGAGTTTACTGTTTCAATTACACTGATATGGAGTATAACGTTTAGAAATTGGAGGTAGAAAGAAAATTTGATTCTCTGCTTATCTACGGCGTGAAGAAGTCAAAAATCGGTGTTCTCAGTAGTAAATTGGAATTCTCGTCAATAACTAATTCGACTTTGGATTTTCACTATCGACGAGTTCGCTTGCTTTGAGAGACGTTCGACTTCATGAAGTTTTGTTGCAAAATATATATATATATATATATATATATATATATATATATATACATATATAAATATATATTTTGTAACAAAACTTTATGAAGTCGAACGTCTCTCAATATATATATATATATATATATATATATATATATATATATATATATATATATATATATATATATATATATATATATACATCGTAATTAGATTACGAGATCTTTTAAAGTTTAAGAACTATAAATTTTAAACGAATCTTTATATACATACATAACCGTGACTAATTTACCTAAATATGTCATTTCAGACACACACAACAAGGCCGAAATACCAGTGAATGGAGTGATTGTGATTAAATGTGTTGAAACAAAGAATTACAATAATGCTAATCAGAGTTAAAAAAGGTCATTCCATTTTTTTCATATATTTTGTTAATCATTAACGCTTTTCGATTGGATATGAAATCTAACAGCCTTCACTAGATCAACTCTTCCATCATCCATCAAGATGTACAATGGTTGCTTGTATTTTAACTGTTGCCGAATTTTTTTAGAATATTCTGTTTTATAAATTAGAAGTTATATGACAAACAAGAAACCTTATATTTATATATACCATCAGCGAGGCATTAGTTAGCAATATATTTTCAATTTAAAGTAACTTTTTATACTGCCAATCAAACAGGTTGAGCATTCGGGAGTTCGAAGTTGTTGAAGCATGAGCGTTCGAAGTTGCTGAAAACCATTATGTTGAAAGGCCGTATATATACTAATATAATTATTTTTGATCTAACTGAGATTAAAATAGACCAAGCGATAATCCTGTAACTCAGCAGCTTATTTATCCTGAATATAAATCTATTAGTAGTCCAAAGTTGTATTGTTCATGTATGTATACAAACAATACAACTTTCCTTTTTCTTGTTTACGTAGGCATATATTATTAATAAAGGTGTATGTGTTATCCAAATTATTTAAAAATATACGTTGTTTTGGCACTTGGAGCTTATCATATTCAATATATCTTAACTCCTAAAGACGTAACTGTTAATTTGCTAGATTTTACGAAAAAAGGCATATCAACTCGAGCTTAAACAGCTTTACCACTCAAACGAAATGTTGTAAAGTAGGGTTTCTGTAGAAAGTATTTTGGGTTGGCTAAAATATATAGGATTCTTAGCTACTCATTTAGAAGTATGGTAACCTTTAGAAGTAGTATTGTTTTTGTATCTTCTATGCTCTAAAACCTAAAACAGTTTTTTTCCTAATAATTTGATTTTTATTTAGCTTTTATGGTAGAGTTTATATTTAACAACGAAATAATATACATCTTATAAACACAATAATATCAAACTTTAGGGCTGATGACAGAATCAACATTTGACTCTGAATTCTTCTTGGCCATATTTTGAACCATAGTGCTAAAATCGTAAGTCTATTATCGGATGGATCTTTTTGCTATGGACTACTTTTTCAGTACTTTTGCTTTAGAATCAAGTAGTTTTTTCAATGTTTTGGTGTGCATTTTAAAAACTAATATTAAAAAAAAAACATTTGTATAAAAAGACTAATTAGTAGTTATAGAGTTTACAATGATAAAAATGAAGCTGGAAATTCCTTAAGCTTAGAAGTATCGACTACATAGGGATTGAGGTTTTTAGCAAAACTTCCTGTAGATATCTAATTCATATATAAATTGAGACTATGAGCTGAATTATGGTTTTACATTAAATTAAATATAAAGCATTTACCACTTTTCAAGCATGAAGATTATAACAAATATCATTTTATTGAACTCTTATTTTCCGCTAATGTTTTGTTACAAGTATAATAATGGTGGATTGAAAAAAATGTGATTGTTAAATTGAATTATATAAATAATCGTGATCATGATTAATACCTTCTAGATGCTACGGAAAAGTACCATTAATCGCCAAAGACCTTTTTTGCTTACTGTTATAATTAATATTTACATTTCTCATATGAATATTAAATGGTGAAATATTTTTATATCACCTAGAATTATATTTTTTGCTCTTATAGGAGACACTTTTTACCTTCCATTCTTAGACATAGAACATATCTGTTTATTGACAGTACGTGCATTTTTATGCATAAGGTATTCCCTTCTTTTAAACATGCATGATAAACGATTGCAACATGTTCTCATACAGCTCTAGCGCCCTATCTAGCAATGCATTCACAAGATGCTTTAGCTACTTTTCTATCTAACACCAGTACGAACTTATCAAAGTATGCCAATACCTTTGTTATTTGACCGTTAACATTTCAAAGTCTTTGTCATATTAATGTCGTTATTTTACCTTTTTTATTGTGAAATTTACTTCAAAATTTAAGTTTATTCCTATTTAATTTGGAATAAATCAATAAAAATTGGTTGAAAGGAACTATTTGTATAGGGATGCGTAGAAAAGTGCATCAATTGGAAAACATAAGGAAATAAATTTCGATCATTAATAGAATACCTTTCTATTCAATTTTTTTCCATTTAGATAGAGAAATAATAACCTTAGCATTTCTCTATTTTAATCCTTTTGTTAACTCCTGGAAACTTTATTTACCGTATTTATTAGTTATTTAAAAAATGTTCTTAAACCTATAAGAACAAAATAAAGCTTGTTAATTTGCTGTTTCAAAAACGTTCTTAAATCCATAAAAATAAATATGCTTTGCATGTAATAAAACTTGTTTATTTACATACAAAGCATATGGTTTGAAAAAAAAATGATGACCGCCACATGGACCAGCGTCCCACACGGGAGTGACGGCGAACATACCCTGCTATTCGTCTCAGTCAAATATTGTTCAAGAAGCCTGCCCATACTTTATTAAAAAATAGTTACCTGATAAATTGATATCACCTGCATAATTCAACAATGTTAATGATGATTTCATGTGCCAAAGAAGAATTAACGTCGAAATATCTTACAATCGTGTCAAAGAAAAAAAAATAACTTATTTGTTTTGTACGTGTCATTTTATTTTAAGAAATATTTTTGGTCGTTTTTTATTCAAATCTTTATGTAAGTCGTTGGTACCGCATTAACAGAATCGTCATTATTATAATTAATTTATGCTCATCAAATTCAAGTTTCATTTGGTATCAATTGCTGTTAATTTATTTTCTATAATCCTTACTTTTTATTATATTGAATATTAATGTGATATTCTCCCTCATTCTATTCCTCTTGTCGGAAGCTGTTTGAAAAGAAAGTGCAACTAAATTAATTCGACGGTAAAACAGGAAAGTTCAGAAAATATATCTCGAAACTATATGATAGAAGAGACAAGACGTACATTTAAGCAAAATACATCAGAGTAAATGAAATTTCACTTTTTTCTTTAATAATTCAGAAGGAACAAAGTCAAAATCAGTATAAAAGTCACCACAGAGTTGAGATATGTTGAGAGAATGTATATTTTTGGAAACATTTCTTAGATCGGGTTACAAACATTTCAGAAAATTTTCAATTGAACATTTATGCTATACAAAACACTTTGCCATTGAATAGAAGTTTTGTTTCTATTGATATGGTAAGGAATAATTAAAACTAACAACGTACTCTTTTAAAAGTAAATTTATCGAAATGTGTCGTCGTTGTCTTTTGTAGTTCATGTGTATTTTTGTATTCATATTTAATAATATATTCCATCATTAAATAGAGTAATACCTAGTAGACATTTCTCGTGTTATAAAATACCGCCAGATATCAATCGCTAATAATTATGAGACTAATAATGCGTTAACAATGGTTTTTTTGTTTAGTATTTGTTTTGCCTATGACGTTATCGGACTAGTATAGGTACATGCGCGTGATTGTTGCGAATTAGCGTTGTGTAAAGTTATAGATCGATTTAGCGTGAAAACGCGTTTCGATAAGATATTGACTTTGGTTTCATTTTGATGAGCTTGAGGAGCACTATTAGAGAAAAAGTAATAAAATAAAAAAACATTGGTGAAATAAAAGTAAAATTTATTGCATGGAAAATTACAGAAAAAGATATTAAAGATATCGTCTCATATAAATCGTAAATATATTTGGAATTACAGAAAATACAACTCAGAGAAAAGTTTGCATCAAAAGGAATAAAACAAACCTAAAGCACACCCCCGACACTCCATACTAGCGAATAGATTTAATTACCTAGACTATCACACACGTACTCGCCTATCCATATCCGTATGTTTGTGTACGTAAATTAATGTAGGGCTTTTAACATTCTTTATCAGCAGCGTGCAGATAAAGAATGTTTTGCTATTGCTACATATCGGTCTTGATCGTTGCGGGCAATCGTGCCGATCGAGCGAGGTGACGTTGTACGTCAGCAACATAGCTGTTGCTCTTTCTAACCAATAGCTTCGATCTAATGACTGTCTCGATAGCATGCTGGCGCAGTAACTTTGTACTGGGGTGTATTGTGTCTTTATTATTACCGAATCGTAAAAATAAAATTATTAAAATAAATATTTTATACCATACATTTAATTGAGAGAAAGTGATTTGATAATAATAATATTAAGATAGAATTTGAAAAAAAAGTACTTAGTATGAATCCTAAAAACGAAATAAAATTTTAAATAAAAATAAATTTTGTTCATTTACAGGTGTGATATGTTGAAGTAATAAAATAGCCTTCCTTTTGTCTAAGATAACTAATCGATAGTCTTTTAACTTATTTAGTCTATGGACTATATGCTGGTTGTATGACACAATTTATCTTTCGTTGTTTCTTTTCGTTTGTGAAAAAGGTTTACAATCGCGTATAATAACATTACATTAAAACCGTCTTTAATTTGATTAAGTACAACAGATTATGCATCCAGGCGTACGCAAAATTAAAGTGATAACAAAATAAAGTTTGAAGTTATGGTAATTACAATAAAAAAGGTTAAAAGTAGTTTTACATAACCTAACAAATCGGAAAAAAATGTCTTCAAATAATACAGTGGTACTGATTGATAAGCTAACTGAAAGAGTAAGTAAGAGTCTACAAACATATGTTACAGACATGAAGAGTTATGGAATTGCGTCACTTCTAAAAAATGCACTGACGACAAACTCGACACAAAAGCCAGATCGAAAATTATTTTACTTGTCGATCCCATCAACTATATGCATATTCAAGATGCGAAAACAGCTAAGGAAGTGTGGGATAGTTTAGCCAAAACCTTTGATGATAAAGGATTGGTACACTGAGTTGGGTTGTTACGCGATCTGATAACTACCACGCTAGGCAACTGCCAAAGCGTTGAAGAGTATATGAATAAAATTATGACGACAGGACATAAACTGAGAAATATCGGCTTCATAGTAAACGATGAGTGGGTTGGTACACTTTTACTAGCTGGTTTATCGGAGGTTTGTCAACTGATGATTATGGCACTGGTAAGCTCGGGTATGGTAATAACTGCTGATGCTGTCAAGACTAAGCTTCTTTAAGATGTATGAAACTCGGAGTGTGAAAGCCTACGGAAAGGTTTGAATGAAATTTAAATGAAATCAGCAAAAATAACAAAATTGAAACTATAAAAGTTGAAAATGTTTTACATGTACCTGAATTAGCCACCAACTTAATATCAGCGAGTCAAATGATTAAAAGGGATTGTAATGTGAAATTTTGCAAACAAGGATGTAAGATTTTAAATAAAAACAACGACCATATAGCCACAGCTATATTGGTGAACAATACGTACCGGCTAAATACACATAGTATTACAGCGACTAAAGATAATTATTTCCACTTGTGGCATCAGATATTAGAATACATGAACTTTAAAGACATGAATAAACTCTCAAAAATACAGGTGTTGAACTGAAAAATGAAGACAAAGTAATCTGCATAACATGTCAAGAAAGAAAACAAACAAGAAATCCGTTTTCTTCAGAAAGTACACGGGCAACAGAAACATTAGAACTGGTTCACTCAGATGTATGCGGAATAATGGAGGTACCATCCCTAGGAAAAGCCCGCTATTTTGTAACCTTCATTATCGACTTCAGCATAAAAGTATTAATTTATTTACTACATAATAAGTCAGATGTTTTTTAAAACAGCTAGTGATGTCTACTAATCTCTGTCCAAAAAGAACGTTAACATATTCTACGCCAGAGTAGATGAGGACTGGTAAAGTACCAAATTTCAGTCACCTAATAATCTTCGGATCTGAGGCAATGGTACATATTCCTAAGGAGAAGTCTAGAAAATTGGACTCAACGGCAATTAAAATGCTTTTCATTGGTTATAGTGAACAAACTAAAGGATACAGGCTAATTGACCTTAAGACTAAGAAAGTAGTAATCAGCAGAGATGTAACTTTTCTAGAAAGCTCAATTATGAGAAATTATACTATGGCACCATTGTCATAATCATCATCAAAACCAGACTCAGATAAAATTGATTTAACTGAAAAAGTTAACAAATCTTTAGAGAAAACATCAGATCTACTTGATAGTGCAGAATCACGAATTTCATCATTCTGATGATGAATCTTTGTATGAACCAAATAATTCTATTGATTTAAAAGATATACATACAAATATAACTACAAGATCTAAATCAAAATTAAATAAAAATGAGAGCACATATATTTGTACCGATGATGATATTACATATATCCCAGAATCAAATAATGAAGGGGTATCTCCTGACAACCTGAATTCACAGAAGTGGAAATAATCAATAGAGGATGAATTGAAGTCGCATGCTATAAGACTTATCAATAAGACTTGGAAGCTGATTGAAAAGCCTGAAAATGCGAAAGTCATTGGCTGTAAGTGGGTTTTCAGAATAAGAGAAGAAACATCAGATCCTCTCTATAAATCCAGATTATGTGCAAAAGGATGTGAAAAAAACAACGGATTGATTGTACTGAAACCTTCTATTCCACTGTAAGATATGATTCAGTTCGAGTTTTATTTTCAGAAGTTGCTCAACACAATCTGAAAATGGCTCAGTTTGACGTGAAAACTGCATTTCTGTATGGAGAAATTGATAAAGACATATACATGCAGCCACCAGAAGGTTGGAAAGTTTCAATATAAATTAGATATGTTTCATGCTAACAGCAACAATATTCCAGTTGACCCTCATACTGTTCTGGAGCCAAGTTCCAAGGTCCTGATAAGAATATTCAGTACAGAGAGGCAGTCGGTTCGCTGATGCATCTAGCCATAGTAAGTAGACCGGACATAATGTTTGGAGTCAGTCTGGTGAGTAGATTTGTGAATTACTATCATCACACTCATTGGAATGTTGTCAAGAAAATAATGAAATACTTAAAAGAAACAAAGAATTATGGTCTCTATTATACAGCATGCCAATCGAACGGACTTCAAGCATATAGCGATGCAGATTATGCTAAAGATATATGCACACGCAAATAAATGACCTTTATATATCTTTATTAAGAATGGAGCTGATATAATATGGGCTACACAGCGTCAACAGAGTGTTGCATTATCATCTACTAAAGCCGAATTTATGGCTGCATGTTCAGCAACAAAAAAGGCTATTTGGCTTAAAATATTGTTAAGTGATATTAGTGCGTTCACTGTGGACTCAGTGTGTTTGAACATTGACAGTCAGAGTGCTATATGTTTAATAAAAAATGCAGGCTATCATAAAAGATGCAAACATACAGATGTAAAATATGACTTTGTTAAGAAACATTTATGGAAAAACAAATGTATGTATGTACTAAAGAGCAATGACAAAAGTCAGCATGACTTATTTACTAAAGCTCTACCTAGAGTCAGATTTCAGTTTCTCAGAAAAAAAATGGAAGTTGTAAGACTGAACTAATAACTGTAACTTAATTATATTTGTTATTATTATAAAGTTTATATTAATTTTAAAGTTTAATTTGTTAAAAGGTTTTAACTGGACGAGAGTTAATGATTGTTTATCTGTTTGTTATTTAGTTCTACCCGTTTAATTGTAATTCTGTATAAGCATATTAGTCATTTATAAATTTTAAGATCTGTAAGATTTGTTTAAGGAATGCTACTTGGTGAGAGTATTAAAGTAATAAAATAGCTTTCCTTTTATCTATGATAAATAATCGATAGTCGATAACTTATTTAGTTTATGGACTATATGCTGGCCGTCCAACACAACTTCTCTTTCCTTGTTTCTTTTTGTTTGTGAAAAAGGTTTATAATCGCGTATAATAAAATTATATTAAAATCGTCTTTAATTTGATTAATATGATTAATCACAATATAATACACTGGAATAAATTTAATTAATCACAACATGATTCATTGGAATAAGGTCTTCGTTGTACTTTTGACTTTTAATAAATCATATACAAAACTTATGGCAGACACTACAAAGATACGTTTTCCAACCACATCGCGTTCAAACAAAACGATGACTTTTAAGAACAGTTTGTATTTTAAAACTGCTCAGTGACATGCTTGTAGATATAAAAGTATAGGTACTAACCAAATAAGTTGATGATACAAAACAAAATTATTTACAACAAACAAAGATTTTATTGCTCGTACACAGCGCAATAACGGACCGTTATATTAAATTATTATAAATAGTCAATATTAAATTATTATCAATAGTTTTAGTATTATAAATATTAAATTATTTTCAATAGTCAACTAAGATTGAATTACACAAGTTAAACTCAACCAAACATCGGAAAATTGAATAAATAACACGCGCTCGCAGCAAGTGGCAACCTATGAATACGTACTCTTGATCGTACTTGTTATGTGCGGGTGACGTTAAATTGACGGGAGGGGGGGGGTGACTTCTTTACGCAGTAATAGTTAATATTCTTTGTATAAAGTGTCCAGGGTCAAGTAAATGCGAATGCTACGACTGCGTCGAAAAGAAAATGGAAAAATGAGGCAAAGCGATTACATAGTGTACATACTAGGTATCGAGCATACAGCGTCCAACAACGTCGTTGAAAAGCGATACAGAATACAGTGATAATATAAAGACGGATGACAATGTGACAGCGCCAAACAAGTATGTATTGGGATCACTAAATATCGCCGTGTTGTCAAGGTCAAGCATCATTGCGCGTAAGTCACTCTAGAGTGCTACAGTAGACTATGATGTTATGGAGCATGAAACCGTACACCTAATCGACGCTCGATTTACTATATGTTTACTGGACTCCCATTGAACTGAAAGACACTCTTCAAACATATCTATCGGGCACTTAAAACCCAATTGTAAGTGAATGTAGTTTCCAGAGATGTTGGTAATTAAATTACGTATTAATACGAAACATTTGTTATGATTTTATTTCGACTTTTTCACGAAATATCTGCGACGTTTTTTTTTATCGTGACGAATAGGTTACCTATAATGTAATTGATAAATGTGTGTGTATAAGTAAATAAGAAATTAAATATTTTGGGCCTTCTAACAACAAAGTTAAACTTAAAATTAGAGTTCAAATAATGAAATTTATTTTTATTGCATAAATAAGATGGCACATTTATAAAAATAGATGAGCAGAAAATTATTAAAGAACTTAATTCAAAATTATTTTCCCTATCTACTAAAAGGAATTGGACTACAAAAATAACGAAAAATAAAGACAAGACCTCGTAACTACACATCAGTAATTTTTAAATATGTACAAAAATAATATCGAATTCATTATTAATTTATTAAACCAAAAAAGCTTGTAATTTTTAAATTACCATAACTCTTTTTTTGTATCTTAATTGACTACAGATTATTTTATTTATTTTTATGAATTTAGATAATTACTTAAATTTATTTTTAGACGGCATCATAAGGTTTTATATCTTTCGTAGCATCAGAATGTCTTAATTCTTCCACAAAATTATTCGACAAATCATCCGTTTTCGGCCATTAACGGTCTAAGCCTTATGAGCTCTTGCTCTCTAATAGAACTGATTTCTTTGGAAACAGCTCTGGAGTTAAGTATGAAATTTTATTTATTTTAAGCAAAATCTTTAGTCATAGCTTTTTGAATTAAAATCTCTTCTAAAATGCAAGCAACGTGTCTCTCTGTTTATAATATCCTCCATTTATCCATGTTTAAACATGTCTTTTATATATACGCTATTTTCCTTATCATCGTACAATTTTTGTTGTGTAGCATGAGGGTTGAAAAGAGAAAAGAAAAATTAGTCATTACATCGTTATAATATGACCTTAGCCTGAATTCGCTATCTGCCTGAATGACTAATAAATTTAAACAAATAAGTATTTTTTAGTCATTTATGCTGCGTGCATAGCAATTTTCTTTTAAATTATATCAAGTGATTAATTACAATGAGTAAATAATATTTTAATTGCACTTTAGTATGTTTCTACTATGTTAGAGAAGTTATATATTAATATCTATAATAAAGTATCATCAGTATCAAAAATGTTAAAAATAAATCACGCATTGATAAGAAATTGTATACATGAACTACTTACCGTATTTTAATTTCTGTGTTATGAATATATTTTCACGTTTTGTTTACATTAACATTACGTTAAAAGAGGCACTGGCGACATTTTAATCGGGGAATTAAGAGCACACCGCAAACGTAATCACGGACATTGTATAATCCTATTTTATGGATGGAAGATAATAAGTTACTGTTTAAATGCATTTCGTTTTTCTTACCTTCTCACCGAAATAAAAAGTAATGAAATATAATCCACATATTTACGCGTTGATTACGAATCACTATCTATATAACTCAAAATGGTAAAATAACAGTTATTGCGGTTTAGGATATACACCCTAGTGTGAGAACTTTAGCCACGCGGTATGCGGTTCACTTAGCGTTGCATTCTAATACCCCTTTGAAACTTTATTCTACTGTTCTCCGAGTTTCGTCCATTGTTTGAAAATGTCAACAAAAATATCTTACATTTAGTCGGTTTATTACATGCAGATATGCATAACTAAGCATATTAATTACAATGTTTATATACAGACTGTTGTTAAATTGCTATGTCAATTATACACTATCACAAATCAAATGCACCTTTTATCGCTAAGTGTTTATCGACGTAGTGCCTTGCTTTAAAAAAATAACGTGTTACTTTGGATGATTTTAAATATTTATGACAAGTCAGGCAATGGACGACGTGTAAAGTAATTAATATTACGTTTCTAAGTTATATTTTTTACAATAGCCCGTAGCACACCCGAACATGTAAACTATGATAATAAAAGGATTGAAGACAGGTTTAGATATCTATGTCATTTATATTTTCACATTATTTTCCGCTAAGAAGGAGTACATAAATTACTTTAATGTATCTAATTAAAACATATGGCGGACTTATTGCTACGATAGCGATCTCTTACGGTCGACCATAACACCAGTCCAATTCTGTTCGATGAACAGTCGAGAATTGAATCCAGGTCCACCCAATGCGCCGCGTCGTCAAAACCCATATACCTTGTGACGAATTCGACACACCACGGTGATGAAAATGTATAAAGTCTCTCGATGAGGCACGACGTATACTAACTTCGACGGGCCGACAGCGGGAACATCTATTATCATTATCCGAGTTGTTTGAGTACTTCCTAATTATTTTATTTTGACAATAATTCAATTGAGGGACAAAAAAAAATGAAAGCTAAAATAGAAATATTTGCCTTTTTTCGTTATTATAATTAAAACACAATTTTCTTAGTTGCACAAGACTAACAATACCGATGTATTTGTATATCGATATTTTAGCGATACTTTTGTTGTCAATATTTATAAATTCAAGGATAGAAAATGTGTCAAAAACAGTATTATTCCAAGAACCGGATAATATCTATAATTTCATACAATTCATATAACCCAGTTGATTAAAAGATATAAATCCGTGCGCCATATTTTAACAACGAAATGAAACAAATGCGCATGTATATTGCGTATGAATGAGAATGAAATTGCCGTAGCGCGATTCGCATCTCATATCTCGCAAGTTAAATAAACGCCAGTTTCTATTTAATCTCTTTTTTCAAATGTTCAAGATTTGGTGTATTGTGACATGGTTTTAAAACAAAAAAACCTTAACTGTAAAATGAAACTTAAAGATAAATGAATAAAGAAAATGTGTTATATAATTCCGGTAACAAAAAATGTATAATGAGTAGCAATACGATTAATTTAGTAGGACATAGAAAAATAAGCATTAAAGTGCCTATGCACAGCTAGTTAAGGTTAACAAAAAAAAGAAAAAAACTGCCTACTCTAAGTACGCCAAAAGTGTTCCCGGGTAAAATGATGTAAGTAAGTAGTTTCCGCTATGCATAATTTTAAGTTGTACTAAACGATCTACAGAGTAGAAAAAGTATGTGATCCAAATGGCGATTTTAGATCTTATGCACTTCGTGTCCATTTAACTATAAAAGAATATGAGATACTTGACGACGTTAGTAAAATACCTTCGGATCCCTTCGCCAGTAGTGTATAAAATGTAGTAACATTACGCAGAATTTCCAAACAGAAATAAATTATAGCTTTTACACATCTACATACACACATATATACATAAATATATATATATACACATTTACATATATATATATATATATATATATATATATATATATATATATATATATATATACATGTATATATATATATATCAAAATAATTTTTGTTTCGTATTATTGAAGGCGTTGCCGAGTTTCTTAACGTATTATAATTCCAGATATTTTTAGATGCGGTTTGGTATATGCTATATATTAATCATAGAAAATGTGACCATTTTTCTAATAACTATGTGTTGCAGATCTACTATTATGGATTGGTATAGTCCATAGAACAGAGAGTAAATAGAAATGGCATGTGGGCATGATGAGCGCGCCACACATGAGCAGTGCTCCGCTTATTTCGAAGTAAGTGTATCAAGCCACATTAGTTTTTTGTTTGCCGAGATGACAGAAAGTGCTCCGTTATTTCTGCGCAAAGAAATAAAAATACGCCTGACTGTGCAATTGAATCGTGTAAAATTTAAAGCTGTAAACAAAACTTTACTAAAGGAGGGATTGTTTATCACAGATATTATGATTTTTCAAATTTATTGCGATGTGTGAAAATTAACCCTACATTTATTTTGATGCCGCCGATGTCCAACGACGATGCATTGTAGGGCTGCATCACGTCATATTTGAGAGGACTGTTGATATTTTTGCAACTAGATTAATGTATATCGATGTAAAATTTGTGTATATTTCTTAGAGGCTATCACTATATAATGTTAAAATGTAAGAAATGTTTACCAATTTCGAAATGTATGCGCTGTGTTATAAATTTAGATGAGACCTAGTCACTTTTCTTGTATTATGTTAGTAATGATTTAATTGTGTTTATTCGGATTAACGGATATTTTATTTTTATTTCATAAAATATTTCCTTTTAGATTTATAAAAGAAAGCGATGTTAAAAAAAATGGGTTGAAGCTGCAGGTCGCAAAAATTTATTTCCTGCAAAGTTAAGTACAATTTGTTCGGAACATTTTAAAGATAATAAAATAATATAAAAAAAAACGCAAAAGAAGTTTCTATACCCTGAAGCAATACCAACAATAAATATTTGGGCATGTATTCAGGTGAATGACTTCGGAACGTGGATGTTACTCCAAAGAGGAGTGAGCATATTTATGAAATGAAACACATTTCGTTTGAGGATATTTTTAAGAATTCGTGTAAAAAATATTTCACAACGATTTCGAAGATTAGGTGAGCATTTATATGAGGTGTTAGACTCTTTGCCAACTATTAAAAGACGTAGTATTAGTGTTTTTGCTTTACATTAGCACAATCGCTGTTCCGTCATTGATCACTTCAGAGAAGCACGACACTAAAAATCACCCAAAATTCGATATCACCACGTAAGCGAAAATTGCACGCGGTAATAAATCATAATTAGAGAATAATTAAAAGACAGAGGCTTCAAATAAAAAAAAAATTGAAAAGAAAAATTGAACTTAAAATATCTTTACAGAAAAATCAAAAATGATTTTTTCCCATCCAGTCCCTAAAGATCTCGTCGCAGCAATATTGGATCCTGCGCATATGCTCAACCTTATATGAAATGCATTTAATGTGTATCAAAACTTTGTAGATAATTATGGAAATCAGGTTAGCTGGAAATATTTAGAGAAATTAAATAGTATTCAAGAAACAAAAAAGTTTCACTTAGGCAATAAACTTTGTCGAATACACTTTGACTTTCAAAATTAAAAAATTAAAGTTAAGCTGGCTAGTCAATCATTCAGCAATTGTGAAGCTGACGCACTTTTATGTCACGAAAATGAATTAAAACCCTTTCAATTTTAAGGTAGTCAAGGCACTGCCAATTTTTTGCGGATAATTAATAATCTTTTTGACATATTTAATTCAAAAAGTATGTGTAGATTTGGTTTTAAGAAAACGCTATGTAACGGAAAGTATAATATCGTACTGCCTTTCTTGGAAGAAAGTACTGAATATTTAAACTCACTGAAGTAGGATGACGGAAAACTCGTAATTGGAAGTCCGAAAAATCGTTTTTTTGGGTTTTAGAGGTTGTATTCATGTATTGAAATATTTTTATTCACAATTTATCGCAAGTAACAAATAGAAGTTGCATATTCGCCGGACTATGTGAAAACACGTGTCGCCAGTTCGAAATATTTGAATTTTAAACGCGCCAATTACAACACGACGCACTCCCGCATGATCTGAATTGTGAATATAGCAACAAAGATAAAAATAAATGACATAACATAATTTATCACAACTGCCAAATGTCTAAATTAAAAAAAAAGTAGTATGATAATTTCAATATCTAAAGTCCAAGAAACAAATTTATTGAATATATTTGGCGTTAATTTTGTAGAAATTCATTATTCACAATTAAATGAAACTAAGTGATGTAGTATTATTTCTACTTTCTTTAAGTTCTTTACCACGACCTAGGTTTCGTTGTATTACAACATCTTCATGTGGGCTATTACCAATGATGGGGGGTGACACGTGTCGGGAAGTGTGTCGTGTTGTAATTGGCGCGTTTAAAATTCAAATATTTCGAACTGGTGACCCGTGGTTTCACATAATCCGGCGAATATGCCACTTCTATTTGTTTTATGTTCTGTGGTTATAATCTATATTATACGATATAAACTAATTTAACAATGTCCACTTCTTACTTCAATGTACTATAGAATCGCCATAGTATGGTTTACCATAAGTTACATTTTTCTTCATTATTGTATATTTACAAGAATGAAAAAAATACTTTAATATCCATTTTCAATTTGTTTTGTACTCAGAACCTATTGCAATTTTCCACTACGAAATATTACTATTGAAAAGACTAAGATATTACTATCAAAGGTTATTAATACGAGTATCACAGTACTACATATATTTTGATTATTTCTGTACTAAATTTAATAAGTTCTAACACATACACTCATAACTGTAATTACTGCAATGTCGAAGTTAATATTAATTCAATACGATTGCGGAAATAACGGATTAGAAGAGTACAATTATTAATATTGAATCAATAACATTAATACTTTAAGTTATCATATTATTCAAGTTAATCGTTAATTTAGTAATAGGATGTAACCAGAGAATTTGTCTTTTGACAACGCTTTAATTCATATTATCAATATTTATTTACTACGTAGTTAATTTTATATGACAATATAAAATCCACTGAAAGTTAGTTTAATCATCCGCGGGTTTGCAAGTTTAGTAATTTTGGCAAGATGTTTCGAGTCATGCGTCATGCAGAGTCCTGCAAAAACATGGTAGCGTTTGTTTTCGAATTAGCGGATATTAGATCCTTATTCAAGTTTCTAAGCAACCTCTGATACGTAATATAATTGACAAAATTGGCTTGTTTATTTACGATGTAAAATTTGGAATAAGAACCAAAAAAATAATTAGCAATTGATTGCACTTACAACTATTAAATATAATGGGCATTGATACCTAGGTGATCACATTATACGAGTCAAAGTGAGTAAGTAATATTAATATAAATAATTATGGTTACTATCATAGTGTTATTTTCTTTTGTAATGGAAGTGCAATAAAGGCCTATTAGTTGCCCATTTTTGACTCGTCACTACATCTTTCAGTATCAACTATTGTCGTTTTTGTATTTTTAACGCTCAAATCCGGTCTGCATACTGGTAGATGTTAATATATCTAAGGTGATCGTCCACCCAGTGTGACGTGAGTGCACGATTGCGATTCCAGTAGTTTCCTTGCCCACCTATTTTTATCCATCCAAGAAATTTGTCTTGCTCACCTCCACTTGCACTCTTTTGCGGTAGTAACTACATCCTTAATATTAGTCTCTGACAGTATCGACTTTTTGGTCTTACGGTCATATAGGCTGATTTTAAGCAATGTTTATAGTTTTCTCGGCGCTTTTGATAGAAAATTTGGCAGAAATTTTCCGCTATTCTTCCAAATTTTCCACCTAGGGCTCGATAACTACATCGAAATTAACAAGAGTTTATCCCAGTGATATGGCAGTTAAATTTCAATTCAGGATGATGTCAAGTACAGAGGGAAAGTTGGAAACGGTCCGTCTGGGCCCACCGAAGAAGAAACCCTGCTGGGGAGGAACCTTGGAGGCCCCGCGGACAGTTTATAGAAAAAAAGGCGAATCTACTAATACATTAAGGAACTCGGAATGGCTTGGGAATTTGTAGAAGCTTACCGGGTAGCCTTAGTAGAGACCCGGTGTAACTATAATAGAGAGTTAATAGGGATAAACGTTTCCATTTTCTCGAATACGTTTTTAAAGTAGCTAATTCGTATCCCTGTGGTGCCGTATACATAAGGGTACTGGACCCCTTGAACTCCTTTTTTTATCGCCCTAAATATTCGACGGAAGTTATACTGGGAATATATACGAAACGTTGGGACATCTTTTGACTACACTTTTTCTTGATGATTCTGTTCTCGACACAGTCGAGCAGGGATATAGGCAGAGATATGCAGTCATATTAGGAATGCAGTTAACATAATCTCACAGAGGTCGTGATCCGGAACGATATCATTCTAAGATAAAAAAACGGCGCCAGGCATATATAAGATTGATAATGGCATTTTGGCAATAGCGCCGCAGTACTGCAAAGCGATTTGTACTGTAGCACTTGATTTTGGCGATCACTCGCGATTTTTAATTATTATTTAAGTGAGGGTAATTTTTTGAAGTTCTGGAAAGTGGGGAGCCTCCCCACTATGACTAAAGTCATACTGAAGAGTAATGGGAGATCGCCTAGTGATCCAAAGTTCTGTATACTTATTACGCTTCTTCAGGCCTTCGGGAAGTTACTTATGCAGGTGATAGCGGCACAGTTGTTTTACTCACCGTGGTTTTACAACTAGTATGGTTTTGGATCTCGGGCGATTAAGCAAATACTGGCTTAAAGGAAATAGCTTATAAGCCACCTTTTGCTTAATCACTCAGACTGTATAGTATACAATTTCTGATGGGACATGGTGTCTTTCGCGCGATTTTATATCGATTTGCGTTACGAAATTACCGGACATGCCTTTGCCGTTTCGATACGTAGGACGCGAATCATGTTTAGTTTAATTGCACTGAACAGGGTGACGCGTAGCATGATGAAGCGAACTTTTAAGATGAGGTATCTTTAGCCACCGTGACTTGGTTGAGTGTGGACCGATCTTTAAGATATTTAGAGTGTTCACCAAAAGCGTTAGAAACAAATGGAAGTGCTAAATGACTCATTGAGTAGAGACAATGCTTAACCCTGTTAGGTGGTTTGATGGTATGTTTTTCTCAAATGTGCGTACGTACATGTGTGTGTGTGTGTGTGCGAGCGCGCGTGCGTGTTTGTGCGGAACTTGGTTATATGTTTTTCTCAAACATATAATCACATTTTACGAAAATTCTTTTGTTGTCCAAGCTATAAGGCCTTGCAATCGACTGGATCCGGATACCATGTGTAAAAAGATCGCCTGAAAAAATATTTTCTTTAATAATTCCGTTACGAGCAGCTTCCTAATTCTGTTTTGTTCCCCTCAAACTCAACTCAACAATGTCAATATAAATAATTATCATATTTTCTTTTTTTCCTCTTTATTTTGTATTTTTGAATTTAGTTTGGTTTTGCTTATTTATCTGTTATTATATATTTTGTTGTTGTTAATGTCCTAATTAGTTTAGTTTTTTATTAATGTCTTTTGCAGTCTTCCACATTACGAAATGTTCATATTTAATCAACGTGGTTGACTGGAAGCGATTGCTCATGTAACAATAGGTCCGCAAAATGTATATATTTTGTGAGCGTTAACTAATAAGATGAGCCATTTAAATTAATCTTTGGT
Organism: Druceiella hillmani; assembly: GCA_039881145.1. Classification (NCBI taxonomy): domain Eukaryota; kingdom Metazoa; phylum Arthropoda; class Insecta; order Lepidoptera; family Hepialidae; genus Druceiella; species Druceiella hillmani. The sequence goes on along the minus strand of JAYKKI010000012.1, from coordinate 40,861,917 downwards.
ACTCCGAATAACCGAATTTCTCTAGAATTGGGCGCTACACTTTCTTCAAGATGCGCTTTGCAACGAGTTCTTTTATATGTTTCTGTTCGTCAGATAGCAAGTTTCTGGGTATGTGAAAAACGCATTGCACATAATAACAGGACCGACTACATTCTTGTGAAAGATATTTTGAATGAAATATAAATTTCCAAAAATGCCTTGCTTGCCCTATCTTTGCTTAGCGGGTATACATTCATTGAAACCCAAATAAGAAAGTAAACCTTAACTACAAACGTAGAAAGATGTTTCAGTTCGTTTATAGGTTCATTAGTTGAAACCTATATCCGATGAGCCTTTGTTAGCCACCTGACATGATACTTTTTTCCTGGGGAACGATTACCCAAATTAGGAAGACATTCACCATTTATGATAGCAGATGCGATATTATATATGTGACGTTGGTAAGGGGAGATTTTTGATTTCAGAAATATCTGGTACCACATTCTCTATCTTTTCGAACGACGCAATAGCGCACTTTTTACAATCATCCAGTAAAACTTCAATAACATCAAAATGGATTTGGAAGTACTTACACAACATATATTGAGTCTGATTCTTTGAAATTGAAATATGTCCCTCAACTGTTGCTAACCGATATTTCTTTCCTCTTTTAGTTACTCGACTTCTACTTCTTACTTCATATATTGAAAGAATAAAATCATGATTAACGTTGTTTAATCGATGACGAGATATTAATTACTAGGTCGACATTTCGTAGAAGAAAATTAATTAATTGTGTCAGTTCAATTGTAGTTTTTGATTTATTAGCACTAATCAGAACGAAAGGGTCGATAAGTATAGAAAACAGGAGTGAGGAAGAACACCATCTATAGTCTAACGTTAAAATTGGTAACTTCTGGTTTATCTTTCAAGATTTTTATTGCATGTTTGCAGATGTAGAAGTAGAAGTTAGACCATTTGATTGTGTATGAGCGTTTTGAAGTATAGTTGTGGTAATGACAAAACTTTTTTGCAGAATATCGAGTTAACTTTAAATAACCTCTGTATAAGAAGCACACCGAAATGGATAAAAATGCAATGCAAAAATAAATGTAATAAAAATACAAGTACTTCGTTGAAACATTTGCGGTACAATAAGTTGGTTAATTCCTGATACTGAAGATATGAGACAAAAAAAGTTGGTTAATGCTTTGCATACATCAAGACAAGTTTAACGAGTCCAAACTCAATTGATTTACTTCTCGTTATTGTAGGGTCTCTGTCATCACTACCTGGTTCTATTAATGTACCCTGAAATCGCTACAACACCTGAGTTACCTCTATCATCACTATCTGGTTCTATTATTGCACCCTAAAAAGTGATGTGTCATCTTTATTCGTTCCAAACTTAGGAGACTTTATCATATCATTAGACCCATATCATCCAAATTCAATAATGGCACCTGTATTCTTCTCTGTTGAGAAATTCTGAACTGTAACTTATATTTTCACGCTTAGATTCTAACAAATTTCATAGGATAATATTAGGGATACATACTTTTAAATAAAAAGAAAAGTATCTAAATCGGTTGATAATTTTCGGTGGCAAGAGACAGAGAAAATAAAATGAATGTCATTGGAATAAAATTTATATAAAATATCTATAAACTGCTTATGTGACAAATATTCATCATAAGCATTGTTTTGTGTTGAAATGGAATCGCTTACTATCAATAGGATTATAAATTCCTGTTCCTCCTGTTTTCACACATTTGTACATGCTTGTGTTTGTGTGTGTATGCACGTATTTATGCATATATAATGCATGAATACGAGTGTATTTATGTAAGTTGTGTAGTTAATTTAAATTCAATACATACATTAAAATGTCCATTCTAGCGACCTACTCCTAAAGTATAATCTTTTCCAATCAACCGAATAACGATTTGTAATCGTTTGAGGGGAATTCCCGAGAAAGGGGGGCTTTAGATAATGCCATAATTTAGCGACAAAGATAATAACTGAGTATATTAAAAGAAGGTAGTATATTTAGAAATGCGGAGTTTGTGTAACGTCTCTGAGTACAGATCTTGTGCATACGTTCCATACACCCAGTTATCACGCTTTGAGCGTGATAACTGGGTCTGTATGCAAGTAATTTAAGATATTAAAATATAGTGAAAGAATATGCATTTGGCGTTGATCATGACTAAATTCAGAAATATGACCATTCTTTCTGAGGCCGATAAATATTGCGTACATACATTTTTGAAGGCGTTCCAACTTGCTCAGCCACATTTCATTAAGACCAAGTAATAGTAGTAGAAGTCTACATAATTTAGCGTTAGCGTTAATATGCTATACATTATTCTACTATCAACCATAAATCAAAGTCAGTTCAGTTTAAGAAATTACCTAGTTGATTCAGATATTTATCATAGTTCCATTTCCAAGTGTTTTGTTAAATACTAAAATAGGAAATGTTATCCTTATATTTAATCAACTCTTAATATAAATGGATTGTCTAGAAATATAATCCAAAATAGGAGCTTTAAATTGTCTATCAGAAAATCTATAGTTATAATACGATTATTAATTTCTACTTAAGACCAACGCATAGGTATGTTAATTTATACGTTGCTGTAATAAATATTTTAAACACGTATTTATCTCGAATTGTTTTTAATGAAATAAAAGTTCTAAAATCTAGTACTTACTCTTTAAATTTTAATTTTTTTTAATCATGACTAAAAAGGCATAAGCATGAAGCTGTTAGTTTTAATTTTTATTACAATATTTAATTTTTTTTTAAGTTTTTTATTTTTTTAATATTGGCTAAGATATTTTTTATTCACTTTCATTATTTTTAATTACTCTGAAATGTGAAACAAAACGGACGTTTGATAGTTGACCTGAGATTAGGTAAGACGTAAGAGGGAGAAGGAAAGCGCATAGGATTCATGTGGTTCAGCCCATGAATCGTACGTGCTCGGGTTTTATCCTATCTAATCAAGTTCTATTTTTTTTATTCACCTAGTACTAACAAAAAATAATCTATTTGATTTTAATTTCATTTATTTTTTAAAATCTTTGTCATTTCAAATTATCTACATCATATCTCGAAACTTATCTGTATCTATTTAGTTTCATCATTTGCAAACCAAAACATCCTTTAAATGAAAGTTTTATTATATTTATAGATACAAAAATGTGAATCGGTATGTTTTATCATGCTTAAAAAAACAGATTAATTAACCTAAAACTAATTTAACTGTAAATCACTAGTTACATCACGATTATTCATTTTATGTTTTATCTTCGGTCAAAGTAATTTTTTTTTGAGCATGATAAAACATTACATTTAGTATTATATAAGAAACACCAGTCTTAATAGTACTGAAAAGTAAATTTGGACTAACAATGTTTCGAATAGTTTTACAAGTTTAAATTTAATTAATATCTGTTTTGGTATTACTTTACTTTCTTATCTTTTTATTATGTTAGAATTTATTATAGACAAATCAACACTGGGAGACTAGATGACGGTACCAAATTAACATTCCTTATTAGTTTTTTCATATTTTACCGATGAACAAAAATATAGTAGTTAACTAAAAAAATCACTCATTCAGTTTCAGTATTTCCAATGCATTACAAATAGAACCAAATTCAGAAGAACCATTTCAGAATGTGGAACAAATTAAAACTTTGTTGTTTCGAAGACATTAATTCAATCGTAATCGAAAACTTTGATAACAACTTCTTATGTATGATACTTATATATTTTTCTTTTGTTGCCAAATATATGTTTATGAATTATATAGTAGACATAGAGTAGACTTCAATGGAAGCTAAAACATTTTTACTAAGCTTTCGCTCGCTTTATGAAGTTCTCTTTAATTATCATATACAAGTTAATTAACTTATATCCTAATCGTATGTAGTCATATAAAGCTGAGTGTCGTCAAACTTTAAAAAGTGACAACAGTCTCATTATTCCCATCATTCGTCACTTGTTAGATTGCCATTTGATGTTAATTTGACGATAAATAACAAAGTTACTATAATTACTAAATTGATTTCATATTAAACTCAAATAAATTATTAGTATAAACTGGAGAAAAATTTAGAGAGTTTCACAAATGCTTACGTGAGGAAAAAAACAAATTTATAAGTATTTCAAAAAAGTTTTTAGTAAAAATTGTACAAAGTAATAACGTCATTTAATAAAGTAATAATGTCTCAAATAATGCAATTTTTAAACTCTTCAGGCGCCATATTTGAGACATTAGGATGGGAGCTATCTAGTGGCCTTCATGTCAGTGAGAATAGAGATATTCTCCATAACAATTGTTTTGCGAAAGTTTGTCAATAAATAATAATGGGTCACAGTTTCCACTATAAGTTAGATTTAATTCTGGACATTTAAATGATAATTCATCCTCTATTACTTTATCTATTGGCAAAACTATTCATGTAGATTTAACAATGTTGTCATATATTATGAATTAGTTTTAAGAAAACTGTTTTCAAGAGGATGAAGAAAAACCTTTTTTATTAAGTAATTATTTTTTATTTCAAGATTAAGAGAAATTGATTTATATAACTATTGTGATAAAGAAGTATTTATCAAAAAGATAAGGTTAAATAAGAATGCTCAATACTAGTATGAATGATTGTAATGAGAAGGTTACAATGCACATTCCTATTTACCAAAAATGCTTTCCCCATACTCAAGTTTTGATCAATAGGTCTACAGACTTGTGATCTCTATAGTTTGTACGATCGTACTTCTGGGATACCCCAAATAGTACATACAATTTATTCCATTTCAAATAAGATAAATAAGATTTGTGACCTCATAAAAAATGAATGAAGTTGCATTAATATATGAGTGTCTGCTTTTTACCAGTCGTAAGTTGGGGATCATTGATTCTGCTAATGTCACCCGACAATATTGTAAAAGTATTTTTCTAAATTTCTTGAGCGTATCTGGTTCTATGAAGATAAAATAACAAAACTTTCGCCGTTATTTGAAATTTTTTTTTGTGAAGTCAATATCTTCAGAGAAAGTGTGCTAGGAAACGTCTACGTGTTTGAGAAATGTTTAGGGCGTGAACTCCAGAAATATTGATTCTACAAAAAAAATGTTTGTAGTGGAAATGAAAGACTACATTCTTCTTTCTACAAAAAGGTCTCTTGTACTTTCACGTCGAAACTAAAACATTTGTAGCGCAGTTTCTTCGAGAATATAGATTTTACAAAAAAAGTTTGAAATGAAAAAGAAAGACAATATTTTTTCCAAAAAAATATATTTTCGTGTTAGAACCAGCCGTTTGCAGTTATTTGAAAAATGGTGTATATCAAGGTGGCGTCTGACGCACAGAAAGTTGTGTGTTGCGTCAGGATAACTTGATTTTGTATTCAAAGTTGACATATCAATAAAATTAAAAAAAAAGTCGCTTCGAACAATCTGGGCTGGGGTCACAATGTATTACCCACGTTATATGAAAAAAGAAATCACAATTTTGTGTAAACTACGAAAGTAGAGTAAAGGACTACGTTGTTATGTGTATATATATATATATATATATGTATATATATGTATATATATATATATATATATATATATATATATATATATATATATATATATATATATAATTGACTTTACATTTTTGAAGTTTAACATTTCACAACTTTTTTGAGGTCTTTAAAAACGCGTTCACTTAATTTTTTGTAAAGTTTATCTAATGTAGATGATTACATCTTACTAAGAACAGGTGTGCTTTATAACAGCGGAATAAATTAGTTACACGAGACGGCGCCCGCTATGTAGTACAAATCCCAGAGTACGGAAAGATGTGCCGGGTGTCTATGACGTAACCATGAAAGGTAAAATATATCGGATTTCACATTCAAATTCACAATTCATTTAGCTTTCAAGCCATTTATTTTACTTCAAGTAACTTTGGCATCTATATCAACTAGCTGACTCCAATATTCGATATCGTGTGACCGTGTTGTATAAAGCTTGAGGTTTATTGCATGTACGAGTAAAAGACAGCTTTCAAACATATGATTTAGCCCAGTTAGCGACTTAGTGAATGGAAGTTTTCCGAAACTACTAAAGTACACAAAGCATGTAATATGATTTTGGTTTTTTGTTATTTAATCTTTCTACATAATGGTAACTAAATGCGAAAAAAAATCAATTGCTGCTGATTTACGAGAATATCACAATCGATCAACATCTTATTTATAATTAGAATATACTATTGTAGTCAATCTTTTTAGGAATGTGGACATTACTTTAGAAATCATGGTACATTGTGATTTTGAAACACGCGCCCCTGGTACACACAGATAACTGAGGGGCATAGTGAACACCACTTTATGAATACGAATATTTGTATAAATGACATTAATTTACGATGTTTGATATTTTAAGTGGCGGTTTATTTTTCAACTGGATTATATAAAATTTTACAATTCTGTATATTTATTGTTTGCGCCATGCGTGAGTGTCTCGGACCAGGTACGTACTTTACTCCCTCCACTTTTCAGCAAGTTTGACATGTATCTTTACCTAATTATAGATAGAATGTGTAACTTAAAAGCATAACCGGGTAAACTATCAGGACCGATCCCAGATTTTAATTTCTTAAGTCAATCACATCCAAATGTGTCATATGAATATTGCGTCATTTTAACAGTGGAACTCTTTAGATAGCTCAAAATATAAAAACTGGTTCAAAATTCACGGAAAACTTTTATAATGAGTTTATAATGCCCAAATGCCGTGCTTATCATACAGAATACACGTCGTCAGAAGAAATTACATGTTGGTAATACATTTCCTTCGCTCTTAAATATGTATGTTACTTTCAGCAACATAAAAAAATATTTAACCTTTCTGCAAAGAGATGTGAACATTTCTATATCTCATACGTTAAGCGAATTCGCTTGCATTGATGATGGAAAAAATGGTATATTGATAATTATTTATTGAATTTCTGTGTTTATCTTTAGGTACTTATGCACAAATTGATATGCGATCAAAAAATAAGGATATAAACAACCTTGAATAAAAATGAATAAAAAAGAAATAGTTCCTATCGGAAAATCACAACCTGTAATCACGTTGATGTTGGTTGCATTACTAACAATTTTTTCGATTGAGAAAATTATTGGTAGTGAGAAAGTTGGATAAATTTCTTAAAGCAAGTTTTAATTCATTTTACGAAATTTGAATGCAACATTAATATTTAAATCTTGAATCAATGTTGGTATTTAAATAAATATAACAGAAGGGAAAATTAAATTTTATATTAATGAACAATTTTCATATTTTTACCTCAACTGTAAATAGCTTGTATTATTGTTGTAATAGAAGTAATAAAATGAAATGCAATTTTTCACTGAGGCCAGCGTTGATGTACAAATAAGTTGAAACAAATTAGGAATCATACTCATAAAGTAATACCTTACCTTTTTTTATTATACAGCTTATGATATTTTAAGAAATAAAAATAGAAAGCACATAAAGTACAAAAGATAAAAATATAAATTGTTTATTCAAATTTCTTCATATATTTGAGAAAGTTGTGTATGTACAAAAGAAATAAATTTCCTTCTTTAAGTTTTATTAAAAATACGTGAACTTTGAAGTAACACAGACGAAGGTAAAAATTGTAAGCTCTTTCATAAATTTAAAGAAGATTGTCTCGTTCAGAATCTCACAAACTTCTTCTACAGTACTAATGATTGAGCAAGTATTATAGATATTGAAACTTTTCGTAAGAGTGGTCGAATTTGTCCAACGAACATTTTAGTATTATTTTTGGTGGAAGAAACTTCCATTAAACTTTAAATATCTCAAATTTTAATTCTCGTCTCGTCGTATTAAAATTCCATTAACTTTAAATATCTCAAATTTTAATTCTCGGTCTTTCCAACACCTTACTTTTTTTATTTTACCTAAAAAGACAGTAGAAGACATGAATTAATGTATGAGAAACGTTAATTCAACCATTAAGTCTCATGTTTTACTATATCGGCAGCAGTAATTACCTTGCAGATTAAAATAATAGAAGTTAAAGAAAGACAATGGAAAGTCGTATTCCTTTATCCTGCACTACCGCTTTTAGTAAGGAGTTTAAAAGGTAAAAACCGGTAATCGATTAAAAAGAAAGGGAATCAATTTACACAAAAACTTTAAAAAGAAAAGGAATAAATTTACACAAAAACACTTAAGAAATATTTATGGGAATTTCCAAGATAGTTAATGATGTGTTGGTTTTGAATGCTAAAGAAGTATTCACAATATAATTTTATAGAGTAGAGAAAATAACTTAATAATTAAGAGAATCGGTTGATTATATTTGGTTTCTTTTACAACAAATAAATATATAAAATAAATTTGGTAGCAGATCAATATAATTATAATTAACGATCGCATTTTATTTTTAAGAATTTTACCTGACATTATTTTAAGAGAGTTCAAAATCAAATTAATTACTGGAATATAAGATAGAAAGAAATTGGGGAAGTTTAAATATAAATTTGATACCACTTGGAAATAAAAACTAATTAAAAAAAAATAAATCGATTTCAAAATGTAAGTGGGAACCTATACAACATAAAAAACAAAATAAATAGTAAATAAAAATAGGATCAACGAGAAATAATAACTCTTATGGTATGGACAAAATTAATCCAGAATCCAAAGCAAAAGTATTTTTGGTTTTGAATTTTTGATTGGATTATAAAAGTAGTTATGATTTTGTTTTTTCGTATACACGTTTGAAAAGCCTAAGCTGGTAGCCGAAACCGAAACACAAAATCAAAACTACTTTTATAATCCAATCAAAAATTCAAAATTACAAATACTTTTGATACGGATTCTGGAACTTCAAAAAAAATTGTTAACAGACCTACTTATTTTAGTTGTTACTTTTTATTTCCGTTTGGTGCATATACTCATCACTTCTTCACAATTTGCTTCACAATTTTAGTGAAGCAAAAATAAGGAAATAAAGCTCTTTTAATATTAGTTAATCTTATATTATTAATAATTCGATACCTTTAGTTATATAATATCCACCAATAATAATAATATGTAATAATGTTAAATAACAAAATCAACTAATATATTCCATTTTTTAAAATTATGATCTAACTAATACCGTAATTTCTACTACATTATCATGTTATATCCCCACATGTATTATTATTATTATTATTGAGAATTGCGCCATATCAAGTAAACTGTGGTAACGCACTTAACAGTTTATATCTTATAAACTACTGAACCGATTTTGATGAAAGTTTTACTCTAACTTAATTGAAAGATAATGAAGTCAATAAAAAATTGCAATGTAATTATTAGTTTCTGAGAAAAATAGGCGTTCATGAAATTTTGTACAATTCTTTAGAAAGTCTAGTTGAATAATATGTATATGAATATGTTGTATTTTAAATAATACTACATAAGTCGAATTGGTAACCTCCTTAATTTTTTGAAGTCGGTTGAAAATAGAATCACGGGGATGATGGCAAAAATGAATGTCGAAATTCCATGGGGACATTATGCCAAATTTTTTATATTTTTTATATCAGTATTTTTTTGGCAATAAGTAATTTGATTCTGTAATTTCTATTTATGTAATTATAATTATTTTAATCATAAATTTATTATACAATTACCTAGTAATCTGTTATTGTAATATCGTTATCCTATCCAAAAATGTCGTCGCCTCTTACATTTTGTAGGATATTTATTCGGTTCCATAACCTTAGAAAACAGAGGTTATATTACTTTGAAACCTTACAGAGGAGAACTTTTATAAAATTTAGATTAGAATTGTGCTGATTTTTCACTTTACACTATTCACGAGGAGCATGGTGAAACTACTGCTCGCCATCTTCTTTGTACGCAATTTGTGAAAGCCGTTTCGCTTTATCAATTTAGGATGTATAAAAGGAAGATTCATATATGAATTTACACGTAGACATAGTTCCGAATTATTTATTTTTTAGAAATAAATATTTAAATTTTTAAAAGTCGCCCTGTACTTGATGCGCACACAAGCGAAAAAATTGATAACTATTTGGTTTGCCGCAATTATTCCCTCTAAATTTCTATATGTAAGCGAACGAAAAGTAAACATTTAATTAAACAATTCTCAAAAGAAGATCTGGGATTTGGAAATTTATCCCCAGTAAGGGACCATTTAAATATAACTGCATAGTCAATCAATTCCATCGTACTCAAATAAAAACTAAGAAGAATTAACGAAAATTTTCAAGTTCAATTATTTTAAAACTTAATGTGATATCAAAAAGATAATTATATATATATATATATATATATATATATATATATATATATATATATATATATATGTATATATATATATATATATATATATGTATATATATATACATATATATATATATATATATATATATATATATATATATATATATATATATATATATATATGTATATATAATTAGTTGAAAATTTTTAGGTTTAAAATTTTTGTTTAATAGCAAGTTATTCGTGTCCTCTGAATTAATAGGACCGATATATCTGCTAAATAATTATATTCCTTTGTAGGTTTTATATGTAACTGTTTAATGTCCGACATAATTTATAGTTATATATTCCGATTCATTCCTTTTTATAAATAATTCTTCCTGTAGCCACAATCATTTAAACATATACACGAAGATAATTTCTCTTTCGTAGGTTCATTTAATTACCCCAACCTAAACCCTATTTCTATTTCAAACGTCTCTCTACAGCGAAACATTTCGGTAACAGCCACAAAGTAAAACCTTTCGGGCAAAGGAGGGATAATTGAAAGGATCAATTGGAGCGTCACTAACGGGACAGTTTATTCAGCTGAGTTTTCCTATATGTCTTCAAATAAAAGCAATGATACAAAATGTTGTTGCTGCCAAAATGAAAGTATAATTTTATAATAAAATCTTAGTAAAATGTATACGTATGTTTTCCATACACAAACCTTTTAATTAATATGCAATATTTTTACTGAATTATTCATATAAATTAGCTGCCAAAAACGATGAAAAGATATATAATAATTTCAAATGGGAAAATAAAGGTTAGGCTCTGCTTCATATATAAAATGAAATTTATTTTAACAATGTTTTGCAGAAGATAAACTGATTGCGATGAAACGTACAGATAAAAGCGTAGCATAAAATAATACCCAAGTACACTAAATTTACTGACCCTAAGCTCACTGTGAAGAGATTATTTATTTATTTGGATGAATATGTACATGTTATGAATTTATTGTGACAGAACCACATTCTATAAGTAAACCAAACTATAGTGCAAATTTACAATATTACAAGACAGGTATATACCAAACTCTGTAATAACAAAATTTAATAATTAGAATTTTTAAGAAAAAGCAAAACAAAAATAATCAATTTTGGATATATTGGGAGAGGGGAGGGGGAGATCTTTGGTAGTCTGATTGAAGGGTAGAAGAGAAAGGAGAAGGGATAAGGCAGAGATACATACGTGGAAGGAAACGTTATGTGGAAAGTAAAGGTATGATTTTTAGAGTAACTTTCAACTCTTTAATAGACGATGAAAGCATAGTGATTGAATCGATTTTTAACAGCTTGAACCTTGAACGAATTTTCAAAAAAGTACTACTGGACAAGAGGCAAAAGAAGATTTTTAGAACGTAGATTAAAACACACACACACACACATGTATATATATAAATATATATATATATATATACACACACACATATATATATATATATATATATATATATATATATATATATACATATATATATATAGTATCTATTATTATTAAATTAGAGACATTAAGTCAAATAATTTTTTATTAACGATTGCTCATCGGCACACAAGCTCGCTATAATGGACCGTGTCCTTTTAAGCATTGCGGTCACAAGAAGTATAATTAAAAAAATGGTATCTGAAACCGCAGCATCTAAGCGTCTGTATGTTATAGAAAATAAACTGAAACATTGACCATTTCTATTATATTTAAGTCCCTTAAATACTTATTTAATACTTATGTATGGGAGCATTAGACCTTGTTGGTTTATTTTATTTATTTCCCTTTACATTCTACAACATATTTTTTTTAGTAATAATTTATTTTAGGCACATAGCAAAGACCATTTGTAATTCGAATCAAGTCTTTAAAGATGACTGTGAAGTTCATGTGGTTATTAATTTTGGCAAAGGTTTAAATACGTTCAAATCGGTAACTGGAGTTCTTAATGCTTTCGCTTTAATATACAAATTATCAATATTATAGATAGTAATAACGATCGGCTTGCATAATTATACTCCCTTTTTTTAAAAGGAAAGTTCAACTATAGATATAATCTGTTTTGTACATAATCTATAACTTAAATTCTTAATATCTTGAATCTTAGAGCATGAAATCCAATGCTTATTTTATTTAATATAATTGAGTTCTTACTGCTTACCTAGCTTAAATGACTGGTTTTTCATAAACCTAACCTAAATGTCACCTTTAATTTTTAATTAAAGTACGATCCTAAAAATCAAACTATACCAACCATATATATATATATATATATATATATATATGTGTGTGTGTGTGTGTGCATATATATATATATATATATGTATATATACATATATGTATATATATATATATATATATATATATATATATATATATATTTTGAGTTTTTTAAAAAAAATATCCATAAAATTGACCTATTTGATGGACTTACTGATGTTCTTCTGCACGGTCGTTCTCATTGTTTCCAAATGTAATTTTAAATGTACGAGTATCAGTAGTCGACTCAAAGAGCTTGTTTCAACGACAGCCTCTATTTTTGGTAGAATTGTTTTTATGTGAACGCTTCTCCCGATTCGAAAATCTAGTCATAAACGTCGGCATTTACAGCTCCTCTTTTTAATCAGCGTAGGTGTATGATGGCAGTGCACTCACACACTACCAATATTAATTTTCTCAATTCAACGGTTCAAGTGCAGTCTACGTCCGCAATGTGTATCCGGCATGCGTACGCAATGGATATATTAATTATATCCTTGGTATAACATTTTAAACTTTATTGCAATTAATCGTTAGTTATAATGGTTTAATTTGTTTTAATCGGCAACAATTTAATATATCCCATAAAAAAGAATATGCAATCGTTTAATTATATAATTTGCAGTGAATTGGTTTATATTAATTTGAATTTTTATGTTAAAAATTTAAAATAAAATATATTTTTTAAATATATTTTAATGCTCAAACTCACCTGATTTAGTACCGCCATTGTTATTATTATTGTTAGACGAAGATTGAAACAAAGCGACTCCCGTAAGACGAGCTCTTCTCAACAACCACCACATCTTGTTAAACTTTCACTATGTTCTAAGGAACACTAAGATTTTTTCTTTTATACAAATAAAAATTATAAATAAATATAAATATATATGGAAGAGGAACAAAATGTATTAAAATACAAATCGAATGTCTGAAATTGCAACAAGGTATATAACTATACGGAAAATATGAAAAATGATAAAACACTTGTAAAAATTGTAAACAATTTTTCATAAATTGAAATTAAATTCACTGAAGTTATTAGAACTTGGTAAACAAATGTTTTAAAAATCTAGGTAAATTAAAAGCATTTTATATAAACTTGGAAGAATTTTTAAGAAGAAAAAAGCTTTTAAACACCACGTATGAATCAACAACGTTATTACAAAACGTAATAGAATGTTAATAACATTCCAATAATAAACTCACATTTAGTTACATTCAACGTAAAACGTAATAATCGCTACGAGCAAACGAACCGTGCCGTAGATACCGAGAAGAAGTTACGCGTACGGTCACATCTATGGTTGCTTTCTTACTGGACGGCCGTCCGTTTTTACGATACACGCATGCGCACAGTGTGCTTCCTTTTACCTTTGCTACCGTTTTTCATTAACGTTTGAGGATTAATTAAATAGACGTAATTAGCATATTAGATGGTTTGGACGTACAAACTTTTGTGTGCTGAACGAGTGTGGATCACATTGATATTTTTTTTTTCATTCAGTCGATAGCCCTTTGACGCAATTGCTTACGGGCATTAGTTAATGGGCCGATAAGATCATTAATTTGAATATTAATGTCTATAAGGTCGACGCCGTCGCAATAGCGCCATTATGTTTTTTGCCCGTCTGCCGTTAAATTCATTAAATCTGTAGGTTTTTGAAGGTTATTAGCCAGCTTTTATATTTATTTATTTATATATTCACTTATTTATTTATTGATTTATTGCTATGAGAGCAATTTCTTACAGCTAATCATAACACTAGTCCAGCCCCGTTCGATGAACGGTCGGGAATCGAAACCGGGTCCCCGAGGTGCGTCGCATCGTCAAATTCCGTATATCTTGTGATCAACCCAATACACTACGGCGACGACAATTATTGAATCATAACCTCTCTAAATAGTACATTTACTTTGCACTCATTAAATATCACTTACACGCACATGTAGTGATCGGTGTGACGTTTATACCGTGTTATTTCTACGTATCCAGGTCATACGTTTTGCTAATTGTGCGAACTGAGCAATAAAGTTATTCAATTATGTCATTAATTTAATACAAGACGATTTTTTTAATACGTACAAAATTTTTGATATCTCTTTATATTCCTTACGCATTGCGTGCATTACAGAATGACAATTAAAATATAGTTTGTTGAGCAAAAATTGAACAGTGTAAATATTTAAAGTTATTTATAAGAAAATTTGTATATAAGTGGAGTTATTGTTTGATTATATGATCACTAAGAAGTCAAGTAGTTGTATCAAAATTGTATTTTTTCATTAATTCTACATATTTTACTATCGATCTCATATATATTACAGAGTATAAAATCCCAAATTGCATTACAGCTGTAAAGTGGACAAGGCGAGTGCTACATTTTTTTTAACTCCTTGACATTGACATCAAATAAAATATTTTGGCATCATTGCACATATATATATATATATATATATATATATATATATATATATATATATATATATATATATATATATATATATACATACGTATATCTGATTGCAGAGAAGTTAAATGTCTTGATTCTATTAACGATATTGAATAGGCAATATTACGCTTAGCTGCTGTAGTAACGGCTCCAAAAAGAAATATTTTCAAACATCAGCAGGTTATAAATGGAGTATAAATAATATGGATGTTGGTATAATATAAGTATGAAGAGTCCATATCTAATACGGTAGCAAAAAACTTGATAAAATATTTCCAAAAAATGTTGAATTATGACGAGTAACAAAAATGTTTTGAATTTTTTAACCGCTACCACTATTTATACCTCAAAGTTTCATTACTTTTTTTCATTTACCAGAAAATAAAACAAAAAATTGTGAAATTAAATTAGAGAATTATCAATGAAATTATCAAAAAAATAATAAGATATCTTCTAGAATACACAAAAATCAACCTTTATATCTATTTTAAAAATATTATAACAAAAATAAAAATCTAATGAAATAGGAAATTCGACCCTTAACAACATTATAAATCTAATCTAGGTTCATAGGTTAATAAGACTCTTTGACATTAACAAAATAAAGTCTAGTTTCACCTTTTTCCTCTCAGAACAAATAAAAAGTTTTATTTCGTTGAACCTTGTAATTACTACAGTATTTATAAAATAAAGTAAATTACTAGTTTAAAAAATATAATGTATTTTTTTAAATAAATAAAATATGTAAGTCCAATAAAAAAACAACTGTGCGAATTATTAGCTCTAATTCAGGAGTTATAAGTTAACATTAAAAAGCACCTTATCCATTTTTATTGCTTGTGACCTGTATTTTAATACAGGAAACTTTTGTTTGTTTTAGTTTTTAATTTCCAAAAGGCACAACATCCTCAACTAAACGTCTTTATCGCCGTTTTTCACCGAAAACGTATTTGATAAATTACAAATGGGAATTTCTTCCACAAATCTTAAAATTTCCCATATCCTTCTATGTCTCAGATAAGTTGAAAATACCTATTATTCAAAATACATAAACTTGTTAAATTGTTTTTGAATAGAATCCTTAGATGTATTCTAGAGTCTATTGATTCAATGTTCAATTGTAAAAAGTATAATATATCGTATGCAGTAAATACATAATTTGAAAAATTAAACAAAAAATAACCAAATTCGACTTAAGGTATCATTACAGAGACAAATTAAATTAGAATCACATTTAAATACAGCACAATTTCTTTCTTTTTGCCTACTTACTATCCGTGTTATGATGGTAGATTTTGGCAGTATAAATAAATTCACAAACGAAAGAGATTAATTTCAATATTAACGCGTTAGAAACGGCGTTGAAATTTCTATCGTGTTTCAGAGTAATGAGTAAATAATTGGTGCAAGAGGTGGTCACTCTAAGACAGCTAGATATCTCGAGTCTTTTTTATAACTAACAGGATTATGGAGTTTTGTTTCTTTTTACTTCAGTCTATCAATTTTCCCTTTTTCCAAATTAAATATACTTAATTTTTTGCTTGAAATATATGTAATGCAGAAGGTTAAGATGTGGTCTTTGATACAACTGAAAAACTTTGGTTTTAAAGGTTTAGAAACTGTAATTATGATTAAAAAAATGTTCGCCGTTGCGTGCAACCAGTGGAAATTAACATAGACGTTTCTTAATCTAAACAGATCCTCGCCTTATCCCACGTTGTCTGTAGGCAGAGATTTGTTGCAGGCATGTGCAGATATTGGGATATTTGCATCAACTGGATAAAGTATGTAAGCCAGGGGTATGGATATCACATACCCTGACAACCACTCAGTTAGAGCAACGTACCAATATGTGTATGAATCTTCTTTCCCTGAGACGTATACAACACTGGCTTGACCAAATGGTAACTGGAGTTAGAAAGTGGATTCTGTTCGTAATCCATACGCGAAAGCGCCAATGGCTAAACTCACACGAAAAGCTGATACCGACCCCAAAAACTGAAATTCATCAAAATAATGTTTTGTCATCTATTTAGTGGAATGCAAAATAATTTTTTATTAGGAATTACTATCAGAAAATACCACAGTAGACTCAACAATATACTGTGATCAACTTAACCGACTTCGCACAGAAATACAAAAAGAACGTTAAGAATACTCAAATGAGTATTGACAACATGTTGCTAAAGTCGTCTGCTGGAAGTTATTGGTTTTCATTTGGAGATTCAATCAATTCCATCTATTCCCCTGACTAGGCACTAACAAATTTTTATATATTCCGGTTTTTAAATATCCACATTCAAGATACAAAGTTTAATGATAGGGAAAACTTGTCAGATTTCCTCAATAGGTTTTTTGAGTTACAGCCCCGAAATGGAAGCGGTACAAATTACAAATTATTACGCAGAAGGAATCAATGATTTACCTACGTATTGGTAATGGGTTATAGATGGGGTGGCCAGGTATTTAAAATTTTCCGGATTGTCCCGGAATTCGTGATGTGGTCCCGTGTTCAGTTATGTAATATGATTGTCTCGAAAATGAAAAAAGTTGCGAGAAATCTTATAAAAAATATTTATTGACATTTTTCGCAAACTTGTATGTGTTATGTTTGCGTTGCAGTTTCACTAGCTTGTTCAATGGAAACACCGGAATGGAATGATTACGAATGTAATCAAGGCATAATTTTAAATTAGAATAAATTACGTAGGGTGTTGCTCTTGAATTTAACAGTCGCTGTTAAATAATTCCAAAGGTAATAAATTTATTAAAAAAACTAAACCAAAACATGATCATAACAAGATAAATATTGTTAATGTTAAATTAGGAAAGTTAAGTTCCTAGTTGCAATTAGATAAGAAAGATTATCAAAAGAGAAGTAAATATTTAAAAATTTCCATGGACACATATTAATATCAGCTTTAATAATTTGTATAGGTGTTATTAATGTAATGACAGTGGTGTTTATTTATGATTATATAATGAGTCAATAACTTTTGTTAATTTTTTCTTTAAGAATCGATTTTCATATATAGCGTCCGGAATAAAGTTTTATGAGAAATAAAATCAGAAGTTCAGAGCGTTAAAAAAAAGTGTAAACGTTTGGTAGCCTCTCAGCGCAACATTTCTGCGCATCTTTAGAGTGAGAAGGAAATGCCAAATAAATATATTGATAATATGTTTATTTGGCATTTTCTTATGGCGTAATCGCAGTGACGGAGTTTGACACACATAGGCTCGTATTAATAGACAAAACATAAAACTAGATTAAATTGCGATTACGTAAGTCTAGATTAATATGAATTGTTGTATTATATCTTCGACGGTTCAATAGACGCAAATTAAACTAGTATTAACTAATCCAGTTTGGAAAATCAAAGATTATTCGATCGGAGATTTATGTTTTGATTCAATACTTTCATCTGCGCAGTACGTACTGGTCATCAATCGTTAATTTCAGGTACATCTTGACATATCGAATTATTTATTGACAGTTGTAAGCACAGATTTTATACTAAAGTTGTAAGCGTCGTTTCTTTTTGGCTGAAAGTATTGCCTTTAACTTTAATAACGAAGTAGTAAAATGAATATAATAAAAAGAAACTATACGGAAACAGAGAACTCACTCACTCGACGAGAAGGTCACTTACAAGGATGTAATTGAAAATAAACGCATCGACGGAGCAAAAGTGAACATGAAAAAAAAACCGTTTGGGACGCTATTGTTGAGAAATATAATGCTGGTGATATTTTTAATGAATGTACTTACCCTGTACAGTCAAATGTATAGGTTTATAATGAAACTATGATTTTAAAAAAAAATTATTTGCAATTATATATATATATATATATATATATATATATATATATATATATATAATATACGTAATCTACATTTATTACGGATAATATGAGAGAGTGTCAGGATTTAGTAGGAAAAACTAGGGAGTCCCTGTCTGGTTTTACCTCACGGGAAATTACCAATGAGAGTTAGGAAATAATTATTTTAGAGTATTTGAGAGTTAGGAAATACTGATAAATTTTGAATGCGTAAATAAAGCGTGCATTACGGGTATTGGAATACATCGGGTATCGGCGTACGTTACGGTATTTTTCATAGTTTAGCAGCATGAACAGCGAAATAATATTCACACTCACAGAAGAATGTATTCATAGCCGTAGTCCATGGTACACCTAAGGCTGAGAATATAATCCTAAGACAACATGGGTTTCACGACCACTTCAAAACAGGAAAGTGAAGACAGAGAATGTGCAGATTGCACTGCAATAATTAAATTTTTTCTCATAATATTTGCATTGCTCATTATTAGAAGTCACATACAGACTTTGCGTCGAATCTATTGTTCTGATAATGCCGCCTAGCGCCCACGGGGTCACTACAGGACGCTTAATCCTTACATTAACGTGGAATTAGCGTATTTCGAGAATAGAGTGAGACACGAAAAGAATTTGTTGTCCGTAATGTATCATTTTGTTTTCAGGAACTCATAGAAGGATACTGTGCAGAGAACATCAATTTTACTCCAAATGTATATTAAGTGATAAACCCTGTAGCGCATTTTCTTATTCGTGATCAATAAGTTTCAGACTTTCTAAATATAGTGAGAATCCCTAGAATTTATCTTAATGGCTGATAGTATTTATCGTCATTCCAGATAAAAAGATTTACACATTTTTTTCTAAGAATAGTAAAAAAATAATACATATTTTGGGAATAATAGAAGAAAGTTTTGTCTTCCACCAAGTAAAGATTTAGTTTGATGAGCATAGTAAAATGGCTCCCGCGAGATATTTTCAAAATACTGTTTTTAGTTATGAGGAGTTCTTGAACTTTTAGCTTAAGCCATCCTTGAGAAAATTAAAAGAAAGCCGGATTATGAAAGTATGTTTGTACCTATGCAAACCAGAAAATAAGAATCAAACATTTTATTAGTTAATGCTTCCAGCAATATTTTACGTTTTCGGTTTTTTTTATTTGAAACAAAATAATAAAAGAATATTTTACATTTTTTCGAAGTAGTTGCTATAAAATAACAGTCACTAAAAATATATTCAATATTGTTCTTCATGACTACGTAGAAAAGTATATAAACCGCTAAGAAGGAAGTGACCAGTTTTAGACCTGTCCAATTTTTTTTTTAGAAAAGTGTAAAAAAGTCACCCCATTGACACTATAGAATTTATATGAACGATAAATAGTCTCACGTTTGCATGTGTTGTTTTTAATCAATATCTACGTGTATTTATGTTCGTCAATTTAACAAATAATAATACTCATAATTTACTGAAAATTTTTGATACAGCGTGTTTGAGTGCAACGAGTATCGTCAAAATAGTAACGTAAAGTAGACGTCTGCGATGAATTGGCAAACAAGACTGATTTATTTTCAGTTTTTCGACTTTCAAACTTTGGGTGGTGGATTTTTCGCATATTATTGGATTTTTCGCATCTTGCATTTTTTTACCTTTGTCCTTGTTGTTTATACTTTCAAAATTTCAACTCCTATTTCAGACCCCATTTGAATTGAAATTAAATTATTCTCGAAATGTTTCTTCAGTAAACTAGTTGCGGACAAACAAATCCTACAATGGTGTCAAATTTCACGTCGACAGCAGTAGCAAGCGCGGGTTCGAAAAATGTGAAGTTTAAACCTATATAAGTCAGTTTAGTTTTATGATTTGTCAACAGTTTTCACTCCCTGTTTTTGGGAAATATGATTTCTGAAAATAAAAACCATTGTCAAATACTCTGTTATTATAAAAATGAAAAGCAAAAAATTTCCTTTATGGTCAAAATGTCCTCACTAGAGCATAAAATAATCGGCGCTTACTCGGTTATGCGGATCACGTTTTCGATTGCTTTCTTGAGCAAAGTTTTGTCTGGTATGGATGAGACTTTTTAAGGAAGCAATATCCTTAAAAATTATTTATCGAATGGAATAGTCTTCATCTCAATTTATACAGAAGATAAAGGAGATAGTGCTAGAAAAATATAGTAAAATAAATTAAAAACAAAATATTTTCTATACCTATTCTGTACACCGACAAAAGCTACATATACCTACAGTATGTATTTATGATGTATGAAAATAATGAAATTAGCATTAAAATCCAGAATACTTAATATATGTTTAGTTTGTAAAAAGGTTAAAAAACCGTTTGTCAATATCAAAATAGATAATAATATAAGTTTCTTAGGTCTGTTGTATTTATTATAGAATTTAAATTAGAAAATTCATTCTTTGTTTTAAGTTATTATTTTAAATTAAATATTTTATATGTTGAATAGAAAATATATTTTGTGTAATATTTTTATTAATCTTCTAAACTTTAATAATTTTTAAACTAGAAATAATTTTCATCCTTGAGAGTTCGAACGAAGTTGGATGAACACTAATATTTTGCATCCTTAGTTATTTATACTTCTTTAAACAAATTTTCCCGCAAACATCCTTTTTTAAATTTTAGCTGTCGGCATATAATAGGTAATAACTTCCACAACTACGAATAAAGTTGAACGTACTAACGTTGAACGTTGAACGTAATACTCTTGCTAACCTGAATCAGTCACCAGCTGGAAATTGCTGCGCAGCATTCAATCGTTACGATTTTTAATTAAGTTCCTACTCCAGACTGAATTGCGGATACTGTATTTTGTGTCTAGATTTTAGCCAAATTGACTCGTCTAATAAAGTTGTTATTGAGTTCTAAACAAAGTTTTTGTATTTTTTTAAATAACGAGCTTTGTATCTATTAGATTTGATGACTCAATCACAATTGATAATTATTATATTCTATCCATATATATATATATATATATATATATATATATATATATATATATATATATTAAACATATTTTTAAATTACTGCTGTTTTGTTTAATGTTTTTATATATTTGTTATGTTTTATTACTTTATATATATATATATATATATATATATATATATATATATATATATATATATATATATATATATATATATATATATATATATATATATTGCTTCTTATTACACCTACCATAAACAACGATTATATAAGTATGGATGACACAGAATTTTATCACGTACTGACGCGGGCGGGGAACGAATCTTTCTGAATAAAGAATTTCTTTTGCTAATTTATCTTCATTTCTTAAATACTAAGAAAGCGTAATGAAGCACATTTTGTACTAAGAGTAGATAAAATTAAATTTATTTCCCTATTATATTTAATGCAAAACAACTAAAAAACTTCCATGTTTTTTTAACTTCTAATTAATATATATATAGGTTTACATTATATAGCTTTATACATAATACATAGTACATAGGTTTAAATTATACATATATTATTCTTCGACAATATTTCTAGAAAATGGAGGTTACAAATTCTCCGAATAATGTTGGAAATTTACGAGATAGTATCAGTAATAATACTATCTCGTAAATTTCCAACATTTATACTGAAGTAGCTCGGATACAGTCATTACTATAGCAACGTAAAAAAGCGACATTTTATTGGTTTATGTTAATACTAAATATGATTAACATATAAGATAGTAAGGCTTATATTGGTTTAAGTTAATACCAAATATGATTAACAAATAAGATTTGGAAATAAACTATTTAGAATAATTTGAGAAGTGAACATAATATATTAACAGACAATCGAATATGACAATATAAAGATAGTTTTTTATAAAAGATATCACATTTATATATAACACATTCACAATTACAATATCATAGTCGACTTATAATCTTTATTTTGTTTTAAAATGCTATAATTAAGGAAATTAAAATTGTATGACTTCTTAAAAATTTAGTACACATAATTCTAATAAAATGTTAAATATATATTTGTCAGTTATGAAAACATTTTTATTATTAATGGGATATTATAATACGATATATATATATATATATATATATATATATATATATATATATATATATATATATATAAGATAGTAAAATAACGAGAAACACAAAATTAAGAATTCAGAATTGAGAGGTGTCAAATATGTTGACAAATTTTCTTTCAGAATATTAATTAATTCTTTAAAATATTTCTCCTTATTTTTTAACTGTTTCATCATAAGTGAGGTGATCGGATCACACATAGTGTCTATTAATTTTTCTACTATATTTTTAATATTGAAGCATGTTATCATTATATTCTCTTTATTACACCAAAGTATTATTTTCAGTGTATTGCCCCTAAGAGTTATTTTAATGTATAAACGTTACGTTTAGGGCATTACGCTATAACAATATGTAATTTACAGTGAAAAAAAATTATTTGTGTTTCGCTTTGTCAATAACGTTAATTTTTGTTGTCGAAAACAATTAAATTTTGTCTGATGAAGCGTGTGTAAATTCACAAAGCATATTAAGTGTCTCTCTTTTTTATATACACTTTTCGGTGTAGAGATATTGCTAATTCACCGAGTCGTCGTTTAGCTTTGTGGTTCTATTTTTTTATTTCTTTCTATAGTGCATGTCGAAATTTAGTTTAGCCATATTTAGCTTCCATTATCTAAAGATATTTATTGAAATTTTTGGAATCTTCTCTCGTTGCTAAACCCGTGGCTTATGTCTATATTGTTATTTGGTTGTTTTTCCTTAAGCTGGTGGTTTCTTCACTTTTATAATTCAAGATATTTGTATTATTGGTTTCATTAATAGTTTAATATAACCTAGTTTAGATTCGGGTTTTTATTTTTATAAATACTAAGCATATATTCGGTTTTATGGTAAATTTTCCATGTCGATGTCGACTTCTAGTTGCGTGGCTTTGCTGATCATTTTAACAAAAATTTTGAATAAGATTGTGTGGTCGTATTTTTGTGGAAGTTTTGATAAAACTCACGCTTTTCTGCATATGGTTTTCATCCAAGGATTGATTTCACAAGATTTTGAACCTTTTCTGTTTTAACACGGTTTCCATTTAAGGCATCTGTTAAAGTTTAGTAAATAAACTTTAGTAGTGTTCTGTTTCTCTTTTTTGAAACAAAGGAATATTTACGAAATACAACCGCTTTGAATTTTATAAAGACCACTTACTAATCAATTCATGAAACGAATATTATTTTGCAAATTTAATTTAGCATAATTTCCCCTCGCACCTCTTAATTTTTCCTTTATCATTAATCGGTAAGACACAGATACGAATATAAATCATAAAGTATCGATATTAAAAATATAATAATGCTCCGAGTTCGATTCCTGCAGTTTGAGCGAGATTGTTGTGGTACTTGTAATCGCGTAACTAAAGGCCACATACCAATGAAGGTTACCAACGCCAATGTTGTCCAAATACATTCTTATTCTTGATCACGTAAATGGATGATGAACACCGTTATCGAATTCGAACACAAACCGTCAGTGTAGACGATTTGCTTTTTCTGTTTCTTTAAGATTAGGCAATATTTTATTTTATAAATTGTGTACAAGATACCGGTAATACATTTTTGATTTCATACTAAGTGAGCTGTATGTCATCTTGTGATCTTTTATTATTATTTTTATTATATGATTTAAAATTTCTATATCTTTTTAATTTTTTTTTGCATGCTAAAACGAGTAAGGTAATAATTCTCTATTTGCAGAATATTTTGACTGCTTCTATTTAATGGTTTATCATACATCATCAGTCACCGTCTTTCAATACATATGTTATTTTATATTTAAGTAGATTTAAAAAAAGTAAAGTAAGTAGATTTGAATTAATAAATTTAATGAAAAATCTTATTAGGATGTTTTACTTCGAATACTGAATTTTAATCCTAGGTCTGAATAAATTTCAATATTTAAAAATTTGATATTCCAACAAATTTATCGGCTTCATTCCTCTGTAGCTCTCCCTGACGCACAGCTGAGCTTAATTACTTTATTTGTGGGGAGCGGATGCGCGGAGATATTTAAATAAAAATATACAGGAAAGGGTCGCCTTTCACATGCTTCTTTGAGAGTTTAACCTCTGCATATTATTTCTTCCTTGTTCCCCATGTTCCCCGTGAATGTTAATATTTAAGCATATTTTTCAGTTTAAGGATCAGTACTGAGTTTTAAATTTGGAATAGACTATTTTTTCGTATCTAGTTTTTGCACTGAAGTTTAGGTTTCAACGAAAAAAAAGAAACTTTGTAATTTCGCAATACTCATCTTTTTGTCCGTCTGTTACATCCTTACACTTTTTGTATATTTAGACTTATATGCATGCAATTTTGTAAATATATATTTCACATGAAGATATCAATTATAATTGAGCTAAAAACTAGAAATAAAAAAAAAATCTTATTTTTGTCGTCGTATTATATTCTTTTATTATATTATGCAAGAATAAAAACTTGAATCGTTCTACCTACCTCACATAATGCGCTACCGGCAATTGCCGTAATCGTGAAAAAAGAAAAGGTGTATAAAATCGTATAATACATACAAACCATATAAAACCATATAATGTAACATTTCGATCACATTTCTTTTCGTTTAAAAATTCGTAAGCAATTGTATGACTTCACAGATAAGCTATTTGAAAAAAAACGACAAGCTTGATAAGCATTATGTAATAGCTTCCGATATATGTTTTCAAAATATTGTTTATAGTCACAAATATTATTTTGAATATATCTCTTGAAATAACGTTTAGTTCGTATGTCTAGTTTTATAGTTTATGGGAAACAGGTTTAAAAATTTCCCTTACAATCGCAATTTCTTCTTTCAATAAAAAATGTTTTGATACGACCTGTTGAGTATCCATGCTTGTAACGTTAATCCCAGTTGTCTGGTATATCGTTGAAATTTAGATCCACTGTAAGTGGGATATAGAATTTTAAAATACTTTTATATTGCAGTCCTGTGCTTTACATAGTCTTTATCTACTTGTCCTTCATTATTGCCTTTATTTATTCAAAATCTAACAATATTTATTTCATAAGTTAATAACAACTAGAAGTTTGGTATGTTTGTTTATCAAGTGCATTTTTACAGAATGAAATAACTAATTAAAACAACTAATCGGATAATGATATCGTATCAATACCAAAAATTCCAGCGGTCTTAGATGACAACGAAGAGTTTGGCGTTCACGTGTGAGTTCAACGGCATTCAACTGTTTTATAAAGAAAATTCTAGCTAAGATTATAGAAATTACGTATGATAAATTAAATATGAATTACATATGTATTACGAAGAAATTACATATGTATTTATATTTTAAAAGTAGTAAATATTTTAAAATCCAAAGTTAAAACATTTTTCATCACACTTCAAACGATTTCGGTACTTAGTGGAGTGGAGACGAATTTTCTGACATTAGCATTATTAAGAATCAAACGTTTTGAAGTAAAGGCAGAACAAAACAAAAGTACAAGTATACGTCTAATTGTGTGTACATTAATTACACCCTATTGGGTTACTTAATAGGGTGAAAACACTGACACGAAGTTTACTGAAGTCACCAAGTATATAAAGAGCTCACGAATATTGGTATTTGTAGAAACGAAGGACCAATGGGACGGTGCAAATTTCCAAGGCGTCGGGCCCCGGGAGAAAATTTCGATTCTTACAACGTCGCAAGCCTTGTGCTTATTGTGCTAGATATTGCAAAGGTGACCGCTGTTCACGTTAACACGCCTTATCATGTCATAAAATATATGTATCATAGATACCACATAGGTTTGTATAACTTGTATATACGGACATAACAATATTACTTTTTATGCCAGTATTAACTCTTGTAATATAAACGCAACGAAATTGAAAAAACTCTTGAACAAATGCAATTAAATCGCCATATGGAAGTCATGATAATAGAATTATCTACATAACATTATATCATAATTGTTAGTTAAGAGGTAAGTTCTTTGATATCCCAAAGGATCTAAGACTATCGTCAACTTATTGATCACTCTATTATGATTACAGTGCTGATAGATATTTTCTAGAAGAATTAAAAATAATTGAGGCACAAAACATACGTTATTTTACGGACACGAAATTACTGCTAAGTAAATTCAAGAATATATGAATGATTGTGTAGTTAAATAGCAAATAATTGTAAAGTTCACATAACATATGTTTTTTGATGCATCAAATAGTCGAATCTGCGTTTTAGTCGAAAAGGCAAGAGTTAATGGGGGAATTTAATAACGTGTTTATTATGTATTTTCTCTTATCTTATATTAAATAATATTTTTGTGCTGATAAAATTGGGCTTTGCCTTCTCTTATCTTATATTATATAATATTTTTGTGCTGATAAAATTGGGTTTTGCCTAATTTCTTTATAAAAGGTTCTGCACGAGTTTTTTTGGTTACCTAGGGATCATGTTTTTGACAGCATCTATTATTTAATCTTTATATTTTAATAAATCCAAAACCTAAATAATGTGAAATAACTCGGTGTCTCTTTACAAGCTGTGCGAATAATTTGAAATGTTGGCATCAGTAGCTTAAAGCAAAAATTTAAAGAGTGCTTTTCTTTCGGCCCTGTCAGGTATCTAAATTAGAAAAGTTTAAAAATCTTTTTGGCAGTAGGCAGAGAATATTGTAGACCAATGGAACAAGAATAATCTAAGAGGAGCAAAAGTTTCAACAGAATGTTTTTTTCTCGTTGAATAGAGTGAAGTCGTGCTAGGCATCTTTGTTATTCCAACTCATAAGCGGCACTTCTTATCCACACATAGTATCTTTTATGAAATAATGAAAGACAAAACCTTTTGAAATTTGCAGGAATCTAATTTCAATTTTAAATAATAAATTTGTGCTTAAAATATTTTACTATAGATTCAGTCTAAATCGGAAACACTAATGGCGAAGCACTTTTGTAGCTTTATCTGTACGTACATATAATTTTAATAGCGGTTATAAGAAACGGCAAAATTTTAATCCATTTAAAAGAATTGTCAAGTAATGTTTTTATAATTTTTTTCCTTTTTGTTTATGCAAAAAATATCCCGTTGACGTAATATGAAATCGGGAAATGCATCTTAAAAGTAATAAGAAATCGGGAAATTCAAAAGTAATAAGAACTTGGGAAATTTAAAAGTTATAAGAAATCGGGAAATTAAAAATAATATTAAATCGGAAAATTCATCTTAAAAGTTTCGCCACATAAAAATTCGCATACATTAAAACAGAGGAGCAATTCTTCTTTTACCAATTAGTTAAATTTTTAATTATTGAGAGAATAATTTTAATTATGATAGATACTTGGTATCTTGTACATGGTTTCAAGAATATTTTGAACTTAAAAAACTGTAGACGTCTAAATGATTCGATGATCTGTGATCATAAAATGTTATTAAAAGTAATTTTTAAGTTTGAAGTTTTTTTAATTCATTAAAAAAAACTTCATATTTAAAAAACTATTACATTATGGTGTATTGTTTAATAAGAAAACTTTTGTTCTTTTAAAGCCTTATTTGAAATTTCGGTAGCACCATTATTTCCGAGGTTACCGTCACTGTAAACCGATTACCTAGCACCGACTTTTTGTTTAATACAAATAATTGTAACCGACATAATGGTTACAAAGAAAAAAAAATTAAAGAAAATGAAGTAAGATATGGTATAATAAATGTTGTATTGACTTGACCGGAAAAAATTAACGCTTTCCATGAACGGTTTTACAGTTTAAAAAAATAAAACCCAATTTTCTTCTAATTCGGAAGGTTGCTTTTTCTACAGTTGTTTTGAATAATTCATTGCAATATTGAGTTATTTAGTATAAAATATGTCGGGGATCCAACAATATTGTTTAATTTACGGGCTATTTAATATTTTCATATTTCAGAAATTTCTCTTTCGTTTTCATAAATTGATGTTAACCAAATGTGAGAGTATATGCTTTTATAGGATTATCTAGAGAAAGTAATAAACTTAAGATATCTTTAAAAAATTACAATATGGTTGATCATTGTACAGTCTGGTGGAAAATTACGCGATTTTCCAGTCTGAAATTCAGCTGAGTTTCAGCAAAATTTATAGTTATTTTACAGGCGAGTTTCCCCTTTTTCCTAATTAAAATAGCATAATCGCTTCGGGTGATAGCAGTATAGTGATACGTTTATACAATAGACTAAATTGGTAATTTTTCGACATAGAGCAGTCATTGCCGTAAACTATAATTTAAACTGCGAATTTTGTCGCGTAGAAATTAATTTGTCAATATTATTAGACGGTTCTTCAAACTTACTTTATTATTATGGCACTTCGCTTTTTTCATGGACTTCAAGAAAAAAACATTCTCTAATTAAAACTGTTTACTGTGTTAATTATTTAGAAGAAATAATATATTTTTCGTGAAAAATATTTTTTATTTTGAAAATTTTAACAATAATTATTATCTATGAAATTTTCCTTATGATGGATATAATCGACGTGAGAAAAGTAAAGAAAAACAGTAAATAACCAGTATAACATAAATTGCTTTCTACGCAATAATAATTATATTGTTGATATTATGATCCTGAGAGATTTGTAAATCGATTTGTAAATCGCTGTATCGTAATAACGATGCTGATATTTGGAATACATACGTTGTCGAGAACAGAATGAATTATAAGAAAAAGAATGAATTACAAAAAAAATTATTGACATAATAAAATTGTAAGAGAATAAATTCCATACGTGGAAAATATTTTAAAAAGAGTAATTGATTTAGTATGTACAATGATAATAGATTGTATAAATTATATACGTGGAAAATATTTTAAAAAGAAAGATTGATTTAGTGTGTAGGATGATAATAGATTGTATAAATTATATACGGGGAAAATATTTTAAAAAGAAAGATTGATTTAGTGTGTAGGATGATAATAGATTGTATAAATTATATACGGGGAAAATATTTTAAAAAGAAAGATTGATTTAGTGTGTAGAATGATAATAGATTGTATAAATTATATACGTGGAAAATATTTTAAAAAGAAAGATTGATTTAGTGTGTAGGATGATAATAGATTGTATAAATTATATACGGGGAAAATATTTTAAAAAGAAAGATTGATTTAGTGTGTAGGATGATAATAGATTGTATAAATTATATACGGGGAAAATATTTTAAAAAGAAAGATTGATTTAGTGTGTAGAATGATAATAGATTGTATAAATTATATACGTGGAAA
Organism: Druceiella hillmani; assembly: GCA_039881145.1. NCBI lineage: Eukaryota > Metazoa > Arthropoda > Insecta > Lepidoptera > Hepialidae > Druceiella > Druceiella hillmani. Next base: position 40,831,731 of record JAYKKI010000012.1, on the reverse strand, counting down.
ATATTTTAAAAAGAAAGATTGATTTAGTGTGTAGAATGATAATAGATTGTATAAATTATATACGTGGAAAATAATTTAAAAAGAGTGATTGATTTAGTGTGTATAATGACAATAGAAACCGGAAAACAATTTTTAGAATTTCTGTCTTTCTGATCGTATGATATTTCGTGCGTCAATTACGTAAAATCGACTTGAAAGTCGTTGCGAAAAAATTTGATTAATTTTAGTGCTATTAGCTAATATAGACTTTATCGGCAAAAATAGATACAATAAAAAAACTATTTTTAACGCTTATTTTTGTATCATAGACAAAAAATAATGTCTCATAAGTACATTGATAGACACCTCAAGTAGTAATTTTAATAGAATTTAACACCTAATTTGTCAGAACAAAAACTACGATTTTTAAATTCGGATCGTTTCTCAATAATAATTCTTCACAAAACCATAGTTATTCATTAATATAAAGGCTACCAAGTAAAATATTTATAAATAAGCAGTTTTTATCAATTCATTACAAAGCTTCTTGTACAAAATAAGGGCGCAATTTCCTATTTTATGTATTATGTAGAATTAACAGAGAATTTTTTATTATGTTATCATTAGATGAACCAAAAATATTGTTGGTTTATACAAATTCTAATAAGTTTTATAAAGAAATAGCTTTATTATAGGCTCCTGTCATTGGATTTTTTTCTGCTTTCGTGTTTGATTAGGCTACAGTTATGTTTTCCACATCCCCATGACTAATCAAAGTATTTAAGCAAAATTTAACGGAGCCCTTCATCGATAAATTTCTGTCTACAAATTGTGTGACCCTCGAAATTCTAGTTATATTTCATTTACTTCTATTTTGTAATGTTTTCTTCAAAAACTTCTAAATTTTTTGGCAATGATATTGATTTCCATTATTTCACTTGACTATATACAAATTTAGTCTCGTCATAACCGATATATGCATAAGACTGTCAATAGATTTTTGATATGATAAATTCTTGGAAATATTCAGTATAGACTTAAATTACTTCATATATGATTTCAAATATAATTAAATATCTTCCCTGGTTCAAAAATATAAAGTCTTTTGAATTCTTTTCTGTAATACGGCCTAGAACACCATTTAAAGGCCACAATTTTTTTCTAATCTTAACATCATGTGTTCGTTTTTGTTAGATTTTAAACCTACAGTAATGTGCTTATATATTTTCTATTTAAAAATCCTTTTGAAAATATATTATTTGCACATGTAAAATTGTTAATTAGAAGTATGCAACCAATTTTGTTTAAAATTTTGAGCCAGCAATCTCGCTCTATATCCGCAATTTGTCGCTATCAAATTTTATTTTAAAAACTAGGCTGTAATAAATAACTTTATTGCCATATTTGCTAGCTTTTATAATTCATTTTTTAACTCGTAAATTCCTCATCTACGGTATTTTATTCTGTGAGTTCTGTGAGTTAATGGGATGACGCGAACTACTTGATCAATATTCCTAAACTGAAAGGACGTAATAACTAAAGAGATAGCTGCGTTGTGTCAGACCAGGTTCCAAGATAGCGATAAATGGCTCACAAATTGTCTCAAGATATTGATAAATGCGTATTTACTAGAAGAATTAGTTTACTGTGCAATCAAACTTCAGTTTTATGAGATTTTTTATAACGCGAGTAGTTGAAAAGAACAGAAATTGTGTGGAATTGAATTGAATTAATATAAATGGTGAGTTAATTTGTTTTTTTTACTATTAATAGAAAAATTCTGCTAATGTTACTTGTCATCGACTATCCTTGAATATAATTTTACCGGATGCCATCAGAACTAACGTTATGTATATTAAATGACTATATACGATAATCAATATGAAATTAACGGTGCATTTATAACTTCAATGCCAATATAAGCATTAAAGGTTTATATCCTATGCCTGAGTGAATATAAATGAAGGAGTCGGAAGTTCGTATAAACCAAAAGTGGACATCAAAACACAAACTAAATGCTGTAAATATAAACTACCTGATCATAATCGAATCGATGCCTGAACGATGAGAATAGTTTTGGAAATTAAAACTATACAGAAACTGACGTTATTGGATGGCATGTTGATTATAATGCATGTGTATATTTGGCAGCTAATCACAAAGGTAACATGGGCGTTCTTTATAAAAAAAAAATTAACGGGTCGTGGGACACCCGGTTGGAAAGAAGTTCCTTTTGCTATATATTATGTATTAAATTTATATTATATACAGGAATAAAAATATCTCAGCATAATAAAACATTCGCTATGTCATTTAATAAATATTAAAAATTTATAAATTACAAAAACATTTCGGCAAATTCATTTATTTTCATTATTAATTTATTAAATACTTAAAATTAATAAATTATAATAAATTGTCAGCACATTCATTTATTTTTATTATTTAATTAAACTTTAATTAGATTATTTCAGTAAATTTAATAATTCATTATTTTCATTTATAATGTTGAACTATTTAAATTTAAATTTAAAATCAACTTCAAATTTGTGTGATTTTATAAATAAATTTTAAAGTAATAAGATAAGAAAACATTATGTTTTTTGAAAAAAAATTTAATGGTAAAATTAATCTTAAATTTAATTTATTTTTGAAATAATTAAAATAAAAATAATTAAGTACGTTACTTTACGTTTCGTAAAGTTTAATTAATAATGAAAATAAAGGAATATTCTGACAATTTATTGTAATTTATTAATTTTAAGCATTTAATAAATGATAAAGTAATAACGAAAATAAATTAATTTTACGAAAATTTATTATAATTTATCAATTTTTAGTATTCAATAAGAGATAAAGTGATAATTTATCATTTACAATGCAAATTAAAACAAAGACTTGGAAACGGTCTGGCAGGTATTGGCTTACAATAGAAACCCAGTAGAAAAAAAATACATTGACATTTGACATTTATATGATCAGTGTTTCACATGACAGACAAATCTCATTGCAGGATGCTTTTGAGGATTGCCATAGAAACCGTCAAACAAAGTGGAAAGGTTTTTCGCAGCCCTATTATTTCTTTGCTATTTTCGTGTTATTTAGTCAAATTTGTTGCAATAACTTATTTAGTTTTGTGTTATTTTTATTTCAAATCTATTTTCATTTAATTTTTGACTATATCTATATCCCATTTATTGTTTTAATCAGTGTTCGGTAAGTTTGTTCTTTTGTTCATTTTTTGTATTAATTATTTTTGTGCTTTAGCTTTTCTTTTGCGAAAATGAATTTAGTTATTCCTCCTAAACCTCCAGACCCTTCTAAGTCTCCGATTTGTTATAATGAATTTGCTTCTCCTACATCGACTGCCAGTTTTGTTACTGTTTCGGATTCTCAACAAGATCTGAAACGAAAAAATAAAAATTGTAAAAAGCCCAATTGTAAAAAAAATAAGTTTAAAAATTCTCCCTCTTTCCATCCGTCTGATTCTTCATGTACTGAAACAGAGGATACAATCCCTCGCAAGACTCCTCGCACTCCTCTTTCAGAAGCAAATTCAAAATTACTTCCTTCAAACCCGAACTCTTCTCCTCCCTCCCTCCCTCCAAATTCCTTTGAGGGCCGTTTATACGTCCCTGGCGACGTTGGTCCATTTATTGTTCATGTACAGAGAAAAGAACTCCAGCCTAATTCCAGATTTTCATTCCATGCTGTGAAATTTGGTTCTACTTTAAAAAATTATAATGTTGATGGAATTATTCGAGATGGAGGGAAAGAAATTGGCAGGAACAGGATATCGGTGGAATTTTCATCTGCTGATGCCGCCAACCGATTCGTTAACCACTCTGCCTTCACATGACAAAACAAATTGTTCATTTCCTCCTTTAACATCAGTCGTATGGGCATTGTTCGCAATGTTCCAGTCGATTGGTCTGACGAGGAGGTTTTACACAACATAGAAGTCCCTGAAGGGTGCGGTAAGGTTACTAAAGTGGGCCGCCTAAATTAAAAAACAATAATTGATGGCCAGCCTAAATATTTTCCGTCTGAGACGATGGTCATTATCTTTGATGGCCAAGTTCGTCCCCAACGTATATATATATGGCTTACTCATCGCTTCCAGTCTCAAAATATGAATTCCCTACAGTGCTTCAAGTGTTGTATGTTTGGACATGTGGCTGACAAATGCCGATCTTCTGAGCGTTGTTTCCGATGTGGTCAAGGTCACGTTGGGAGAAACTGCCCGCTTCGTCTTGATAAAGCAAAATGTATCTTTTGCAGCGGAAATCATGATTCCACTGATAGAAATTGTCCAGAATTCGAAAGACAAAGAAAAATCAAGTTTGAAATGTTTGAAAGACATTTCCTATGCGGAAGCGTCCAAATTGGTCCCTTCTGCTAAAAAAATCGTACGCCTCAGTTGCAGCTCACCCCACTCAAACTCTTTCATCTTCAATGTTTTCCCAAAGTTTGCTTTCTCCGTCTCGTCCTACCAACTCTTCTCACAAAAAAATTATTTCTCTGAAACCCCGATCCCACTCTTCGACTAGTTCCAACCAGGGCTATGACCGCTCTGCTCTAGAACAAGCCTGGGCAGACTTCCGAATTCCTCAACCTGAAAATGATTGCGGTTTAAATCTACAACCTTTAGCTAACACTTCTACGAGTATTATTCAATTTCTTTTGACCATCTTGGTCAAAATTCTGAGTTCCCCCAATCAAATACCGTCCAACGATGCCTCATCTATTCTTACTTCCCTTCAATTCCTTCTTTCTAATGGCTTCGCCAATAGTGGCGAGGGTCTTGCATGGGAATAGTCGCAGTATAATTTCCAACAAAGCAGATCTTCGTTACCTCCTTGTCAAGTATTCTCCATCCGTGGCTGACATCTCGGAGATTTGGCTGAAGCCTGGATTCCATTTTAAGATCCTAGGCTATGTCTGTCTCCGGGATGATAGAGCGGATGGTAAGAGCGGATCCGCCCTATTACTTGACAAATCTCTTCCCTTCTCCCAGATTTCTCTTGGCTCCTGCAGTTGTCAATTCAATATTGTTGCTGCGCGAGTTAAAGATATCACTATCCTCTCTATATATGTTCCCCTTCCAACATGTTCCGTAACATTAGAACTACGGGATATTCTATTTTCAATTCCTGGCCCATATATTATTGTGGGAGATTTTAATGCTCATCACCCGTCTTGGGGTTCCACCCGAAGCAAGCCTCTTGGGGTCTCCTTGGCAGAACTCCAGGATGATTTTGGCCTGTGTTTACTAAATGGTGGCTCTCCAACACGCGTTCCTGTCCCGTTTCAGAACCCGAGCTCAATAGATATCTCTCTTTGCTCCTCATCCTCGGCATCCTTGGTTTCCTGGAATATTCTTTCTGAGTCTTTTGGAAGCGACCGTTTCCCCATTTTGATTTCTTTCCCTCATTTAAATTTACACATTGAAAAAATTTCCCCTCTTCAGAAATAAAACCTACATAGGGCAGATTGGGTGTGATTCCATACCTTCCTCAGTATCGAAGTGGATTCCCTCCCTGCAGGGGATTTGGATAGCATTGACACTTGCTATGACCAATTTGTAAAGGTTATAGACCTATCCGCTCGGAAATTTATCTCACTGAAAAGATTTAACCACCACTTCAGATCCTCTCCCCCCTGGTGGGATGGAGACTATTCCGCAGCGGTTAAAACTTGCAAAGAGGCTGAAGCGATATATAAATCTAATATGTCTGAAGCAAACTTCCTCTTGTTTCGAAAGACCCAAGCTCAGACTAAACGAATACTCCTTAAGAAAAAGAGGGAAGATTGGAAGAAATTCTGTCAATCCCTCTCTCCTTTTACTCCTTCTCCTGTCGTCTGGTCTAATATAAAACGCTTTCGGTCTATTTTTCAGCCTGATCTTCCCAAATCTGTACATGGGAATTGGGTTGATCAATTTTTAAATAAACTTGCTCCCCCATCCGTCCCAAATTTAGATGAATTACCTTTCAGATATAACTTTTCTAGCGCCAATCATTTTTTAGAAGAAGATTAACCATTAACAAATTGGATTTCACCTTACACCAACTTCATTTCTTTCCCTGGTATTGACGGAATGTTATACTCAATGGTGAAAAATACTTTAGCATCATTCGCTGTTCAATTCTATCTTGAATTCTTTTTGGATGGATTGGATGCAAATATACACAGATGCATAAAAAACCAGTAGAGATGACTATGTCGGAGCGTCATTTTACTTTCCATCCACCGCTCATTCAGTTTACTTTCGCCTTCCTAAGGAGTGTTTGGTATTCTCCGGGGAATGCCGTGCTATTGTGGAGGCCTTGAATTATGCTCTACTCTAATTCTAATATATTCGCAGGCTCCTTATCTTCTCTGACTCCTTAAGTTGTTTACAGTCCCTTCTCGCTAATCCATTTTCTTCAAATTGTGGTTTCCTGATTCTTCGGATCAAGCAACTTACGCTTGATTTGGAGAGATCGGGATCCGATGTCGTTCTTGCATGGATCCCTAGTCACTGTGGCATAGTAGGTAATGAAATAGTTGACGCAAAAGCTCGGTTTGCCGCAGTAAACGGGGATCCATGTTTCACAATTAATTTCATTGAGGATCTTCTTCCCATGACTTGTTTCTGGATGGCATCTGACTGGCAGAGGGTGTGGGAAAGATCATCCCAGATTACAGGTGCGAGATACTTCCAGATCCAACCTTTTATACCCACAAAACCTTGGTTCTCAGCATTTACTTTCTCTTGAAAGGAATCCTCTGTGGTATCTCGCATGCGTTTGGGGCATTGTTCTATTCATACTCATTTGGCTAGACTGCGGGTCGGAGAGTCTCCAATTTGCGATTGCGGGTTTGGAGAAGGCGATTTAAATCATCTCATTTTTTCATGTCCGTTGAATAATAGATTTCCCTCGTTTGTTTCCAAATTATTAAAATATAAAATTCAATTACCCATCAACACAAGATCACTTTTATTTATTGTCAACAAACCCATTTTAGGATTAATCATTCAGTTCATAAGAAAGAACGACATCAAAATATAGAATTTTTTATACTTATGTCCATGTTTATTTTTTTTATGTTTGTATATTTTTATATACTTATTTTGTATTTTCTGTATATTATACTGTAGTTTAATTGTAGCCAACTTCTTATTTAGTTTTTGTTTTATTGTATAGTTTTTTCTTTTGTTAACAAGCAACAATGACAAATATCCGAAATATGATTTAATCAGTGTTGCATAGCCTTTTTTCCACACTTGACATTGGCAAAGGTTCTCTATGGAGAGAATGAACGCTATATAATTAAAGAAAGAAGGAAAAGGAAGATTTTTATTAGGGATTTTCACTGTTGTAAATATTAATATAAATAACTTTAAATAACATTTACACGTGTTTATAGACGTGGTTTACAGCTGACCGCGCGCAATGCTTGCTGCTTTAATGAATACTCGTACGAAGACACACACACATACAACCGTATATAATAGAAAGAGACAGAGTGAAAAGAGATAGAGAGAAAGAGAGTGAAAGGTCGGGCTCAAAGATGTTGTAAAGCGTGTGCCGGCCCGCTCTCTACTAGATATGCCTGTCCTTTCAAATATCGTGTCACAGTATTGTTCAAATGCACACTTTAAGCGAGCACCGCCTGTCAACGTTCTGCACTTTGCGTTACCGCGTGGTACAGTTACTATCTTCAAAATGGTGACGTTAGCGTACGTAGTGAAGTAACCGAGTTGATAGTTTAATATTCACGAAACATAAACAAATTGTTGTATTTCCTATACATTTTTTAAAATTGTGTGTTACTAATGACATATTATTGAATGCTTGATATAATGTTGAATATTATACTATTATTTAGATTTCCTGCTCAACCGGAGTATAAAGAGCAATGGATGCGGGTTGCTGGCAGATATGATTGGTTCCCTCAAAAACACGATACCATTTGTTCGGTGCATTTTGAAGACGATATTTTTCTGCCAGAGAAAAAACGACGACTACCAGCAAACACCATTCCTACTTCAAAATTGCACCCAGCTCTGGATTCGGTTAGTAGTTTAATTTAAACAAATATAAAAATAGTCGAGAATGGGTTTAATTGGAACAAATAGAGAGCGGGCCGGCGCTCGCTTTACAACAGCTTTGGTGGTGGCACTGTAAGTAAAACCCTTTTATTACTCTTACCATTTCCTTTCATTTTTTGCTTTGCCTTACGTACTTTATTAGAGTGTGATTGTCTTATAATTATTTATTCATATTTGCTCAAATTGTTTAATAATGTCGGAAAATGTAAAAAATATTAAGTTTTTAAATACACTCATTCCAATGTATGAGGGAGATTTTAGTGAATTATACGCGTATTTAAATGCTTATGAAGACTTAGTTGCGTATATTTAAGAGCCAGTATTATGAAGTAATTTAACGGGTTTTTAAGTAAATTAACGGGAGAGCCCAATTAAAAATATGTGCTACGATTCATAATTATAACTGGTAAATTGTGAAATAAACACTTATAGAAAATAAATATCGATATACGGGTATATCGATAAAATTATTTAATATGGAAATTAAGGATAAAGTTCATAATTAGACGTTATAGGTTAATAAGCTGGACGTTAAAATTATAAATAATTATAAAAAAAAATTTACTCGATGGATTAGTTGGCCCATGTATAATTAAATAAAGAAAAGTAATTTTACTTCGAATATTGAGGAGTATTTAAAATTCGATCACTCCTTAAAATACAATGATATTTGAATATAAAAATAGATATGAAAAATTTAGGTTTGCCTATGCAATAATTACCAATACCTCGAATACTAAGGAATGTCCCAAAATCAAACACCTTTGGAGGTTAAGGAATTTTGGTAATTCATATATTTAAACAATCTAATTATTGTAAATAAAAAGCACAATTATATTGATGTTTAGAAAGCTTGAATGATAGGAATAAATAAGCAAATAGCAGTAACGCAACTAGATGCATTTAGTAAATAAAATGCACATTTGACGAAAAACCAAATAGATTTAAGTATTTCAATTAATAGTATAATGAAAGAGCAAGTATCCTCTACTTGCTCTCTATATAGACTTGTCTCGGTGTAGAAATATTTATATTCATATTTTAGCCAATGTGGAAGTTTTTACTAATATATTAGAACGATTGGAAAATGCTGTAGTATTCGCAAGGTTGAGTAAGATACATAGTAGTATGATGAATTTAAATGTATTGCACGAAGCTATTCAGAAAATATATCAATCGATCTTGCGCTTTTGGAAATATTAATCAAAGTTAAAGCATATATGACTAAAGATACTGTCACATTTCTGATTGAAGTGCCTATTGTGTAAGTAAATTCTTTCCGTTATTTCCACATTTATTCAATTCCCATTACCAAAAAACAAATCCTTTCACGTACTTCCAATTTACATTCATCAATAAAAAATACACATTAATTAGCCCAGATGGATATAGTCAACTTGATGAACCATGTAAATATACAATACAAAAACAATTTTGTTGCCAAGGTGTTTGGCTAATAAAATATCATGATAATACGCCCTGCGAAATATAAATTATAACAGACAACGAAGACCTAGACAAATGTTCGACGATACCGATAACATGGCAAGAGTTATCGAAACAACGGATAGATGAAACAAGACAATGGATTATTAGCCTGAATGTTAACACTAAAGCAGTCAGTACCTATGCTGAACAGATAGAGAACCTGAAACTTCATGGATCATATTTAATATCGTTACTGCAAACATGCAAACTACAGATGAAAAATGAAATCTTAATAAGCAGACTCACCTCGTCGATGCAGAGAATTTTAAAATTCCCGGATATAAGTTTCAAGTAATAATGATGGACAAGCTTCAAGTATTCAATTACATACAGCCACATATTAAAGAATTAGGAAGAATTCAAGAGAATATTACAAAATTAAACACCAGCATATGTAAAAATTTTACCAATCGAAAGCTCCAGCATAATGCTATATAATGCAATCTGTCTCGGATCTTGTACAGAAAGGTTAAGTCCTGTAGTAAAGAAGAAGCCCAACGCATCCATCAACGTCTGAGTTGCAAACAACCCCCAAGACCGTTTCTTGCCTTCGTACGGGATTGTTTTCAATCTAGAAGAGGTAGGAGTTAGCATATCCCATAGTGTGAGCTATGCTTAACGTCAACAATTTCCTGCAATGCTAACTATACAACACTCAGCGACAATCCTGATGAGCAAACCAATGCAACAAATCGGAGGAAAATACGAAACCGCACGAATAAACAGAATTCACGATATATAAAATGAATTAGCGGAAATTGTAACTCGCGGTGTAATTTATGATTAAAGGCAACAATCTACCACATTGCTGATCGTACAAGACCCACCGACAATTCTTACAGATAAGCTAATACAACAGATCAAAGTGGAACGTGATATCAGACGGCAGACGGTTTATATACCACTCGAAGACAGCATTATAGCAGCATTCCATAGCTGTATTCAGTAGAATTAAATCTAGTTTGTAAATGCACTTGTAAAAAGTTAATAATATACTTTTATACTAAACTCTAAAATTCGAGTTTCTTCAAGAAGTCACCTCTCCGTACAGCAACTCATAACTCACGCACGTACGCACGAACTTACCTGCACTCTCACACACACAAAGCGGTTTAAAACGATCATAATACAATGTAGTTTTATAGGAAAGCTTCGAATTATTTTCCTTACAACACCGACAACAAAGATCAGGGAGTATCTTTTCCACTCAAGGTTCGAGGTAGAAACTTGAAAAGATACTCTATCAAAATGGACCCACTACCGGAAAGAGAAAAAAAGTTTTGCATTGTTTCTGAAAAAAAATACATTAAAAGTACTAATTTAAACGCAACTTCCGTAATAATGAAAACTAGAAAAAATGGTCTACTTTTCATTATTAATGGAAGTTGTATTTAAATTCTACCTTTACTTAAAACGTTTTATGACTAAAAACAAAAAGAAGACACTTTAGGACCCATAACAAAACATTGAAAACAGGTTTATACCTGGCGCATTTTGGCTACACCGACTGTTGACTTTAATTCACAAATGGTGTGAACATAATTTGTCATAATTGCTGTGTACGAATTATGTTTCAATGAAAATCGGTCGTATTTTATATCCTACGATGTGCTGTATCTAAGTGCAGAACACTTGAGTTTGATGAAAGGAGCACCTTGTGACCAGGAAGTACTAAGTAGGTGGGCGATAAATCTTTTCTGGATATGTGAATATTCAAGCTAGCAAGGGGACTTCCTTGAATTTAATGAAAGGAGTCTTTTGTAACTGTTGTAACCAGGATGTGCCGAGTGGGTGAGCGAGCAGTAAATCTTTTCAAGAGGTAATATGATATGGTCATAACACCTCCCTTAGAATAGAAACGCTGGCCTTTTTATTTATGCTGAGCAGAAAATTTCTAAGTAGTTTGATATGAGTAAAGTAGTTTGATATAATGTTTAGAAATTCAACCATCTTCCATATATTAGTACGAAATTGCCTTCACAGCTAGGAAATACTTTGCAATTAGCAAAAATGCAATAGGTCCGTTATTATAGAATATGTACGGGGAATTTGTAACAAATACAATAGGGAAATGTATGACAAGACTATAGTGTTAGTTATGTAATATGATTCCATTTCGATTAATAATTTTTTTTGATTCTTAATTATATGTTTGTTTACTTAATATAAAATTTCGAGTGTCTATATTAGGTTAGTGATGTCGTATGGTAATAAAATGCTGTGATGTAAGCAATGTATGTAAGCGAGACAGCGATAGAATTTTTGTGTATATTATTGATAGGGGAATAATTTGTACATTTGTTGTGATTAAATTGTCGCGGTTTTTTAGTTTTATGAAGTCGGCAAAATCTATTAAAATAGTGGGTGCTAGAATTTGGTAGCACGTAGTGAGCGGTCTCTGTAAGGCTTGAAAACCTCATGTCGTATTTCAGTGTCGATTATGTCGTCGAGTTGTGATTTTCAGAGGGTTTATTTGTATGATGAGTTTTGAAATGTATTTTGTAGTATAAATACGATGTCAGGAATATATTTTCGTCAGACAGCCAGATGCCGTATTGAACATTTGGTTTTATATATTCTGATCTAATAGTAATATCTTTTACGTTATCGAATGTGATTTCGCTAAAAGATCATATAGGCAAGTCAATTGCGGAATTTTGTTTGCATTCGCGATTATCGATAGGTTTATATTACTTATCGCTTCGTGTTATTTGAGCGATACGAATAATTCGTGTCCATTTCTTGTGTTTCATTGATATGTAATTTTTTAGACGCGTAGTAGGTTAGTTCTACATATTGAAAGGGATTGTACGGTCATGTGTTATTATTTCCAGACGGTAGTATCTATGCTTTATGCCACTCATTTATTCTGGTTTGGACACGCTTGGTTGGTTGATTTTTGGTGAGTATATTGTTATTTTTATTAAAATATTCATACGTCGTTTTGTGTAAAAATAGGTTGTTGAAAGTTTTGAATTTATCTGTTATGTTAGTACAATTTCTGGTCGTGTGGTCTTTGATAAAATTGTTGGGTTTTAAATTAATTATTATAATAGGGTTGTTGTCTAAGGAAGGTTAAAAATTATTACTAGAGTTCTCAAAATCGAAAATAGTATTTGTCTTCGGAGTCGTGTTATTATGATTTTACAGATAGATGATATTTTCTTCTTATTTTATATATTGCAAAGCAGTGTGCATATCAGAAGGCCGCATTTCTCGAATGGTTGAACCTAAAGGCTCTTTAATTCTTGCTAAAAATGTTTTCAATTTTTTATTGTAAAAAACTACGTTTGCATTTTATTAAATTTTTATCGACTGCTTGTAATTGTATGTGGTTTAAAATTGTGTTAAGATAATGTATGCATATTTTCTCATCAGAAACTTTCTCAATCGTTTTGTTTTAGATTGACTAAGTCACTATTCAAAGAGTTTTCATCCCTTTGATCCGCGAAATTTTGAATGAGAACTTATTTAATATAAGCCTATGCTCCATTCAATTTATTACTTCATTTACTTTGTCTTCTAATTTAAAATTATGGTGTTGTGAAAAGGATTAGGATTTTCATTTTCATAATATTCAAGTAATACATGTTTACACGTTCTCAAAAATTTGTACAAATTATTCGGCTATTGAATTTTCATGTATGCTATTGAATTTTGACACAATATTAAGTACTGCTTTATATCCACTAATACTATCTTTTTGTATATAAAAAATGGGTAAGGTGTGTGTAAAAAAATTAATGAAATATGCGGATTTAAATAGTGAGTGTAATAAGTGAGATCAAAGTGGGATCTGACTAAGTAATTTAAATAATTTTTACATACATTAATGTAAAACCAAGAGGAAATTCAACAAATTTAACAACAATTTTGTGATAATGTTGTATCAAAATATGTAATTAGTGAATAGTATCTCTTATCGTTTTGTAGAAACTGTTTGTCTGTCTATGACAATTTGCTAAAATAAAAGACAGTCTATTGCGATAAAACGTGTTTTACTAGAGGTTATGGGCATACTCTGTGCTAAATTATCAGTTATTTTCGTGAAAATAGATAATTTGTGAAAGTTATATCGCGGAAACATGACTACAAACTATATTGCCAGTGTTCCTAAACTAAAAGGAAGAGAAAATTATGATGAGTGGAGCTTCGCCGCTGAAAATTTGTTGGTTCTTGAAGGAATGGACAAGTACATCAAGCCAACGGCAAGTTTTGAAGTTAAGCCAGCAGACGACGCAAAAACGAAGGCAAAGCTAATAGTGATTCAATGGCCACATATGTGACTCAAATGGTCGAGACAGCTCAACGGTTGAACAGCACAGGTTTTACAATCACCAATGAATGGGTGGGTTCATTATTATTAGCAGGTTTGTCAGATCGTTATTCTCTCATGATAATGGCAATTGAACATTCGGGCATTTCGATAACTGCAGATGTCATAAAGTCGAAATTGCTCGACATGGAAGTGACCAGAGACAATGACGCAGGTGCTGCATTTGCAGCGCGAAATAATCATTCGTTCAATAAGTCAAAGAAAGGCAGTCCCGGTCCTTCAACGTCAGTATCAAACAAGAAAATGACAGCAGCAATGACAGATTCATCGAAAATAATTACATGCTACAAATGTAAAGAAAATGGTCATTATCGAAATCAGTGCCCTTTATTGAAGAAAAACAATAGTAAATATGTTTTAATTGTCGTTTTCCTGAATGGAAAGTGCAATAAAACTGAATGGTACGTGGATTCAGGCGCCAGCGCTCATATGACGGTGAACGAATCTTGGGTAAAAAACATGAACCGATCACCGTGTTTACCAGAAATAGTGGTTGCAAATGAATCTACAGTGCCAGTAGTTTGTTCCGGAGACGTCGACATTGTTTCAGAACTGAAATTTAAAATTACAGTGAAGAATGTGCTGTGCGTTCCCAGTTTGACAACAAATTTATTATTCGTGAGTGAACTGATTAAAAACGGAAATAATGTGATATTTGATGAAAAACACTGCTACATTCGAGACAAGAATGATGTTTTGATTGCTACAGCCGACCTGTCAGATGGTGTTTACAAGTTGAGGTTAGAAACACAGACTTGTATGTTGGCCGCACCAGCAGTTAGTGGAAATCTGTGGCACAGAAGATTAGCACACCTAAATAGTCAAGACAGGAACAAGATGAGAAATATTGTGAATGGTTTGTCATATGAACAAAATTTTGACATAACCAATAAATATCAGTGTACAACTTGTTGCGAGGGAAAGCAAACAAGATTACCCTTTTCGCATGTTGGTGAGAGAAGCACAGAATTATTACAAAGAGTTCACACAGATATTTGTGGACCAATGGAAACCACGTCATTGAATGGTGCTCGATATTTCACACTGTTTGTAGACGACTTCAGTCGGATGACTTTTATATATTTTATCAAGAATAAAAGTGAGGCGCTCAGTAAATACAAAGACTTCCAAACACTGGTTGAGAATCAGATGAATAAGAAAATAAAGATGATACGTTCAGATAATGGACTTGAATTTTGCAATAAGGAGTTTGATAATTATTTGAAACAAAAGGGTATAATTCATCAAAAATCAAATAATTACACGCCTGAACAGAACAGTTTATGTGAGCGAGCCAACCATACAGTTGTGGAGAAGGCTAGATGTCTATTGTATGATGCAAAGCTGGATAAACGATTTTGGGCAGAGGCAGCTAACACTGCTGTCTATTTTAAGAATAGATCCGTTGCTTCAAGACTTCAGACAACTCCGTACGAATTGTGGTATGGGAAGAAACCAGATCTCAGTCACATCCGTTTATTTGGAAGTAAAGTCATGGTGCATATCCCCAAGGAACGTCGTTTGAAATGGGATAAGAAAGCCATGGAGCACATTTTAGTGGGATATAGTGAAGAGGTCAAGGGTTACCGCCTGTATAATCCTGCGAAGAAGAGTCTTGTTATAAGTAGAGATGTCATCGTGATGGAAAATGAATCAGAGCTCAAAAAAACAGGCAACAAGTCAGCTAGCTGGATTCCTAACGAAGAGACACTTGCAGATAACATAGAAAAAGAGAGCACAGTTTCAGTGGGGGATAAATCGTCTCATATTTCAGAGACAGAAGACTGCCCATCAGATTATTCTTCAGTGTATGAGGAGAGTAATGAAACAATAACGAAAACTTCATCTCCAGCCACAGACATATTAGACACAGAAGTCCAGACGACATCAACCCCAGAACAGACACCAGAATTACCTGAAAAGCGTTCCAGGAAAGCAACTGAATGGTATGGTTTTACATGTCTTTCCAACACTGTTTCAGCATTAGAGGAGATAGTGTTCTCAGAGGCTCTTGCAGGGCCTGAGAGTGAACAGTGGAAGAATGCCATGGCGGCGAGCTGCAGTCTTTTGAGGACAGCGATGTATGGGAGCTCGTTGACAACCCCGGTGATGTGACAATTGTGAAGTGCAGGTGGGTGCTTAACAAAAAGTTTGATGTGGACAATAATGTGCGGTTTCGGGCTAGATTGGTGGCAAAAGGTTTCTCGCAGAAACCTGGAATTGACTATACGGACACGTTCTCTCCCGTGGTTAGACATTCAACGCTCAGATTATTGTTTGCTCTCAGTGTTAAGATGAATATGAGTATTGATCATTTGGATGTTACTACAGCATTCCTAAACGGTTTTTTGAGAGAAACTATTTACATGTCATTACCTGAAGGTTTTATGAACAAAAGTGGGGGAAAGGTTTTAAAATTGAAAAGAGCAATCTATGGGTTAAAACAGTCTTCCCTTGCGTGGTATGACAGAGTTAAAGAGTTACTATGCAAATTAAATTTTAAAAACAGTCAGTATGAGCCTTGTTTGTTCACAAAAACTAAAGGTGAAGCTAAAATTAGTGTGGCCTTCTATGTAGATGACTTTTTAATTTTTTCGAATTGTCCTGTTGAAAGTAAAAAATTAAAAAATACTTAGGATCAGAATTTAAGCTAAAAGATTTAGGATCTGTAAGGCAATACTTAGGCATGAGAATAAATGTTAGTAAAAATGTAATTACTGTAGATCAGCAGCAGTATATTGATCAGCTATTAACTAGGTTCAATATGTTGGATTGTAAAATGCATAAAACACCAATAGAGTGTAAATTAAATTTAGAGAAACCTGATAAATGTGTACCTGATGTTCCATATCAGAAGTTAATTGGATCATTAATGTATTTGGCAGTATTAACCAGGCATGACATTTCCTATTCTGTTAGCTATTTGAGCCAATTTAACAGTTGCTATGATCTTACACATTGGCATTATGCTAAACGCATTCTTAAATATTTGCAATGTACAAAAACTTACTGTTTAAAATATTTTAAGGGCGGTAGCAAGTTAGAGAGCATTGTAGATAGCGATTGGGCCAGCGATGCCATAGATAGGAAGTCCTACACGGGCTTTTGCTTTACTATGTCGGGATCTGCCATTTCATGGCAAAGCAGAAAGCAAAAGTCCGTATCGCTCTCTAGTACAGAGGCAGAATATACTGCTTTGTCTGAGGCAGCTCGCGAAGGAGTGTATTTGAGAAACCTGTTACATGAAATAACTGGTAACTTATCTGTAATACAGATCTATTGTGACAATCAGAGTGCTTTAAAGTTGTCATTAAGTAACCAAAGTCACAACAGATCAAAACACATAGATGTGAGATTCCATTATGTAAGAGATGTTGTTAAAAATAAATATATTAAAGTTATGTACTTGTGTAGTGAGGAAATGCCTGCCGATTTACTTACCAAAGGACTGTGTACTATTAAGCATTATAAGTTTATGTGTAAATTGGGCATTGTACTTAAATAAAATTGTTGTTTATTTTGATAAGTGGAGGTGTGATAATGTTGTATCAAAATATGTAATTAGTGAATAGTAGCGCCATCTCTTATCGTTTTGTAGAAACTATTTGTCTGTCTATGACAATTTGCTAAAATAAAAGACAGTCTATTGCGATAAAACGTGTTTTACTAGAAATTTATTAAAAAGTTCGTAAGTAAGGTACAAGGGATGCAAGAGACTGTGAATAAACAAGACCGTACTTACAGTGGCTGTCTGTGCATGTCCTCAGGTCCTTCCTTCTTAATTAGTACCTCGGGATACGTTTGTCTTTGGTCGTCGCAGATTCGCCTAATTTTGATTAATTTGTAGAGAAGTAGGTTGAATCTTCGGTAAACTAGTGAACCAGATAACTAATAATGGTTTATTAGTTCCCGAATATCCTGCCGTCTTCGTCAATAATGGATCGATGAAATTTTAGAAATAAAAAATAGAAACAAAAATGTTTGACATGTATATATATATATATACATATATATATTATATGTATACATATATATATATATATATATATATATATATATATATACTATATAAATATATAATTATAGAGAGAAGCTTAATACAAAGGTTAACAAAGTTCTGTATATGACTGCATTTGAACTTGGTAAGGTCGGCTTTTACATCCTGCGATGTGTGAAAGAAGCGCTTTATAACCAGGAAGTGCGTGGGCAGTAAATCTTCTTTGGATATATGAATATTCAAGCTTGCATTGGGTCTTTCTTGAATTTAATGAAAGGAGTCCTTATATCCATTGTAACTAGGATGTGCTGAGTGGGGGAGCGACTAGTAAATCTTTCTTGATATGTAAAAATGCAGGTCCTTTAAGAGGTAATATAACATGGTCATAACATACGCAGTACTGGTGTAAATAAAATAATTTAATCGCATTCAGTGATACTATTGCGATTTCTATATTGTCATAATAAATCAAATGACTGTAAAGTTCATCAACTGTTTATTGTTGTAACAGAAAGGCGTAAAGAGCTCTTTATGGAATGACCCTTTTATTTGGTATCCAGACTGAGCACGAAATCAATCAATTGTAGTACTTTCGGTGTAGTTTTTAATACATAGGGGGTTTTCGTTATATTGTATCTTGATAAGTGTTATTTACGTGTATGAAGAATGAACTGACAGGAAATTTATTTCATCTCATTAGCTATGATTATGTTCAATGATATTTAACATCGTAAAAATAAAATTAGGATGGTAAAGTAGATCACTCGAAATTTACGCTCAATGATGTTAGGTGGCTGTAAATCTGTATAACTAAAATCTACTTTCGAAAATATTTATGAAATTCTACAAATTAGTAATAAAAAGTTTATTGTATATAATTACAACAATTTTACTATTTCAAGTCATACATGTTTGAATAGAAAAAAATGTTATTTAGTGATCTCTGACAGCCTAAAACTAACAAATAAAAACGTAAAATACAACACTTTAAAATTGAAACATTAGGGGCAAGGTAGGGGCACTAGGGGTGCTAAATCTTCATAACCGTGATCTTATCTTATTTTTATTTTATGGCGTTCATTCTCTAATATACAACGTGTTCTAGTAACCATAAAATATTTTGCAAGTATTTAAAATATGCAGCTTAATATAAAATATCGTTATAATAATTTTATTTTAAAATTAATTTGTGCAAAATTTATTTTTTCTCTGTATCCAAGACCACTTATAAAATGTACATGCTTCTTTGGAATGTATATTTAAGTATATTAACCATGATAAATCTCAACAATTGATAATAAAACATTTTAGACGCACTTATAGTAATTTGTGTTAAATTCAATAAAAAACAGGGGTGAAATTAGGCCTTTTTATTTGATTTAGTTTAACGAATCTTGTGGTGTACTAATCGAAAGGGCCAATTATAGGATTTCAAAACTTTTTTTTAAACTTTACGTAAGATAGTTTTAGAAATTATGGCGAAAGTGTCCATAAGTTCACATGCGTCTTAACTCTAAAATTGCTAAAACCAAAATTATAAAAACAACAGTGTTACGAGCCGGTTACTTAGAATATAGCAGTAACGTTTACCGAAGATTCTAAATCTCAATTTTTGAGAAATTCAGGTTGCATTTATGCTAGCAAAAGGTTTATTATAAGACAAATGTGCCTAAATATGTACAAAATCCCCGTAGTACAAGCTCCACTCGTCCTTGACGGGTTATTTTTTTTAAAGAGAATTTTTTAACTCCAATTTTCCCACTTTTTCTAAGATATTAAATATTCTGACTTCAACGGGCTGATTTTGCCAGTGGAAAATCGATTCTCTGCCTTATTTAAAAATATTACTTCACTTGTAAACAGCGGTTTAAATAGGAAAATGCTCCCCATGAACAGTTGTCATCTCACTTAATGTGGTTTGAAAAGTTTTCCTTAGTTTAATTACGGCACCGTGTCATCTAGTTATGTATAATTATTATAGATTTACTCGATTATGTCACAATATTTCGTAATATTAATTAATAAAGTAATAGTAACTAATAATTTCGTATAATATTTAATATATGTATGTGTATATATATATATATATATATATATATATATATATATATATATATATATACATATATATATATATATATATATATATATATATATATATATATATATAATCTTTTTAGAAGATAGAGGTTAAAGATTTTTCGCATAATCTTGAAAATTGACAAGGTATTTTTATCCTAACATAGTATAAAACAAAGTCGCTTCCCGCGTCTGTGTCTCCTTGTGTACGCTTAGATTTTTAAAAGATTTTTTTAAGATTTGTGTAAAGGATTTTGATACAGTTTTCACTATAATTCAGATAATTTCTTCTGGATGGTTTATAGGTATAAGACATGAATGTTGAATTTACATTTTTTATTTGAATTTTGGACGCTTTCATTACTAACGCTGACTAACGCTGACTAAAGTTTAAGTTACGAGATATGTCAAAATGTTGCGCTATAGAATTGTGTATTTTAAAAATGTCTACAAAAAGTCCGTGATGGTATATATCTATATCCTACGGATAACCCACAGTGGCCATTTTTATGCGATTGATATTTATTTTTTTTATGGGTCATACTTAAATTAGTTGGTTACGTTGGGCATTTCATGTAGATAAAATGTCTTTGCAGCAAATAATTATCACTATCATTAATATTTTAGGAGATATCACAGATTTAAAATTACCAAAAATCAGCATTCGCGATGCCGAGGCAGCGGCGGCGCCTCTAAATAGTGCATCGCGGGACGCACGTCATCCTATGGAATTTTATGATTTGCAGTGATCGTACGCGTTTATCGGAGCTCTCAAGCAAGTAAAATAAAAACGTGCTATTCAGCGCGACGCTATAAACTGCAAAAACAGCTGTAAACATTGTATATAAAGACACCTGTAGTATATTCTAATAATGACAGTAATATTATTAATCGTTCCACAATTACACCGTATTGCACCCGTGTGAAGTCGGGGCGGGTCGCTAGTTAATTGCATAGTTGAAGCATAATTATTATTGAAATAATGCAAAACAAATTAATCGTTTAATGTTATTTGTGGCTTTGTTATTATTTTATTTATTTATCATCTTTTATGTATATTACATATGACGTACTTATTGCTCCATGAGCAATTTCTTTGTTGTTTTTTAGTATACGTTGAATTTTATTACAGCAAAAATAAATTAAATTCGGCAAACCGGTTAGTATATTTTAAAAAGTGAACAACTTATATTCAACCGACTATCCAAAATGACACAAAAGATAGTTTTTCTGTTGGAGTCGTCATACGTTAGATATTCAAATGAAAGGCTCTTGAAGTTTTAAGAAAATGGAAATGGAATCATATGATTCTAAAAAGGAATGAGTTTGAAAAATTAATCTTAATTCGTTTTTGCACGGTTTTTAAAATTTCAAAAGCCGTGCTCTGGAATCTGGAATCATTCTGGCTCTTACTAATGAGAAAAAAGTAAGAAAAACTTGTCGCGGATAAAATAGGACGTCTAAGAATTTAAGTTAAATGTATAATTCTTCTTAAAATTGTAACGATATATTTTGATATATGTTTGTCAGTATAAAATAATTGTTATATTTAATTTAATTCAGGTATTAAATAATGTTTATATTTAATTGGACCTTATAATAAGAAATTATTTTCAAATAGTAAGTGACGAAAAATACAAAATGAAGAATTATCAAATCTTCTGTCAGAAGACTTCTTAATTTTTGTAAAACACTTAATATTGTTCTTCATGTTTCATTATAAGTAAGGTGATTGAATCTGAGTTTCAAACATTTTTTTTGACAATATTCTTCATATTTAAATATTATCATGGATATAAATCTTTGAATTTTTATAATTTTTTTGTCTTTTAATACGTAAACATCATATTTAGTGTATTACGCTGTTTGTAAAGTTGAATTTAATAGCTAAGGGTATTTTCGGTGCAAAGAAAAATGATCTGTTTTGTCGCTCTTTAAACTTGTGTTGTCGAAAATAATTCAGAATGATAAAAACCACCTTATTCATAACGTGCTGCAATCATTGGTGTTACGTCTCCCTTTACTTCATATCTCCACTTGTGTAAATCATATCTCCCTTTCTCATGTTTTATTTACTATGCGGTGCACTTTATCGAGTCACAGCACTAATTTATCGAATCGCAATTTAACTTTATGATCAAATTTTTCTTACTTTTTCCCATAGCGCGACAGGTTTGATCTTCTTTACCTGAAGATATTTAGTTTTTCGTACTTTTTCTCCTTATTAAACTCATGGTTTATATCTATATTATTCTTCTTTCCTGGTCGTTATTTAATTTATTTTTCTAATTTTAATTTATAACTAATCTATCTCTAAATAAGTAAGTAAATAAAATTGCGTAAAATAAATATTTTCATTGATAATTTTGTATGACTTAGTTTAGATTCAGGCTCATTTTCTTACCTAAAAGTCTTTCAATATATAAGATATGTTTTTGCGTATTCGTAGAATTTATGTACCCACGTGAGTATATAACCCTCGATTATCTAAATTAATTTAATAGTTCAAAAAAAACATTTTTTACATACGTCGTTAAAACTTTGACTTGAATATATGTTACAACATTTTCGAGATTCGTAACTCGCGAAGGAATTGTTCGATCAGAAAATATTGCTAAACAATTTTGATTACATCATAAATGATATTTTCAATGACACCTCATTAGATGGAGTCTAGGAGAACAAATATCTCGTGTTGAAAATTGTGCGTATTGGAAGGTACTTAATAACACGGAAGGTACTTAAAAAAAATACAAATTTAACAATGTTTTACCTTCTTTTTCCTGTCTTCCATAATTTTAACTTAATCTTTTTGAAATTGAAAGAGTTATGATGCTCAAAACGTTTTCGTTGTCATTTTTAGGAAATAACCAATGGATATAACCATTATCTATTGGAAGTTTCCTGGTACTCTTGATATTTGTTGTTAATTCGACAAGCGGTCGTTTGAGTCTTCATTACATTTATACACGATATTACTTGCAGCACGAAACGTTTATAATGAAATACAAAGCCTAGTAATTCTGTTCAAACATGTCATACAGTTCAGCAGATGCCGATAAAAATGAAAAAGACGTTATAAGTGTCTCAAAAATGAATAAGTCTGTTAAATATCATAAGAACTGAATATTGCAATAACCAGCTGATATTTATACCAAGTTTAAAAACATCAACTAAAGCATAAGATAAAACTGGCTTCTGAACAAAAAAATCACAGCACAAATTAAACTGGTTAACCTTAAAATACAGTCTGTATTAACCAAAAGTTCTGTATATTTTAGAAAAAAGTATATTTTAACAAGAAGGGTTTCGGTTAATTCTCTGGAAAGGGGCTAAGACGGATGGAAGATCGTCACTTGTCTATGTAGTATTGGTTGTTAACTATAATCTTTTCTAAATAAGTAAGTAAATATAATTGAGTAAAATAAATAGTTTCTTTAAATGAAAATTTATAAGGGGAAGCAAAACTAATTCGAAACAGTAAAAATAATCTGTATGCGCATATAAAAAAGCGGTAAGATATTTTTTTGTAGTTGGAAATAATTTCAATTCTTAAATTAAACATGAGACTTCGATACTCCCAACAACTTTATCGGGTTCGTTTCTCTGTGCTGCTCTGTGATGCACAGCTGGGCTTGATTATTTTTTGATTTGGGTGGAACGAGCGCGCGGAGACGTTCAATATAAATACACGGGAAAACATCGCTTTTTACGTGCTTTCATTGAGAGTTCAACCTCTTTCAAATAACTTTGTTCCCGTGAATATTAATTAACATTGAAATGTTTCTTTCAGTTTAATAATACCTAACTGTAACTACTTTTAAATTTGAAATAAACGAACGTTTTTTTGTGTCTCTCATTTTTACCTTTAAAATTTCATAATGTTTATTCGTCTTTTCGTGCGTCTCTTATCCAGCCTTACAATTTTTGCAAATTTAGATATGCATGTAATATTTTATAGGTAATAGATACCTATTCATAGGAAGCCAAATAAAAAAAAATGATTCACTCCTCCATACATGTAACATTGAACGGAGGACCATTGAATATGTCTTTTACGATAAAATTGAGATTCCTTTAAGCTTTGTTTGTTGTTAAAGCTCGTTTCTCCTTAATAATGGTCCAGTCCAAAATGCAGTAGGACAAATTTATTTAATAACGTCACTGTATCGTCCTTTAAACGATAAATTTACGCGAGTAAGTTTTCATAACATTATTTTAATTGATAACATGTCGAAAAGCTGAATCTGACTCATCCTAAGTTTATTGTACATACGAGATATGTTATCGTAAATAAAGAAATAATAACTTCAGTCTTTAAATTCAGCTCATCTTATAGAAGTAATAAAATTTAAATGCAACTTGACAGGCTTTACGTTAAGAAAGTTTATCGATTTTACTTTAAAGGTTTCATATTTTTTTAATATATATATTTTTTACACCATGCAAAAATGAAAACAATTACGAAGCATTAATACTCAAAATTCATATTTATAGATATGCAAGCTTTGTGTGACTTAAGACTACACGCTGCTCACAATACTTGTGGTAAAGGATATTCATATTACTAATTAATTACTGTTAACAGATGATAGTTTAAATATTTGGTGTCATTAATTTATAGAATGGGTTATTTTATGGTATGGACAGGTCTATAAGACCTTAAAACGTCCACATATTATTTGTGTATGGAAAAAAATATGGATAATATTTAATATAAAGGAATGTTAACACCTTTTTTAATAAAATATGTAGTAATGTTAACTATGTTAATATTATAGCTTTAAATATATTTCCAAAATCAAATCAATAATTTTTATAATTTTGTCGTGTTTATCTCTTTTACAACCTTAAATTGTTTACTGTTTTCAAAACATGGATTTGAAATTTTGCAGATGATTTATATGAAAATTTGAATTGATATATAAAAATTAATAAAATTAACCTCCCCATAGATGTAAAGTGAGGGTGAATTTCTTTGCCATACCATCAAGATGCGTGAAAAAATAATTGGTATATTCCTTGTAAAGATAAAAATATGTGACGGTGAAAGTAGGGAACTATTGTAACTCTGAAATTATATTTATCAAAGATTATTAAAAGTATATCAAGATTCGAAACTATTTATAATTATACTCGATACAACTCAAATATGGGTCATAATGAAACGATTAATTCGTTATTTCCTATTCCCCTATGACACAAGGTTTTTGGTCAATTGGCCATCTAAAAAAACCTGACTTTCAGAAACATTACGAGTCTACAGAACGAGTAGATATGGAAATAAGTGAGAAGAAAACTTTTACACATATAATACGTCTTACACATATCATATGTCTGAAAGCTAAACCTACAAAGCAGCGGAAAAAGGACTTACTCCCTGTAAGTTTTATATTCAGATGTGTTCGGTCCAATGGTAGAAAAGTAGATTTTAAAATGTCGCAGGGATCTTAATTTTGTTCATAAAATTAATTAATAACTCATTTCTGATTAAGAAATTGCCTCTAATATCTTTTGTATAAGGTTTATTTGTTGTCAAATAAAAAGAAAATGTTCTCTTCAAGATATGCAAATTGTTAAAAAAAATATTTTTTTCAATTTTACCTTGTAAGCCGCGAAACAAATCATTTAATTAAGTCAAAATTTGCACTAACGTCACTTACATAAAGGTCACTTTAAAAAAAAATTAGTTAACAAAGTTTGCAGGTTTACTTTAAAGTACCTTTAAACATTGTGTAAAATGGCTAATAGTTCCGATCTGTTTGCAATGTGTCAAACTATTAATAATTGATGATAAAAAATGATTCTTTAGTTTATTATTGTTTAGAATTTATTCAATTGTCATAAATTAATATTTTAGCATTGCTTATAGAGTTCATATTTTTAGTAATTATAAATTAAATTAGATTTTTTTTCGTAAAAAGTTGTATATCAACACAATCATAACGTCAAATTAGCAGAATATAAGATTGCAGTGTTAGTTTAAGCGACGAGCTAACGGTAAAGCGATATATAGCCGAATTGATAATTTTTCACAAAACGAAATTGTTTAATGCCATTATAATATTGGTCTCATAAATTTTACAATTGAAAAAGAATTGTGATCAATCTAAACTAGGCGATGTTAAATTATCATTTCTAATACACAGTAGAACAATGACGGTCCTCTAAAAGGAGTAATGTGTGGTTCACACTAATAAAAATGTGACACGGCCACACTTTAATATGAAATTAACCACAATGTCACAAACAAGAATGGACGATTTTGCTTTAAGAGTAGCAGTTATTCGAATTAAAACAGAAAATAATAATCTTTAGAATTTGAGATATTCAACAACGTAACCGTAGCAATGGCATTAATGTGGCAACCATCTTGTCTACTGTAGGCGCGTGGCCTGACATGTAAGGAAAAATTAGTACATGTAATGAAAAATTCATTTTTTAACTTCACTTCCGGAAATATTTTTCCCATTATAATCAAAACCAAGAGGTACTATTTGTGGATCAATACGAATAGCCTGCAATTTGCCTGGTTTTATACCAATTAGTTTTCCTTTAGTTTTTGTAGGACATAAGTTTAATAATTTTTTCGGTTGCATAACCCAAGGGTGAAAGGAATTTCCAAACTCGGAAATTTATCGTTATTTTCATTCTGATGAGCATTATAAAAAGTCTAAAGTTTAAAGTTAAAAGAAAGCACTTCATTTTTACGAATTTTATTAAAATAAAGTTACGCACGTATATACGTTTATACATCCGTACGTACATAAACGTGTATACGTTTATGGACGTACGAAATATGTTAGTAGTTAGAGAGTGTATGTTCTGGAGTACCCATTTCTTACCTAACCTAACGTAATCTAACCTAATGTAATTTAACCTAACCTAGTCTAACATAACCTAATCTAACTTAACTAACCTAATATAATTTAACCTAACCGGATCAGTCCTGACTTGATCTGACCTGAGTTAACTTGACCTGAGTTGGTCTGACATAGCCTGGCCTGGTCTGGCTTGGTCTGCTCTAGCCTGTTTTTTCCATACTGCTCCTAAATATATATATATATATATATATATATATATATATATACATATACATACATATATATATATATATATGTATATATATATATATATATATATATATATATATGTATATATATTGGGTTTGCTACATCATAAGTCATTTACTGTCTTTGTTACATCTTAAGTAATTTAAATCTGGATTATGTTACACACATTGATAAACACTTCATTTCAAATTGTACTGAATAATTTTCTTCGTCATAACCCCTTTCATTTCCAAATAATTAATTACTGTGTTGGTTTTTTATTTTTCTCAGTATATTCACATTCCACAGGGTAGGTCTTTTGAATAATATAAACACTTCTGATCCCTTTTGATTTTTAATTCTTTTGTACTTTGAATATTAAATGAATTGATGTGGTGATAAGCACCATGTTATGTCCATGGAAACCTTGTAAATCATACAATAAAAACATCTTGGACAGTAAAGATTCAAGTGAATAATAGTTCCCATTTAATATTAATTGTATTTAATATTTGTAACAATTCCAACGGCACATTATAATTTCGTTTTTTAATACATAATTAAATTTTACACAGCATACTTTTCCTTGATTTTAATTACTCCTAGGCAATGTATTGCTTAAACAAACTTAAATAGTAACTCAAAGCCATTTAGTGATAAAGTTATCATTAAATAGCTTTGAGATCTAATTTTTACGTTTTTGAAAAAAATGTTAACTTTTTAAATATTTAAATCCTTAAACATTGATACATTATTTTATTAACTGTAGATATTATTATAAAATGTCATTAACTTACTAGCAATCGAGCATAACCCACGTCACTTTTACATTATTTTTTTTAAACATACTTATTTAATTTCCTTCAATATATTTTTATTGTAAATATTTTATTTTAATTAATAAATAATATATATAATTTCAAACGTCCCTTCACTTGTATACTAGATGGACTCAGCGATTTTGGTAAACTTAATTTTGGTACAAATATTATCAAAAATGCTAATAAAATTTGTAATATAACTTCAAAAAAAGAAATGGCTTGGTGTTATAATGAAATATAACTTTGATACAATTTGCATATTGTACATTATCACTGAGCATTACCTTATCTAACTTTATTTGATGGATCTTTTTAATAAATCTTGATAATATATGACCTAATGCAAGAAACTGATGAAAGAATAGATAATATGTTCACAAAAGTAGTCATAATCGAAACTTAAGTATGTTCTATATATCCCAAAATACATTTCATCAGAGTAGGGGGTAAAGAGGTATTCGTTTAAACGCTAATTATATAATATATTTTAAAAATCCACGAGATAGGACACAAATGCAACATATGGTGCCGTATGTTTTAGGTGCCTCTTATCTGGTAGATTTTTCTTTTTTCTTATCCAGAAAGTACTAAATTTATTCAAGGTGCTTATACGAATACAACTAGCAATGCCTATATAGATATTTCATGATGGAAGTTAAACAAAATACACTCTACCGGTGTCGTTTCAAGACATCAGTATTTAATATTTAAAAGAATATATTATTGAAAGCTTCTAATCGGCAGCATTCATAACGTTTTGAACGCATGTGTTCATAAAGTTTTGAAAGATGTAATGCCAATTAGTGAAATTAATAAGAAAAAGTTAAAACAGTTATGACCATTTATTGTGAAAATTAACTAAAAATGGTACAGTGAGAATTAATTAAAAATGGTACAAAGAAAAAAGAAAATTATCCTTCAAATCAGTGTACCTTGTTACCAATTGTATTGGAATCCCTTAATAACTAGCATTTTTCCATCTCCTCTTAAAATAGTTAAATCACATTTTATTAAAATTATGAGGTGAAAAGTCTAAAAAATGATTTTAATTGAACCAGAAGTAAAAAACAGATTAAGAAAATCTTATTACTAAAATAATGATATTCTATCACGATTAGATAAAGAATTACAATAGATATTAAACCGCAAGGAACAAACTTTGCAAAGATATTTGCATCTAATATCACGTAACCCTAAATCCATAGAAATGCCACTTAGCGAAGAAATTAGTTCATCTGATTAACAACCAACTACTTAAAAAGAAGAACAGGTAATTATAACTAAAAATTATTATAATTGAAACCAAGGTGAAGATGATTATAATTGAAACCAAGGTAAGTCAGGGTACGTCAGGGCAGACCAGACCAGGCCATGCCATGTTAGGCTAGGCTAGGTTAGGTTAGGTTAAGTTAGTTTAAGTTATGTTAGATCAGGCACGGGCATCCTAGAATATACACTCTCTATTTACTTAGGTTTGCTTAGGTTAAATGAGACTATGTTAAATTGTGTTAGATTAAGTTAGGTTAGGTTAGGTTAGAATGGGTTAGATTAGGTTAGCTTAGGTCAGGTTATGTTAGGTGAGGTGAGGAATAAGTATTCTACCACGTACTCTCCCTATCCACTTACCTTAACCATGGACACCGATGTAACTTACATATAAATATCGAATAAATATCTTTAAACATGTTAAAACATAGTTGTCCTCATGTGGACTCCAAATAAGCCGGCCTTAACTTATTTCCCATTAAAAAATGTTGTTAATTAATTAAAGAAACACAGTAGAAGTAACAAGACTTGAAAGATTTTTCTCTGCATCTGCCAAGTGACACGTAAGGCATAACTAATTCACAAATTCATGATTTCAATACGTCGACATAGAGGACTTTGTACTAAGGTGTGTTCGTACTAAAAAGTAACTCAACTACATTTACTTAAGTTGAGTTGTTAAGCTTTTCGCAAACTTATCCCGAGACTGCATTTATGTTACACGACGCTGTAGTACCTCATGATATGTCAAATTCTAATAAATAAAAATATAAAAAAGTATAGTGCCTACAGATAATAGGAAAAATGCACCTTTGATACGCACGAATTGGTGTTATTTTCCAGAATCGTAAAAAGTGAAGGCACGAACTTTCAGCATGTCTCATTCCCAATTGCATAAAATAAGACTAAGGTTTGAATTTTTCTTTTAAATATATCTATTTTATCATTACCTCATAATTTTTTCATTATCCAGTTCAAAGGGGGGGAAATAGAAACGTACAAGAGGAATGGAGAATGTATATATTACTTGTTTATACAGAGATATTTACTCGATTTTCCCCCTAAAATATAGTGCAAAATCTTATAAACCAGTTCTGTTTCATAAAACTTAAGTTGTTCCTACTGTTGAATGAAATATTTGATAACGAAGGCAGAATTTTTAAACGATTATGTATTCTTTTAACGTAATTCAGTAAAATAAAACTAAGTACTAATGAATGATTAAAATTTCAAAAGTTTTTTAAATCAATAGTGTATTGAATTAAAAATAAAGATGATTTCGTATTGAAATAACAGATACTACGAAAACAGTGTAATATAAATCAGAGTGACGTCGTGAAGTATTGCATTTCTTTTCGCATGCCTTCAGTGAGTCTATCTATATAGTGCACTACTTAGTAACTATCTTGTGTCATAAAAAGTCCTGAGTTTCAATATTTGTGACCGTTCTATAAATAAGCAATTTATTATCTTAATTGTATTCCTGAATGTCGAGGCTTTCAGAATACAGAATACAAAGTAAAGAACTTAAAGAAAGTAGAAATAATACTACATTACATAGTTTCATTTAATTGTGAATAATGAATTTTTACAAAATTAACGCCAAATATATTCAACACTAAAGAACCTTTAAACTAATTTATCTTATTATAGTGCATGTATGCTCTTTTCTCAAACTCAGTTGGTAACTGTACAGAAAGTAAATCGCGTGCTCTTGATTATCATGTCGGATATATTCCAGAAGTTTCTGTGAAGAGAAATGAGTTTCAGCGAGCAAAAAAGAAACGAAATATGAAAATTTCAAGAGGAAAACTCAGAATATGTTCATTATATGTATTCTGTGTAAGACGAAAAGCAAGCCAAGCAACACGCAATATATGCATAAAAGTGAGTGAAAGCGAGCTTTCTTAAGACACAGCCAAACTTGATTCCAAGGATTTAAAGAAAGAAAGTTTCAGTTTCTATAAGCAGTTTCAGTTTCTGATCTTAGTCATACTTCCACATTAAACTTTGAGAGAGCCTTTGAAACTCCCATAATGTAAAAGAAAGCTAACTTTCTAATTTGGGGAAGAAGTGGAAACATTCTGTTCAGCTATAACTTGAATTAAAACTACAGAAGAGGATCAATGTATTATTATAAGAGATGAAAACAACATGGGGCATGTTAATTTTAATCGCACAAGTATCAGTAGCCAGTTGGAGAAAAGGGCTTACCTACACTAAAATTTGCCAAACCAGTTAAAAGGTTCTATTAACTTTTAACTAGCTGAGTCTGTGAGGCCCCTCCCTGTTTTGAGTTCTGCGAATTGAATACTTCCCCGCGCTTTCTGCGACCGAATGTCACCATAGCTTTTGTTTTAGTCGCAAAACGTTCGGCAAGGGAGGAGCTAGCAACACCCGGTGCGACACATATAAGTTAGAAGTCGTGATGGAGTCTTCAAGACCCCACGTCACTCTTTCCTATACCAAGTTTGTGAGACCTCATATCCCTATTTCCTATATAAACAGGTTTCACCTATTGTTTTTTATTTTTAGGTTCTTGTGCGCAAAATGTCAAAAAACATTACATCTCCTGATTCTGGTCAAAAGAGGTTATGTCAAAGTTCAAGTCAACAACCCAGTCCAAAAATGTTTCCGGTAGATGATCCACTTTTTGAACAATAAGTAGAGTTCGGGTCAATCAGATATTAATAGTGAAGTAGAGGATATTATTGTTACTCGGTCAGAATTTATTGAAAATTATGAGTGACGAAGATGAAGATGCTGAATATGAAAAAAATGGCGGAAGCGGTGCTTGGTGGCGGAATTGCAAAAAACACAGTATTATTTCGGGAAAAATCGTTATAAGTGGGCCACCAAATAGAAAAGTAAAGGCATTTGAACACAATATCATGTCTGGTGCTGCCTCCTCTATATTGACTGCTAATGATGTGGAAGACCCTCATAGTATTTGAAAGAAACAGTTTGATCCAGAAACGTTGCAACAAATTCTTACTTGGAGTAACGCTAAAATATCTGCATACAGAATAAACTGTTTGCTCGTTTAGATAAACCTGAGCGAAAAGATATTGACATAGTTGAGTTGAATGTTTTTATTGGCCTTTTATTTTATTCTTCTGTTTTAAAAACCAACCATGAAAATTCCAGCTTTTTGTTTGCCACGGATGGTACGGGTGCGATATTATATTTAGGTGCTGCATATCAGAATATAGGTTCCTTGTTCTGCTTTTGTGTTTGCGTAGCTGATCGTATAGAGACAGAAAGACGACAAATTGGCTGCAATATTGAAAATTTTCAAACAGTTCGTTAGAACTTGTTAGCAATTATACGAGTTGAGCAACTACGTCACTGTAGATGAAATGTCTGTAAAATTTCGAGGGCGCAGTCACATGATTTCTTATATGCCCAGAAAAACCAAGCAGATACGGCTTGGTCGAGAGAGCCATATGTGATACTAAAAGTTTTTATTTTTACAACGGCTATATATATATATATATATATATATATATATATTCAGGAAAAGGTTCTGCACCATGCAGGGTTATCTGAAGAAGAAAAAAATTACTTCTTTCTACTCGGCGCATCCTACGTTTACCATGGACTCTCCATATCATTGCTGATAATTGCTATTCTTCTATAGAGTTGGTGGATGAACAGGCTAAAAGAAACTGACATATGTTGGCGCAGTAAATAAAAACAAACGGGAAATACCTAATGAATTTCAGTTACAAAAAAGACGTGAAGTTGAATCTTTATGTTCTTGCGTCTTCTTTCCTATTTTGGATTTAAGTAGAACGCATATATAATATATAATATGCACCAAGGAAAAGAAACAGAAAGAGGTAATTTAAAAAAAAATTGTCGGAATTAGTTCTTTTTCGCATCCAAAGACGTGTAATCAATACACGATTGTCACGAGAATTGGGGTCAACCATGACACGTGTATCGGGTGATGACATGCTTCCAGAAGAAGATCAAGCTCAAGTTGACCAAACAGTCGAAAATCTTTTTGATTTTGCCCACCTAAGCTACATAGAAAGACTGCTTACAAATAGGTACAGTGCAGGAAACCCATATGCTTGCAACGTTCACGTCCTTTGTGCAAAGACTGTTAGTGATTTTCCTATGGTTGGGTACCTTCTTATTTTTTTTTTGGTTTTGATACTTGAGGAGACTTTTAAGTCTTTACGTTAGTGTGTTTGATTAATCCTAAGAAAAATATTATCTTTTATTCTTAGCTATATAATTTGATTTTTATTAGACTTTAAGTGACATCATGTTAATTAAGACTGAAAAATGCCTTAATGTATTTTTTTCTTTATAATTCTAAAACTTAATAAATGGAGATTGGTTTATTTTATTTTTTTATTGTTTATAGTCTAAAGCTACAATTGCATAGGTTTTTAATCCATGCATCTTGATTAAATTATCTAAGTTTGCCTAAACATAACAGGAGTCTATGAAACTCTATGTTAAATACAGTATTCCACTTTTTCACGTCCTCAGTCGAAATTTAAGTGCGACCCCACCTTATAAATTGAAATATTTACTTTAAACTCTTTTCGACCAACAGTACAAGCACAGTTAATATTTACTATGGATAATTGAGTTAGGTTGCAGTTTTAAAAAACAAAAGCTTAGTCTATTTGATCTCACATAGCCAGAGAAACAATACTTTCATTCAAGTGACTCTTCCCCGAATCTCTTGTTTTCCGACTTTCATTTCTTTCGCTGGTAGTTTGATTATCTATACAGTTTAAAAACACAATTGTGTCTTAAATAAATTTATCGTAAAGTGTACACGAATACTGCGAAGCACCGTAAGAATATTTACGAGATTTTTTAAAATTCATTCGATCAAAGTATGATGAAATAATTAAATTAATTATTTATATTGGAATAGCGTCAGAAACCATAAAAATTGTCGTTCAATTAAAAAAGAGAATAAAGCATAATTTGCATATTATACTGCGAGAATTCAAGGTGCGTTTAAAATATATATAATTTATGCGCGTTAGCGACATTAATTAAAAATTAATGTCGCTCATTTACAATTTGTAAATCGATGGTTAGTAAAACAACGTATAATTGGGTTTTTGACTAATTTTTTTTTATTTCATTAATCATAATTTCAAGGTACAAGCTGATGAAGAGTGAATTTCTTTTAATAATCTTAAAAATTGATCGAGTTATAAAGTTTAAATTTAACCTTTAGATAAGGGCGGCAATACTGTGTTGTGAGGTCATTTTTAATATTGCACATTATATTAGCATAGTTTAACTTGTTTAGAAGGGTAAATAATTAACAATTAATTAATTTAGTTTTAATATTTTTTTAGAAGGGTCACAAAAATGGAAACTGATCACTTTTTATGATGGAAGTTCAAGTTAGTAGTACGCGTATAGACAGACTCACAAAATGAATACGTAAAAAAATGTAGTACAAAAAATGCAGGGCAGAGCTCTTTGATTTTTATTTCAAAACTTTCTTTAGTTTCATTTATCTATCGTTCATTTTTGCTGAGGTTCTCTTTCAATATTTACAAAAAATACTTGTAGAATATTTCACCCCATAATAGGTAAAAATCTTGTTATTTCACTATGAAATGTACATCTTTGTTGTTAATTCAATATGCTATTGATTTAAAAAAAATTGAAATTTTAATCATTACTTATTATTAATAAGTACATTATTAATAAGTAGTTAAATTTTAATAAGTACTTAGTTTTATTTTACCTAATTATATGAAAAAAATACAAAATTATTTAAAAATTCTCTCTTCTTTATTCAATATTGCATTCAATAGTAGAAACAAAGATTTAAGTTTTATAAAACAAAATTGGTGTACAATATTTTACACTATATTTTCGGGAAAAAATAGATTAAATATCTCTGTATAAACAAGTAATATATACATTCTCCATTCCTCTTGTACGTCTCTACTTTTCCCCTGGATAATGAGAAATTATGAAAAATTATACGGTAATGATAAAATGGATATATTAATAAAAAAATTCAAATCCTAGTCTTATTTTATGCAATTGGGAATGAGACATGGTTCAAGTTCGTGCCGTTAGTTTCACGATTCTGGAAAATAATACCAATTCGTGCGTACTAAAATGTGTATTTTGCCTATTAGCGCCTAAATATAGCTATATTTTTTATATTTTTATTTATTAGAGTTTGACTTATTTGAGTTACTACAGCGCGGTGTGACATAAATGCAGTCTGGGAATAATGTTGCGAACAGCTTAGCGGCTCACCTTAAGTAAATTTTGAGTGGTGAGCTACAGTTGATTTACACTCGAGTACGGACGTACCTTAGTACAAAGTCTTCTATGCAGACGTAAGGTGATCATGAATTTGAGAGTTAGATTTTATTTATGCCTTACCTGTCATTTGGCAAGTGCGCAGAAAAATCTTTCAGGAGGTCAGGATTTAATTTGCAACAAGCTCCAAAGCTTCTTATTTCTACTGTATTTCTTTAATTAATTTATAATACCCTAGATTTTTAGTGGGAAGTAAGTTAGAGCCGGTTTGGTTGGAGTCCACATGAGGCTAACCACTTGTTAACATGTCCAAAGCTCTCCATTCTATATGTGTGCCTAAGATCATATATTACTTCTTTTTTATCTTTTCTACTGGTTTTTTTTGCAAATAGATATTTTTGTTTTCATTATTAAATCGAAACATATTACGCTCCACATTTTAGCGCTTGCGTAGTTATGTCAAGTGTTATCATTTAATTCCCATTTTACTGTTCAATCGTGGCTGAATTGGAATGGTGGTTTTGTTAATTATGAGTGACGATATTTTTTATAATGTACCGTCGTTATATATTATAACATAAACATTATAAATTGTTATACATAGATGCTTTAAAATGTATCCTATTCTAGTTAACAAAACTCATAGGTAAAATGCATCGGCAAATAAATAAATACATCATATTGTTTAGGGAAATTATTTATTTAGTTGAAGTTTCCTTATGAATTTTTTCTTACATATATATGTATTTTCACTATTATCTTTTATCGAGTTTTTACTAAATACAATTACTCTTGTGGCTTACTATTTGTTGAAGCCATTGATTGTAAGTCATTCCATTGGTTCGAAGCGTCAACTAAGCGGAAATTGCTTCGCAGACTTCGTTCGCCACTACTTTTAATTAAATGTCGGCTACGTACTCAATCAAAAACGATACCATCGATGTGGTGATACAACTCGTTAAGCTGACCAAAATAGAATTTCGGCTACTACCTACCTAACATAACTGATATTGGGTAAAATAATATTATTTATATAATTCTGCAGTACGATCTAATTTTAACTTCATTAGTGAAATGCTTGCTTAAATTTAGTAAAATGATCATTCATTAAAGTAATACAAGAGTAATAATACAGCACGACGCAATGATCAATTATGTAATTTATTTTAATTAAATTTTATAGTATTCACAGAATGATAAGTGTGTGGAGCCATTTGGTAAATGCAACATTTCATTTTGTCCGTCGTAGAGAAGAAAAATGGTAAATTAATAAACCTAAGATCATATAAACAAACTTCTAAATAAACTTGTCTCTTATTCAATATTACAATTTAATACGTTTCAAGTTTACAAATAGGGTCCTGTAATAGAGATTGAAGACAAATTGATAAAAGGAAATGAAATATTTGAAGTTTTTATTTCAGAATAAAAGTATTTATTCTTTAAAATAATAAAATTTTAAATAAGAACAAAGATTTAATTTTTTCTTTTGTAAAAATCTGGTAAATATTGAATTGGCTAGTAAGTTTTTACCACCAACTTGTTCTTACACAAAAAATAATTCGAATTTTAAATATCGCCAAAAATTAAATTTCAAACCCATCGTCCTTATTGATGACTGGCTGCCATTCAGTAGATATAACCATCATACATTGAGCGTATAAAATTGGGCGAAATAGATTAAAACAGATCTCTTTGAAAATCATCTATACTATCGATTTCTTAATATTATAATTTATTGCTTAGAACCGTGTACAAATAATAATAACACATGAAAAAATATTAGGCAATAAGGCTAAATACTAACGGAACCCAGCTCGACTCAGGAGATGACGCAAGACGATTATATTTTACGGTATGTGGAATGTAACTAACATTAGCCTAAAGAGTAATCTCGGTCCTCTTTTCTATTTAGTTTGCTAGCTAGGTAATCTAATTGCTAACAGCTAATTTCTACATTTACATAGCGTTTCATATTTCACGCTTCGTGATACATATCTAATTATTCAGTTTAGCTTTGGTTACTGGAACTCCTATTTATCTTGAGATAAGGTATTACCACTTACATGTGTAGTCAATGTATGTAACTTACTAGTTATTACCGGCTATTGATTGTTTCAATAAGTTAAAGGTACATTCAATGTCAATAAAAGTTATTCAAGCGGACTCATCATAAAACAGGAAAGTCCGTGCTTGAGGTTTATTGAAATTTATTATCTTCGATGTAATGCATTCGAAGGTTTGGCGCTTATTGTAATTCACTGAGCTTCTCTCGAACTAATCACATCATATAATAAAACATACCGAAACTTTTGACCTCTCATTTTAGAGTCTAGATTCCATGGATAAGAACTTATCGGCTAATCGAATACGCTCTAAAGAAAATAATTTGTTGACGAGTGAAGAATATGTACAAACAGAAATCGAAAAAAGTGTTATCCGAGTTTGTAAAACATTATCAAAATAGGCCTTATTTTTATTTTAGTCATTTTAAAACGACCTTGTGATCGGCAAAGTAATGAAATTCAGAGGATTTTTGTTATTATGCTTGGAGATAAACAATAAATACGATATTGATTACACATACTGAGGTACTAAATTTAGAAAATCTTTACACTAAAAAACTGTAGTTAGTGTTAAGTTATAAATACCCAATCTGCATTAAACTAACATGCCGCTGTGTGATATCTACAGTTATAGCTAATAGTTTGGAATACGTATATACATACACACACACGCACGTACGATACAGACACAGGCACAGCTATATGCAGAGGCCCAGGCACAGACACAGATACAGGCACAGGCACAGACACAGACACAGTACACAGACACAGACACTTCTCGTAGAGAAAAGTTGTGTAATTGGGAATAATGAGTGAAAACTATCTTTATAAGCACAGCAATTGCTAGCCGCTAGACGGCAAAATGCATTGTATTTTTCTATACTTATATGCAACAATAGCGGAATTTGAACAGTAGAGAAATTGCTTTTATAAGTTAATATTATTTGAATTAATTGATTCCATTTCTCACATTTCTGAACTTGAGTAAAATTGTAGATATTTGGCTTTAAGTCTTTATTGACATAGGGTCTAGTATAGTGAACGCACTATTCAACAGAGTACAGTTTTATTAATAGTTACATGTGTACAAAGTCCACCGTGTTGGAAGTTCCGTTTTGAAATAATTTTGGATGTTCCATAGTTTTATTTATTTTATGTTATAAATACTTTTAGGCGCAAAATGTATGTGGAACACACTATTCTATAGTAATTATATATTTAGATTAGTATATTGGGTATGATACGGATTTCTTTTCATTGCGTTGTTCTACAAATTTACATTTGGAACTTTTGTCCCTAATTTTAATATTAAATAAGTCATAAGGCAAAGAATAGAGAAATGTTTTCAAAGATTGTTTATTGGCGTTATAAGTTTTCCTGTCAGTTAAAAAATAATTATTTTTGTAGGAAATTTTATAAAAAATAATTCTTCTTACTTGTTTTTAAATTAACTCTATTTTTAAGGATTTAGAGCGCTGCCCATGGATACACATACACACTCACACACACGCATACATATATATATATATATATATATACATATATATATATATATATATATATATATATATATATATATATATATTTGTTTACTGACAGAAATCATTTGCAGCTCAAAACGTAGAAAATATACGACGGAATATATATGACTATTTTCCGCTTCTTTAGAGCAACTGCTTATTCTACTTCTTTTATTTCTATTCCTCTATTTGGCAAACAGATTTTACAAATATGACCTCAATGCACTCTCCGTCATTCCTCGGTTCAAGTTGAATTTAACTCCTTTCAAGTAATAAATTCTAGGGGTACAATAAATTCTTAAACATATTAAATATTTCCCAAATTCACAGCACGATTACCAGGGTTTCCAAAGTTTTCACTTTTATCATGTAGTCTTAAGTGTTTTTTTTCACTTTGGTCTTTAATAAGGAAAATAATTTATTTTTCATTTTTCATTTACTTTTTCACTTTTTTATTTTGCAAGTTATTGTAAGGTAGGTAGAACTAACAGTATGATAATCTAAAACTCATGAATATTTTTTCCATGATCTAACAATGTTAGAATATTTATAGGAAGTTTCCAGACAACAACGCTATATTCGATTTGCGATTGTATAAGAGCATTCTAAGAAATCGTATAAGAGCATAAAGCCTGTTTTAACATTTTTGAAAACCTAACTTACTTTTAATACAAAATCAAGTATTCTATAGACATTGTATATACTTAATTAAAATATAGAATTCACTCCTATATAAAACTAAGGCCATTCATGCTGCCGAGAGTCAATTTGGAATTCAAATGTTTCTATTCGTTTTGAAGTCTGTATAACTATTTATAGTAAGTCGTATTTATAATTGTAATCTACCAACAACAATAAATTCCAATATATTATAATAATGAATATACATGTACATACAAACATATATGCGCAATACGTTATATAAAAAATAGAAAACACGTCAAAAAATACGTCAATTGCACTTCTGATGTGAAAGTTCATATCCGTGTGCGGTTGATGCGCCTTTCATAATAAATGTAAATAATATGTTAAAAAATTAATATAATAAAAAATCATAATAAAATATAATAAGCAAATGACTCCCTGGTATTTACATTATATTCATCTATAGTATACTATTGTTTGATGCAAAGTAGCTTTTATATTATTCTTAAACGTAGATTAATAATTGTTGCGTGTAATTTATTACAGAAACGTACGCAGTGCTATCTAAATAAGATTGCGACTTTTGTTAGGTGGAATTTGGGTAATGTGAATTTTTATTTATTCCTCGTAAAGTAAGTATGTTGGTCACCAAGTGTAGACGATTCATTAATATTATTACTAACATTTACATAATATTTCTATATATAAGTAGTCTTGCTGACAGTGAGATTATTTCTTTCCTTGAGGTGTGATTCTCTGGAATACATACCAAAAATAGCACGAAGGGTTCTCGTCTGCATTAAAAATATTGTGTTTATATCTGAAACTCTACCCCACAAGAGAATATGATATAATACTCTGAAAATAAAATCAACGCGCAGTTTCAGTATCGGTTAGTAATAGAATTTTCATAACAGTATACTTTGCAGAACTGAGTCTACTTGAGAACTGAGTA
The DNA here is from genome assembly GCA_039881145.1 of Druceiella hillmani. Classification (NCBI taxonomy): domain Eukaryota; kingdom Metazoa; phylum Arthropoda; class Insecta; order Lepidoptera; family Hepialidae; genus Druceiella; species Druceiella hillmani. The sequence continues at coordinate 40,791,159 of JAYKKI010000012.1, read as the reverse complement.
TGAAGTGTTAATAAACTAGATAAAATTTTTCAATCATTTTTAAAAAAAATCACTGCCAAAGTTATGTAAACAAAATATTATGAATATTTCTAAGTAAACTTGGTTTAATTTTTTTTTAAATCACTACGAATACAGCATTTTAGTAAAAGTTACATTTTATGTCAAAAAATGGATGCTCAGTTTTTTGAAGTAAAATGTAACTTTTACTAAAATGCCGTATTCGTATCAGAAATAATGAAAGTTTTTTTTCGGAAACGTTAATCATTATATAAAATTTAATTGCTTTCAACACATGGAAGTCTAGTAAAACTTTGGGTTAGTGTTTAATGTTTATTTGTTTATTATTTAACGTAACAAATATTATATGTTAAAATAGCGTAACATGTGACAGCCCTCTAATATTGATCTAGTGTGTGGAAAAGAGAGCTATAAAATTTTATTTAATTTCTAGTTCTTTAAACATTATGGTAACAGCGAAAAATAAATTACAACAAAACTAAAAAAAATAGCTGTATAATATGTTACCCCGTCTCGAAAACTACGAGGAGAGTCGTATCAAAGTGTGCGTGATGATTACACTAAGGCTCTTAATTCCATTACTCCCTTAGAGAATAAATGTAAATAGTCGAGACGCTGTAGTTAATTTTGTTAACAATCCGCTCTCGCTTCTATTTTGAATTCCGCTCCGTCTACACTCTCATGTCTGCAAAGCAATTAAATTTTATGTAATGATTAACGATTTCGAAGAAAAACTTTCATTATTTCTGATACGAATACGGTATTTTAGTAAAAGTTACATTTTACTTCAAAAAAATGATCATCGGTTTTTTGACGTAAAATGTAACTTTTACTAAAACGCTGTATTCTTAGTGATTAAAAAAAATTTAAACCAAGTTTACTGAGAAATATTCATAATATTATGTTTACATAAGAATAACTTTGGCAGTGATTTTTTAAAAAATGATACAGAAATTTTATATAGTTCATTAACATTTCGTACTCAGCTCTATACACTAATTCACCTTTGCAATATATATATATATATATATATATATATATATATATATATATATATATATATATATATATATATATATGGCTGACTCGCGGACTATTATGTTCCCAAACAGAAGATTTATCATCGACCATAACAAGTTTAGGTCATAGCCATTAGACATTTTCAGAAAGCCATGAATTGATGTTTGCCAGTATGGTCAAAAGTCCCTGAAATAATTCAATATATAACAGACGGATATAGGATTCTCACACACGATTAATATATGTACTGACTGTCAAGTGATCAAAATTACTCTCAGAAATTTTTCATTAAATAGGATAAGTAAAATCTAGTTTCGGTACTATGAGCATACTGCACATAAAAACTTAGGAAATTGTAACCACAAACAGTGCTAGAAGCAGACAAGATAAATGGATAGCACATTTTCATACAATCGAAAAGAGGTAGTTTCTCTAAGTAACAAGAATAAGAAAACTCACAATAAAAATATTGCCGGAAAGATTTCGAAGTATAGCGATTTGGCACGTGAGGTGGGCGAGACTCTAACTCTGACAGTGGAGTCGTAGCAATAATTTTGCATAGTTTATTAAAACAGCTTAAATTCTATTACCTACATAAAGCTCCTAGTCTTAAGACCTGTTGGACGGGCAGAAAGTTTCTAGGCGCCTATTGAATCAATCCATGTACTTGGTAATAAAAGTTCGTAACTACGGGGGACGATACGTCCGTTTGTTATATTAATATATTCTTATTTTCGTACTCTGGAGTTATTCGAGTTTGTATAATATTCGATTTTATAATATAAATAAGAATAAGTTCGTCAAACTGTTTGACATGAATACAAGCATGTAAAAACAATTGTTAATAATACGCGTTAGACGTAACTGGTAGGATATCTGAAGGCTAGCATTTTATATATGTGAATAACGTATTTACGAAACCAGTCCAGAGGAGAGATACGTTAACCTGGTTCCATAAAACAGTCAAACTAAGACAACAATTTAACTTTAGCACAAAATATAAACAGCATATCAAAAGACAATTATTTTCATGTCGACAGGAAATCCAAATTTCCGACCACTTGAACAGCTGTCACATTTTTCAATTATATCCGAAAAAAATAAGCAGAAAGAAGTGAGTTCAGATTTCAAAAGATAGAAGAGGGGACTTCAAAAAAACAAATAAACTAATTACAGTCAAGATCTATATTTTAAACTGTATTAGTTTTTTAGTGGCGCCATCTTTGAGACTTTCAGATAACAAGAATCCTCAAACCAATGAATGCAGAAACACATAAGTGGCGCATGAAACTAAATATTACGAGGAACATTTGCAAGAAATAACCATTAATTAAATAATTTAAAATAATCAAAATATTGAGAAAAAAAATAATTAATATTAATAAAGTAATAAAACATCTTAAATTATTGTGCGCCTCACCACCACTGTTTTATAAATTGTTATATATAACGTAGAAATATTCGTAACTTATTTCTATTAATAATTGAAAATGTATTAAGTGTTTTAATGTTTATTATTAAATTAATATATTTTAATACCGATTAAAAACTCCTGGTCTATGAGTAGTAATGGAATAGATCGAAGGCAATGTTTTAATTGATGAATGCATGTCTATATCATATGTGTATTCTCTATGATTTCTGTTATGAATCTAACAATATATATGGTACCAATTCTTGAAAAGAAATAGAAAGTAGCTTCGTCGAAACGTATTATATTCCCTTAACTTTTATGGATGATAAATTTATCGGATGTGAGACGGACTGCTCAGTAACGCTCCATTTACTGGAACTAATCAATTAAGTGTAATACAAATAACTTATTTTAGGTTCCCATCATTCTTATAATACTTTGAATATAATACTGTTTTCAAATGTAAGTTTGGCTGTATCCTTTCATTTCAACCACAATTATATTACAAGTTTTATTTATTGTTAAACGGATCTAATACCGTAATTAATTATGGTAGTAGTTAATTAATTAAGATGACAAACTATTAAGGTGCCACTGTTTTATAACAATAATAGCAATTTGATTTCAAAAACGAATACTTTGGCTTTGCAAACGAATCATCAATGGATTAGTTTAAAATTTTTTAAATACTGTTTTACTTACGTTGAAAAAGAATTCGCTTTCAAGAAAGTAATATCTTTATTAGTATTTAAAAAATAGGTGCATATTTAAAAAAAAGTACCTATTAAGAAGCATTTAATCTAGGAAGAAACCAAGTTTTTAGATCTTGGTAAAGATCAGCTGTAATGTAGTTAAAATGTCAAGTGATTGGTCATGTTTATTTCACACTATATTTTATTATTTGATCGGAAGTAATAAGTGAATCTAATAGGTTACTGGGAGTAGCTTCATGTTCACCATTGAGATTAACGAAGTCAGAATTATCTCAAAAAGTTAAAGACCGTGAATGGGTAATGCGACAAACTATTCCTAAAATTAGATATCAATAAGAGACTAAAAAAAGTAAAGGAAAAAAGGGTAAACAAAAGGAAAAGATGAAATATAGAAAATTATTAGCATTATGGAACCGGTATAAGATCTTAAAGAAATTCGACAAAAAGAAGAAAAATATGATAAAAAACGAAACTGTAAAAAAGGTTAAGTTCCTTTGGAAAAAAAAAACAAGCATTAAAAAGTTATTAGATAAAAGCAGTCAAGTTTTTAAAAAGATCTCTTAGAGAAGTATAAATGTCACACTAGGGTTTTGTATCTAGATTTATTGAACATTATTTATACATATCATATTGAACTTGAACACGGTGGATAATTTTCTTATATTTATAGCCTAATTAACATACGCCTGAACTTGAACTGACGACTAGGATATTGGACGATATGCACTAAATATAATGGCACAACAATATCCTAACAGCGGATCGTGCCGTGCATTGCACGCGTTACTTTTTAATTCGATCGCTCATTCTAATTTAACTGAGAGTTTGATTGAATATGTGTGACAGTAATGGGCAAATATGGGTTCTGGATTTTAATTATGGATGAAATATTTACAAAACACATACTTATAATAAAAAGTATTTTATTTAATATTATTTACTAAAAACAAAATTAATCCTGTATGCGGAATTATTACTAGAGAACACGCTTAGAGATTTTTTTAAGATCCGGTTTTAAGGACATGACTGTGCGGCACACGTCGCACACAGGGTTATTTGAATAATATAAGTACACAAAATTATTTCGCAGCATCTATTTATTCTTAAAATATGTGTAAGTAGCAATATAGTGTTTTATGTTGTAGAAAACAAAGATAAGTTGTTTCATAAATGAGAATATGTTTTTTAACGAATCTTGAAACATATGCTTATTGTGTTTTTAGATTTTACTACTAATAAAATATGACAGAAATTTCAGCAATATTCTTTACTCTGGACTAGTTACTACTCTATAAAATGTATTTAAACATACTCTCCTCTAGATTCTGTATCATGATCTGAAGACACATTTGATTAAACATTAGGCAAATGCGGTAATCAAGCAATAATAAATCTAATGCATTTTTTTAAAAAGGCTTTGATTTTGATTTTTTCCTTCCATATTTGTTCCTAAGGTCTTATACTTGTAATTAAGGGTTATGACTAGAAAAGCAATTCTGACGATAAAAATAATTCATTACATCTTTTTTGTAGGACTTGGTAGTAAACTTCCGGACGAAATTCTGACGATAAATTGGAAGTGACGATTACGTGCTTCTGCTTTCTTTGAACAACTAACCTATGGGTATTAATGTCTTTTCTATAACAACTGTCTCATTCACTAGAACTTTGTGCATTTTAAGGTCATTGAATTTCTTTAATACAATTGAATATATAGGTAGCACCCATTGTATGTTAATTGCATTTTTCTCCGTTGACCGCTCAAAAAAATTTCCAAAATGATTTTTTTATCAATAAACCAGCTCTTCAAAATTTTCCTTTATTTTAATCTTTCTACTTTGTATGACTTTTCTTGCTAGGCCAGAATATAATTGCGACTTAATTACAAATAACAGGTAAGTTAAATGCAGCACACATTCAATTATGCAGATTTTGGTATGCAACATCTAAAACCCAAACTTTAATGGATCCATGTAAATATTAGGTCTTATTGCCAAGGTAATGAATATATTTGATATTGCTCCACAAATATAACACAGTAATGTAGAAGTTGTGTCCATCGCTTGCAGGTTATAAAATCTAGTCCTTCTAAAAAAATTCTTATTCTCTATCTACACTACAGTGCACTGAAGTGAACTACAGGACTTTTCTGCATAAAAAACTTCTTCTTCTCTTATATCAATGCTTCTTTAATAAATATTATTCTTATTAACCGACAGCATATGAGGCAAGCGCGGCATTTTGCCAAACGCTTTTGCGTTTACTTTTTTTTTCATGCGAGCCACAAATAAGGTGGAGGGGCACAAAAGTACTTACAAATTTATTTGTATCAGATACTGCTTCATTTTAAAATTTGTTCTTGAATTGAGCCTGTTAAGAGCCGTCGCATAGCCATTTTTGGAGGTCATATATCTTTAATGCCTAAAGACAAAAGTAGGAAATTTTTATTCATTAAAGAATAATGCGAGACAAGTAAGAAAAAAACTGTCTCAATTTTATGCTTTTTTCTTTAGACATTAATGACATATGAATTCCAAAATATTTTATTTTTAAAGATTTAACATCTCACTCACTTATTGAAATCTTATAGGGTACTATGCAACTTTCTTGTCTGCGTCTGAATTCCAAATACTTTCAAGTATTACAGGCATATAGTACCCTAATTAAAAAAAAAATTGCATTATATATTTGAAAAGAAGCAACTATGTATGTATAAATTACAATATATAAACTTTATATATAAATTAAATATTGTCTAGTAAATTTAAATTTTAACTAAAAGGAATCAGAGGTCATATTGAGGTATATTCTTTTTAAACCAACTGCAGACATGACAGATGGAAAGCTTTCGTATAATAAGAATTAAACAAATATTAAAATAGAACTTTGCACCCTTTTTCATTACAATTATTTTTTCGGCTAAAGAAGTTTACAGATGTAGTTTACAAACTGTAAACATTTAACATATATAGAAAGAAGTTTATGCAGATGTGAAAATATCAATGAGTTAAGTGTTCGACGTAGTCCCATCGAAATATTGGAAAAAAATGTCATTTCAATGTTCAGTTAACAGTGATATTTCTCCAAAATTATATCAATATATAGAAACAAATAACTTAAAACAAAATTTGTACCACGAAAAAAAATTATGACAGAAACAAGGGTAAGAAATGAGATTTATACACACAAATCAAACTAGGTTGCAATAGTTAAAAATTCAGTGGATTAGAAAAATAAAACAAAGCCTGAATTAACTAAATTTTTATTCTAGAAAATAAATCGATCAAAGTAAGCATAAAAAGAAGAGAGGAGCAAAAACAAAATATGAAATGATCCTTATTAAACAGAAAATAATTTTAAAATATCCCATAACTGAGTCTAGCTGACAGTTAGGTTAAATTATACAAACTTTACTAAAACGCCGGTATACTTGCACTTTAATTAAGAAATGTGGAAATATAACCATCATTATATATCTACATACATTATATTTCCATTCACATCATAAATGATTTAGATACACTGAAATTAGAACTAAATTTAATACAAGAACATATGAACCGAAATTATATTGTGGCCCATCACCAATTTGGAATTAATCATTTCGATGTAAATGTCAACGCTAGATGGCGCGGTTGCCCGATGGCCTGCAAAATATAAGACGGCCATCAATTATATTGATCGATGTAGACAACCGATGTCCTAATCAATATATATTATAAAAGTATGTGTACAATGTGCGTTCCACTAAAACTCAGAAACGAGTCGCGTTACGATCAAGGGAGTTTTATGGTGTGGTAGCCCTTTAACCACCATCCATGAAGAAGGTTTCCGTTTGTACCTGAAGGGCGTGCTTAAAGCCTAGAAGTTTCGCCCTCTTCAAAACAAAACAAAACAGTCCAGAACATTCTAGATTATTCGAGTGCATTACACAATAGTTCAGAAAATCCCGGAATATTCTGGAATGTGGTGGAATGTTTGGGAAGAGTCTGGAAAATCCATCACCAACATTCCGGAACATCCCAGAACATTCCAGATCATTGTGGAACATTCCACAACACTCTCAAATGTTGTAGAATGTTCTGGAATTTTGTGGACCATTCGAAGCCCTTTTTGTACGGGCGGAGCTGACCATTGGTAGGGGTATATAAAGTAAGCTACGTCGTGAGTCCGAACGTTAGTTAACGGCGAAAACAGAAAGAATTGCCGAAAAACGAAATAGTAAAAGAGCGCGAAGCACATTTACGTTCCCGACGGAATCCAGAAACAAAACACTTTTCAATATAAACGCGTACAACGCCTGCTTCTAAATGACTTCTTTCGGTATCACTTCGATCAACACTAACAGAGATGAAATCGATTATATTTTTTCCATCCAACGACAAATCTATTACAAAAATGGGATCATTACTACCACTACCCAACGAGGACTATAAATTTCTGCAAGTATATTTCATCGGCAATGAAGAAATAGAAATCGAAAAGCACCTAAGGTGGACGAAGTCGCCATCGTAATTGCGGACAATGAAAACACAAGCCGTGACATAATTGTACAACGTAGAAGAGGCGGATCACAACGCAGTGCAGAGACGCACCATTCATTGAAGCCCTCCAATATCCATTAATATTTTTACAAGGAGAGGACGGATACCATTTTAATGTGAAACAAATCAAACCTGAAACAGGTGTAGGAACAAACAAAAAAGTCACTTCCAAGGAGTTCTATGCTTACCACTTAACGATGAGAGACAATGAAACATCCAATCACATTCTCAACACTCGCCGTTTATTCCAACAATTCCCGGTAGATATGTATGCAAAAATAGAAGCGGAACGGATACTTTACATAAGACTGAATCAGAAGAAACTCGCAGAAGAATACATCCACCTTCGAGACGCGCTCGTAAATGACGAAAACATTGACGACATTGAAACAATGGTAATCTTACCCTTGTCTTATATAGGAAGTCCAAGACACATGCACGAATACACTCAAAATGCCATGACCTATATAAGAAAATATGGACGACCTGACTTCTCCATAACAATTCACATGTAACTCATTGTGGCCAGAAATAAAAGAACAACTAATATACGGACAAGCCTCCATGGATCGACACGACACAGGCTATTATAGCCCGTGTTTTTCGTCTTTCAAACAACCCCATCTTCCGAACTATTAAATGCTGGATGTACACAATTGAATGGCAAAAACGAGGACTGCTGTACTCACACAATCTCATATGGCTGCACAACAGTATTCATTCTACGGGTATTGACAAAACCATCCAAGATGAATATCCTAGTCCATAAGAAGATCTGCGGTTGTACCACATAAGTGTGAAAAACATGATTCGCGGACCATGCGGCCCGTTATATTCCAATTCGCCATGTACGAGTTATGGAAAATGTAGAAAAAAAATTCCAAAACCATACTTGGTCGACAGACAATCTGAAAATGATGGTTATCCTACACATATGATCACCAAAAAAAGGTGGTTTTACAGAAAAATACGAATACAAGGCAGAGACGAACTGGAAATAGCTAATCAATGAGTAGTACCATGAAACCCACTCCTTTCCAAAATGTTCCAAGCACACGTAGAATACTGAAATTCAGTGAAATCCATTAAATATGTCTCTAAGTATGTGAACAAAAGCGGTGACATGGCAGTATTTCAAAATAACAAAACAGAAACGACGAGATCCTCATGTACCAAATGGGAAGATACATCAACATTAACGAAGCAGCGTGGCGGATTTTCTGTTTTCCCATACACGAACAAAAACTAACTGTGCGACATCTAGTAATACATTTGGAGAATGAACACAGTTTACTTCACAAAAGACACCGCCAGAAAAATTGCAAGTGAACCACCTAAGAACACAATATTAAAAGCTTTTATCCGACTGTGCCAAAAGGATCCATTCTCAAAAACATTACTATATGTCGACGTCGTGAAAAATCTATCACCAAGGAAACCAAGAAATTCTAGTAGAGGATCATCCAGGAATTATGAAAACTAACTCACTAGGCCGAGTATACGCCGTACATTCGAACAACGTCGAATGTTTCTACCTCCGGATGTTGCTACACGAAATAGGGGGACCAACAAGTTTCACAGATCTCAATACTGTTGACGATTACCTATGCCAGACATACAGAGATGCATGCCAATGCTTAGGACTACTGGAAAACGACAACCACTGGGAATTAACACTACAAGCCTTACTCACTGCCTCAACTGAACAAATCAGCAACTTATTCGCCATGATACTAACAACATGTGACTCATAGAATCCAAAGCAGCTATGGAACGCCTTCCGCCGGAAGAACTATACTAAATCCGACAAGCTCATCCAGAACTGGCCACCGAATTTAACGACGACATCTTAATGGAACATTTGTTCGTCTAAAAGATAAATGTTTAGCAATAAAAAAGTTAAGACATTAGCACAACTTCGGAATTATAAAGAAAAAAACTACAACATAAAATGAACTATTTTAATATATTGCTCACAATAAACCACTCCTCAATGCAATACAAAAAAAATTCAAAACGTTATCATGGACCGGATCAATTATTAACTTGGACGCACCGGGCGGCACCGGGAAAACGTTACTAATAAATCTATTACTGTCAGAAGTATGTACTAAGCAACACATCGCACTTGCACTGGCAGCATCCGACATTGCCGCCACACTTATGGAAGGAGGACGAACAGCCCATCCCGCAATACAACTGCTGTTGAATATAGTTGAAGAACAATTCCCACCATGTAAAATCTCAAGAGCATCTGGACGGGGTGAACTATTAAAATAAGCTAAAATTATCTTCTGGGATGAATGCACAATGGTACATAAAAAAACACTCGAAGCAATGAACCGAAAATTTTAAGATTTACCAGGAAATTCTGAAGTGATGGGAGAAGCTCTACTCATACTCTTAAGATATTTTCGACAAACACTTCCAGTTATTCCCGAGTCAACACCAGCAGACGAAATTAATGCATTTTTTAAAAAATCACATCTCCGGCCAACATACAAATACCGCAATTGCTGCTAACAAAAGATATGAGAGTTGAAGTATCGAAAGACAAAACAACTGCGCATTTTGCTCAATATCTTTTACAAATAGGCAAAGGGACGTATCTTACTGACCAGATGACCGGTCTCATTGAACTCAACAGTGATTTCTGCAACATAGCCACTACTGAGAACAAACTCATTGAACAAATTTATCCAAACATTGTTCACAACTATACCAATCTGGAGTGGCTATTTCAGAGGACAATTTTGGCAACTAAAAATAGTATGCTCGACGATATCAACTTTATTATTTAAAAGAAAATTCCCGGTGAAGAGAAAATATTCAAATCAACCGACACGATGGTAAACGCTGAAAAAAGTGACAACTTTCTTATAGAATTTTTAATCTCTTAGCAAGTACCAGGAATGCCATTACACTGCTTTCGAATGAAAATGGGACCTCCGGCCATACGACTCAGAAATCTCAACTCGCCAAAACTATGTTATGGAACAAGAATGATCGTCAAACAGTTATCGAATAACCGAAAAGCCAATCTTATGATTGGAAAGACAAACACCACACAATATTTATTTCCAGAATACCACTGATCCGTACCGAATGGTCGTTTTAGTTTAAAAAACTGCGATATCCAATCAAATTAGCCTATAGTTTTACGATTAACAAAGCGCAAGGACAAACTTTAAAACATCGCGGCATTAACCTCAAAGAATCCTGCTTTTCTCACGGTCAACTATACGTAGCTTGCTCTTGAGTAGGAAATTCGAAAAATTGGTACATATATACCCCGGATAACAAAATGAAAACTGTTATTTATAAATAAGTATTGTAAATAGTCAGAATATGTTTCAATAAAAGTTTTTTACGTCTTATATTTTAAAATTCATCCCTTTATTCCAACTACCACACAATCTCATTTCAACTTCCTGAGTTAAGCCGGGTACCACAGCTAGTACCATTATAGATAAAATAATCTTAGTGCTTTGTGATTATTTATTTCGTTAATGATGTGTAAGATATCACTTTTTATCTTAAGTAAAGGAATACCATGTAAGAACCTTATAATACTATATCAATCTGTACGTCAAAAAGAGATACTTGATAAATTGTTTGAGGCAGACAATTTAGAAAAAATTGTGATTTTTCCTTTTTACGAAGTTAACAATATCCGACGTAGTTACGTGACTACTTTTTAAGCATTTACGTGAAAAAAGACATAAGTTTTATGCACAGTCACAGGCTACTTTTTACTTTAACGTAATCGATTCCAAAATATTGAGTTCAGTGTTTCTTGACTTTGTAGAAAACATATTAAAAGTTTTTTGTATATATATTAAATTTATTTATAGATGGTTTGTCCTCACAGAGCATAAAATATGTAAAAGATAAGCGACCCTGTCCAAAATCACATTTAAATGGCGTTTTCATTCTTACATTTCTTTATAATTCAGGATATATTTTGGATTTTTCATTTCCTTTGATCATAGCTGCTGTAGATCCATCTACTCTGGAAGCAAACAATCTTTATAAAAATGAACCAATTTGCTTTTCTTTTTTTTTCTTCTCTTCAATGATTATTATCATAATTTGATATAGATTATTATCATAATTTGATATAATAGAAACAATAAAGTCGATCAGCAAATAAATGACATTACCCAGTAGAGATGGCGGACTGTTAACGTAATTTGTTTTAATGTGAATTGTTCATTTTCACGGTCGTGTTTTATGGGCGGTATATTCTCCAATAGACAACCACTCAGTATGCTCCTAATAATACGTATACAAATGATTGTAGGTAGGTTATTTACAAAATTTGCCACAAGAAGAAAATATTTCGTCCTACTTCTGCCTATGTTCAACTACGTTCACACTGAGCTGTTCAATAGTTTGTAAATATAACAGAAAACGGTCGTGTTTTATGGGTTCTATATTCTCCAATAGACAACCATTCAGTATGCTCCTAATGATACGTATCCAAATGATTGAAGGTAGGTTATTTACAAAATTTGCCAAAAGAAGAAAATATTTCGTCCTACTTCTGCCTATGTTCAACTACGTTCACACTGAGCTGTTCATTAGTTTGTAAATATAAGAGAAAACGATTAAAGTGAACTAAAAGGAAATTGTCATACTGATGCAATGAGAAGGATATGACTTTTCTGCTGCTAAGCCATTGTGTTCAATTTATATGAAGTTTATCGTAAAAGCTGACTTTACCTGAAACGCACACCAGTTAATTACTTTAATGAGATGTATTGCAGAACACCGATTAAAGAGTATACAGTGGATAAAATATTATTCTAATATTTGAGACTAATATAAGTTAAAATAATAGAACTCATTGTTAGTGTCTTACCTTTGCAATCCTTGAAGTAAGTTTTGGAATGAGCTGAACTAGATATCGGTACCAACTGCAAATTTTCACTATTTTAGAAATTACTTTCGTCTGCAAACTGCTTGAAAGAAAAATTAATAATTCTATAGGTTTCTATGAAGCAACATGCTTTTATGCATTTCATCTTTCTGTCTCAAATATATTATGGCTAAAACGATTCAAATAGGGCGTATAAATGATGTGGACAAATGATTGAAATTATCTTTTCTAGTAAAATATGTTATGAAGGACAATTTTTCTTGGTTTTTATGTTTTATTAGTGTTGATTAAATCGCTAACTCTGTCAGAAAATCTAACGGTATTAGGCGCCCTTCGAAGAACCCTTTTATTTTATGAAGGAGGATGTTAAGTGTCCCTAGAAGCCTCGTGATGCGACTAGGTAGAATTGTAGGAATTGTGTGTTGACTAAATTGATATCACTTATGGCATTCAATAGTACCTTTATAATTATATCAAAGGGGCTATACATATCCGTAACTTTAATGAAAGCCTAAATCATCATAACTGTGGCTCTCTTTGCTAATTCGCTAATTTTTTTTTTTGTTAATCTTTTTATAGTTTCGCTCATTAATACGATTCCTATGTTATAAATACTAGCTCATTAATACGATTTTTATGTTATAAAAAATTATTATTGTCAAATCTTTCACGAATTTCACTCTGTTTCTGTTATGTCTTAATTCAACGACGACTATTAATGAAAGGCATAATAAAAATGTAAGAAATAATATGAACTAGGATTAGCAAGCATATTATTTTGTTTCTGTTTCTGACAAAGATGTAGTATATATTTCATCTTTATTATCATATTCAATTCTAGTAATAGTTTCCTCTTTTGAATTTTGGTTTTTATTGTTTTTACATTGACTACACATTTGAATACAGTATTTAGTAGAATTTTTACGACATAGAAATCATCTACTTTTGAATGACAAATACAAAGAAATTGAAGCTACAATATCATAGGTAAGAAATAGATAATGGTAACCATATTTCAGCAAATGAGAAGGCTTTTCGGGTTTTTCTAAATCATTTTCAAAATGGTTGAGAGGAATAATAGATTATAAGAGAGAGTCAAAATTATTATTACTAGTTAACTTAATGAATGGTAAATGAGGTAATGTTTTATTAATTTTTGATCTTTTGCAACAAATGTTATCAATTAGGTTAGACTTTGAAATAAGATTAATGAAAATAAAAGTATAATTATCATTTGAATTGGAAAATTGTAAGGTTTTATAGAATGCTCTGTAATTTTTGGGCAATTGAATTATACCGATACCAATCAATATTTCGTCGTAATTAGAAGGATCAGAATCACAACTAATATGTATCTTACTAGAATCTGATTTAACAAGTATCCTTATATTATTATTTATTTTGTGAAACAAATTGATAGAGCCATATAACAGTTTATTTTCACAAAACTTTGGTAGTTCGTTGACGACTTCGATCAATATTGTTACTTCACATGTAGTATTAGCTATTTTAGAATAAACTTTGCTTAATGCACACACCAAACACTTTCCACTATCACTTTGCAATTACTGATGTCGTTGAAATGTGAATAAAACATGTGATTAGCTGTTATTGTCAGGTATGGTGAGGACGGGGAGGTAAGTGTATGGGTATCAGATTTCATCATATCGTACAGGTCTGATAAAAGGACGACATTTTAAGATTGTAAACATTAGAATGTACAAACGGGATCTTAATAACTCTAATTACTTTATTTAAATGGTAGTAATATATTAAGGTAGATAGATCTATTAATTCATGAACATTTTGGGGAGTAACAGAAATTGGTAATAATAATAAATCAATATGTTTGGGTAAATTACTTTTATATTGTTCTAATTCATTGTATAGTTGCAGAGAACTTTGTACAGTAGGTCAAGTATATTAATTTTTCTGAAAAAATAGTATTATTCACATCATCGATATCGAAAGATAAGCTAATTATAATACTTTGAAGAGAAATAAGTAAAGAATTTAATTGCGACTTAAGTTTTAACCTATTATTAGACGAGCTGAGCTGTTCACAGGCTTTATTCATAGCATCTAATTTTTTATTTAATCTTACTTCATATTAGTTATTATAGACATAGAATTATTAAATTTAGAAATAGTACTTTAATTACACGAATATTATATTTCATCAAACGCGAGTTGTTCTTCTTCTGACTGTACTTGTGCAACGCCGTCGTGAACTTGTTAGCATCATCAGAGTCTAAAGTTCTAAAGAATATTTTGAGAATGGAACCATCAGCGTTGAACAATCTACGTTTTATACGTTTTGGTATATTATTAGAGATAAAGTGTAATACAGAAGATGCCTTTTTAATATTATTTTCATGTTGACTTTGTAAAGGATTTAGAGAATTAGCACAATCGACTTTAATTTGTGAAGAGGTGCGGGAGTTAAAAAAAATACGTATTTTATTGATGTAGTAATATACTATATTTTATCTAAATGTGGTTGGATGTGTTCGATATTGAGGTGTGTTATCACATTCTAATTATCGTTAGTGAACGTAATGTCCAGCAGTGGATTGAAATAGAGTCCCGAACTTCCGGTTATAGGTGAGACTAAACGATTGGTGTACAGCGCTTGGGGACATCTGTTGGTGAATGAAAGCGTCAGGTTTAGGATTGAGTCGCGGGTTTGATTTTATCATAATAGGTTTAGTATATAGTAACGTAGGTTTCGTATACTTATCATAATATCGATTAGAATGTTCTTTGTAAGTATAAATTTTCTGTAGAGCTTTTTGTCTGCTATAATATAATCTAAAGTTGCAAAAGCAGTGCTCGAATATAATCCGTATAAGTAGTTTGTTCTAGCGTATCGATGAATTTAAGAATGTATGGTTTGAAAACAAACATGAGTTTGAATGGACAATAAACACAACAATAAACCCATTGTTGCATGGACGCTTGAATTATAAAATAAAATAGCAGCATTTAGATTTAGGTCCCGAGTTTGTTGATTTTCATTTATATATGACCTTAGGTATTTTTTGGGAGCTACGTGGCTTCTTTCCAGGGCTCCACAAGTTTGCCGAATAACCTATTGTTTGTAACCTACTGTTTAAATACATCGGAACAGAAATTAGTTCCTTGGTCGGTAACGATAATTCTAGAGATTCCGATATGAGATATAAAATGAACAAGACATTGAGATGTTATTTCAGCAGAACATGTAAACATAGGATAAGCCTGAGAATACTTTGTCAAGCCATCTTGAAGAGTTAGAATAAATTTGTATTTATTACGATGAGTTTCAGAAACTGGATCGACAAGATCTAAAATAGTTTTTCATTAGGCCTAGATGGAGAGGATGTTAAGATCATAGAAGCTAGGTTTGTTTGACGAAGTGGCTTGTTGATCTGGCAGGTTTACAATTTTTTACATAAAATTCTATATCTTGGTGAATGTTTTTCACTAATACATAGATTTTAGACTTTGATACACTCGAGATATACCAGGGTCACCTGCACTTGGTGAGTCATGGTTTTCTTTAAGCATTCTTTTGATATCATCGGGACTAGGGGTGGATATAGCATTATGATAAATATTTATTTTAATACCTGAATCGTGAAATAGGAAATTTAGTACATTGTATATTTTCGTGAATAAAATTTTATTATAAGGGTCAGTGAAATCGGAAATAGCAAATTATTTTTCTTCTACATACCAATATTCAATCATGTTTCAGTAGTCTCTTAATATATTAAATATATATTTATAGTTAAATTCGTCGATTAAATCTATGGCTCTTGAATATACTATAAGTGTAAACTTAGCTTTCAGTAAGGACTCATTGTCTTGAATTTTTGCATCATATGAAGCAACATATAGTCTTGAGACTTATAGATATTGTTCATATGTTTCTGATAAGGACGGTAGTCTTTCTGGTGGATTAAGAGAGTTATTATTTACGGAATGATATGAATTGCAGACAAGTGAATTAGAATCGTTGTTATAGGTGGTTATTAATATTTAGAGGAAAACGAGAGAGCACATTTGCATTACAGTTTAATTTACCCTGTTTATACACAATCTCATAACTATAATCTTCTAATTTAAGTCGCAAACGAATTAGTCTAGACCTAGGATCCTTATATTGAATAACCATGTCAAAGGATGATGGTCTGTTACGATCTTGAAGGAGTGATCAAAAAGACAGGGACGGAATGTTTTTACTCCGAATATAATGACCTCTTTCAATTGTAGAGAAGTTTCCTTCAGATTTATTTGGAGTTAGGCGATTCGTTTTTCTTTACCGATTTCGTCTTGAGATAGAATAGCTCCTACATCATAGTTTGAGGGTCCGTTGTTAGTACGAAGGGTTTAGTAAAATCAAGATACTGGAGAAGAGAAGCAGTGGTTAATTTAGTTTTAAGCAAATTGAAGGATTGTACTTGTCCAGAAAACGAAGGGAATTCATTGTCTTTTTTAGGAGTAACGTAACAGATTTTGTAATTTTTGAAAAGTTCTAGTCGACTCGTCGATAGTAACCGACTAAGCCTAAAAAGGATTTTATATCCTTTGGATTTTTAAGAGTAGGAAACAAAGTAACAGTTTTTATTTTTTATTCAGAATTTGGAGAGACACCTTTATCGGTAATGCTATGGCCGAGATAAGTGATTTCACGCCTTAAGAATTTACATTTATCAGGTCGTAGTTTGAGGTTACATTTGCGGAACCGATCGAGTTTGAATCTTTGGATATGAGAGTTAAGGTCGTGTGAATACAAGATAGAGTCATCTAAATAAAAATATCAATGGAGACTTTATAGTTCTAAAAGGAGAGTATTCATCAATTTTTGGAATGTAGCTGGGGCATTTTTGAGGCCAAAGAGCATACGAGTGAATTCGTAATGTCCTAAAGCTACGTCTGATGAAACCGACTAAATCTAGAGATGAAAAATACTTAGAATAACCTAATTGGTCTAGGATATATATAATTAAGAGAAGAGGATGCATTTCTGAAACAGTGGCGTCATTGAGTTTATTGTAGTCAATAACAATTCTCCACTTATTTTTTCCAGAAGCGTCCAGCGTTTTTTAGGAACTACCCAAATCGGTGTACGCTAGGGTGAAATAGAGGGGCGAATAAAATTTTGTTCGATCAATTTCTTTATTTGAGTTTCGACTTCTTTCTTATGACACTTGGGTTAGGATTTGGCATGGATTGGAACAGCATTTTTAGTGCTAATGGAGTTATCAATAGCATTTGTGCAAGAAAGGGATTCTCCTTCTAAATAGAATATATTGAGTATTGACAACAACAATTTTATAAAACCGAAAAAAATTTAATTTACTTAAGAAGGAATTGGATTCAGTGATATTTAAAAGCGAGATATGGAAGCGGTGATTTGACTTAAATTTGACAGTGTAATTTGTAAGTGCAATTTCGAAAAATTATAGTCAAGGACAAGCGCTTCAGTGAAATTATTCAATTCGTTAGAATTATTTGAAACGGGACACTCTATAGCTCTCTCAGAACGCGGGGGAATAGTTTAGGTCGGTTGATCGAAGCTTATAGGTAAGGGATAGCCTTGGATATTGACACTGTTTAGAATATTGAATGTCTAATATCATCAATCATATTTAAATTTTGTATTATTATCAGACATGGAACTTGTAGTTAAAGATCATGGAACTTGTAGTGTTTGGCTGAGACGTTGTACAATGAAATAGTAGGATTAGGATCTGGTTTTGGATTAATAGCAACAGATTGATGTTCTAGCGTAAATTTTACTCGGAGAATGTGCTGGATTCAACGTGGCCTCAGTGAGAAGAGATTGAGATGTGAATATAATATTTTTATTTTTATAAATTGTCCTTCTGGCCGATATAGAATTTATAAAATTAGATTCAGTGGAAATTGTAACAGGCTTTAAATACGACTCAGTGCTGGGTTTAATGCAAAATTTAGTGGATTTAGCACTGGGTTTGTCATCTGAATTAGCACCAGATTTAGTGGATTTAGTAATATGATTTTTATATAAATTAATATTTGAATTAGTCTAAGATTCAGTGGAACTAATAGGTTTAACTATTAGATTCAACTTAGTAAATTAGATTCAACATAGGATACAGAGAATTTAGTACTTAACCTAGGATTAATTTTAGAATTTAGAATTTGAGTGACCAGGTTTTCGGGATTACGACGACACGAATGCGTAACCCGATCATTTAAAGTCTGCTCAAGGACATTATCAGTTAGTTCGTCATTTCTTGATAATTGGGGATAGTCGATATGGTATTAAGGTTGGCGATCATTTTTATATTTAGAATATTTCGTTGATTTCGAATTATTCTAAGCACGTTTACGGCATTTTGAAATTTTATGGCATATATTTTTAAAGTATTCGCTAACCACTGAATTATTATTTTGAATGTAATTAGGATTAGAGAACGAATTAAATAGAGTTTTACGTGAAGGTTGATGTTTATTATTTATGAATTGATTATTCAAATTTATTACGGTTACAGCAATCGTCTTCAGTGCGACCGGATTTATGACAAATTTTACAAGTAATAATACAATATACTTTTACGGGCGATGAAGATTTAATGGAGCAACTTATTAAACTTTCTCACGGTGTTTCCAAATTCGACGCAACTTAATCTGCAATATACAACTCAAGAAGAAGAAATGGAAAAAAAAATTCAAATGGCAATTTTCTACTAAAACATACCTATCCAACTGCGTAGTGACAGTAACCATTATTCTGATTATCATTTTTCAGGCAAACAACATCGATCTAGGAAAGCTAAGCAAGCAGAACAATCTGACTATGAAAGAATTACAATGCCATCCTTCGTAGTAAATTATTTGGCTTTTTGTTAAGAATGGAGGGTTATATTAGTATGAGTTGATAAAGCCCGTATAGAACATTGCGTTGCTGATATTTCTCTCTGCAAGAGGCATCATCTTAGAAAATAAATAAACATTAATTTATTGTGTACGTAATTTTGAGAGAGTCGATTACTTGTAATCATATTAATGTAATTTCGTTTTTTTTAAACTAATTCATTTTTTCCAACTAATATAATTCCTTATACTAGACGGTGTACTTATACACACCATAAGAGAAAATAATATTATTAATTAATTAGTTAACTAGCGGCTTTCAAGTTCATTACGTTTAGTGATTTCTCATTCAATACGCTTGAAACGTGGCATCAAATTTACGAGTACCTTTTCTTATGGCAACATTTACCAAAAAGGATTTAACTTTTTATGGAATTATTATTGTAATAGAATTGAACAAAAATAATGAAATATAATATATGCCGCGACCATAACATTGGAAACGAAAACACTTCTAAGCCGCCATTTTGAAACTTTTGACCAGGTTAACTGGACTAGTAAGATTTAACCGAGATTTATACTTAAGTTATTTTTGCGTCAGTTTTCAATTCAACAGAGTAAGAAATTAGTATCCAACTTGCCTACAAATTTTGTCTATATTCCACTTATAAATATATATTTTACTTTAAAGCCATGTAATTTTGTTGTTTTTTCTTTTATGTGTTTTCCTTTTGTTCGGATATCATCATATTTTAAAGACATTTAAAGTTCAAGCTATTTTTTCACCAACTTTTTCTTTTAATATAACATATTGCAAATGGCATGCGCTGATATATCGATCAAATAACAAAGCATACTAAACAAATAAAACTATTATTTTACAACATATTGAGGATCTAGTTTCTTCTGAGGGTTCCTACGAAATTAATTTCCTATATGTAGATTGATAGTGACGAAATCGATAATGTAAATATTTGAGTCAATTTCTAAGCCATATTGAACAGTTTGAACATATGAATTGTGCAAATTAATTATCTTTTGAAGATCGATTGCAGATAAACTGAGTAGTGTACACAACTAACCCACAACCTTCAAAGACATTGGATTTACGTAAGGTTTCGAATAGGGATAGGTTTGCTTTGCAAAGTACAAATTAAAATGGTACATTGAATTTAAACATATAAATTGGCAAATGTCTCGCGCATGACGTGAAAAAAATGTAAAAGTATTATTATAAAGAAAATCTATTTTATGTCTCTCCTTGTTTATTACGACTGGCTTCAAATTCAATATGAAACCGAAAAACCAACGGATGTTACCTCAAAATTTGAATGCAACATTGGAACCATTACGCTTCTTCGTACCAACATGAAACATATAAATATACCTAAAATATGTAACTTATATTGTTAAGAAATATGTAAACACCATGTAAACACCTATAGAAGCATATTTACGATATATTTTACCATTTTATAGGTGCTTTCGGGAGGCAGTAGGTGAGAAATATTAAATAATATGTGTCAATAGAATTAGTATAATAGTGTTCAGTTAGAATACTCTATTATTTTTATATGTAATGGTACTTGGTATTAAAGTTAGTTAAATATTATATGGGAATTTTACATAGCAGAAATGTCACAATTATTTTTGTTTGTCATAGGATTAATTTTAATTAGTTGACTAAAGTATTATCTTGAAAATAGAAAAAATATTCCATAAAAGTTACAATTTAAACAATATTTTAAAATTATACAAATAAATATTATCAATAAAAAATTCTTAAAATATAATTGAAATAAAAATATTGAATAATTCAATCAAAAAACTTAATTTGAAAATCATGTAAATTTGTTGTAGTAACATTTGTTATACTATTGTGTAACAAAGAATTTATTGTATTTACTTCGATGTAGTATAGACACCGGTAGCTTTTCGGGAAATTTAAATTTGGATGAGACGCTATTTCGTCTACTACACTTTTTAAGTCATTGGCTGAAGCAGGAGTCGAAGTTGCCATTTCCATAAGAAGTGCGAAAATTACACAGGGGAGCAAAGTTGTATTACAGTTGATCATAGAGTACGTCAGAGTATTATAACTTAAATTTTATTAACCTATTTCGGTGTGAGAGACTTTCCCACAAACTAAAGTACTTTTGTCTGGTTTCGTGATTCTATAGCGTTTTAGTGATACTCAGTTTTGCGGTCTTTCTTATCATCCCGAAGGTTTGTAAGATCCAGCAATGTATAAAACTAATCATCTTTCTTTTAATTCCAATATTAGAGAAACAAATTAAAATTAATCGAATGATTTAAAATTATGAAAAAGTTTACAGTATGTTAACTTAAAGTTTATAAACTATTGGCATTCGAGAATTATTCTTACAATTTTCCATAAGCCACGATTCAAATTAGTGGTGTAACTCTTGATATTAAGTTTCCCATATTGCCAGATAGCTCTTTGTTGCCAGATAGGTCTGATTGTTTCCATAACAAGCGAATCTGTAACTTTTAAGACAGTGACAGACGGACAAGATGTCGTAGTTGAAAACTTATAAAGCCTTCCTAATAATTAGCAAGTAGAGTTATCAGTAGAGTCTGATGTAGAGCCGCTGGTAGAATCTGTAATAGAGTCACAGGTAGAGTTGCAGTTAGTCTGCGATAAAATATTTGCAGTCGTCGGTAGAGTCAATAGAGATGGTAGAAGTGAACTATGTAGAAGCCTTGTATGAAGCTCAGTAAAATAAATGAATCGTACGAAATTTGTTCTTTATTAGATCTGGCTGTCCTCATATAAACCCCAGCTGACTTCTATACTAAATAATTTTAGAAACACTACATTAAGTCCTACCTCTCCTATATATACTAACCCTATGAAAATCAGGCTGAAAGGTCATAATAAAACTGTTTGCCGTGGCCTTTATAGGTTAAGCCCAGAAGAAAGGCAATTGGTTAGAGACACAATTGATGAACTTCTTCCTGCAAATACCATACGACCAAGGTGTGAAACTTTCACGAGTCCTATTTTACTTGTCAAGAAGAAAGATGGCATCGACCGCATGTACGTGGATTACAGAGAATTAAACGATATTACTATATCTAATTGTTTCTCATTACCTCTCAGTCGCAAGAGCAAGAGAGCAAGCTTTACAAAGGTTGCATAAAGTCCTTTAAGTTCAGACAAATTTTCGGTTTTTCTTCAACCTTAAAGAGTGTTTCTTTCTGAAAAAAAGAGCCAAGCATTTAGGATTCGAAATTAATCGTGACAGAATTAGACCCCATTTCTAAGAAGATAGAATCGTTGGCAAAATTGCCACCCCCGCAAACTGTCACATAGTTGCGTCAGTTCATAGGTCTAGTCTTCTATTTCGGACAATTTGTTTACAAGTTTGGTGCAATTATGGCGCCACTACCACGCCACGCTCTTACGAATGGGTCTTATTAAAGGCAAAAAATAATTTCATCTCTCACTAGCGCCCCTGTGTTGATAATTTATTTTGTACTGGACTGATCCTACTACACTACATTGATGTCGCTGATTGCAGAGTGCTGGTTAAGAATTAAGTGTTTTGCTGTCGCTGAAAAAGCGTTAGTTGCAGAGCGTTACTCAACACTATTATTTTGCTATCGCTGGTTTAGTGGTGCAACTGCCAGTGCTGGGGAAGTATTAGGTGTTTTGGTTTCGTTGGTTAAGTGTTGGTTGCAGAGTGCTGGATAAGTGCTAATTTGATATCGCTGGTTAATCGTTATTGGCCGAGCGCTGGGTAAGACCTACCTTGGTGTAGTCTGGTAGAGCTATTTGGCTAGAAAAGTGTAGTGTGGTAGAGGTATTTGGCAAAAAAATACTACTTTGTGAGACACAAAGAATTTGATTCGATAATTTGTTATTTTATTATCGTATTCTACAAAGTAGAGATTAACTCTTGTTCTATAGCGGGATACTTGATACCCGTTTTTGGGTCAGGACAACTGAGTGAACTACTCTCGTTGCTTGGTCTTATTTCAGAGACGTCATGCGGGGATGCATGATAGGTTAGAATGGCCGTCTCGGAGTAGAAAAAACATCGGGCGCAGTCTATGATGAAGGTAGATACGAACTTCGCTGCGGTCGATTACCCCAAGGTAATTGCGATACGTTGTAGTGAGCGGCAGTCAATCGACATTTGACAGTTCGTGCGAACGGAAGGGCAAGACCGAGAAGGCAGTAATGACGTGCATGCTGATAATACTACGTATTCTCAGTTCTAAACTGTACTTAATTCATGTTACAATCGTTAGTATAATACAGTGCGATAATTATCCATAACTAACGCCTACATTCATGGATGGTCTGGTTGAAGACCCCGGTTACGTCCCTATATATATGTATATGTATATATATATATATATATATATATATATATATATATATATATATAAATACCATATATATATATAATACCATACCCATCGATATCAAATGAAATGTTTGTTCAACGTATTCTCTGCTAAAACTATAATTGTCTAAACTGACATATAAATTGAATTAGGTAATCCTTAAGTAGTAAGTTAAGTAATGAAATTAAGTAATCCTTATCGAAAAATGATTGCAAATTATAGTAAAAAATTAAGAAAATAAAATTTACCATAATACCGATTATTCTAAAAAATTTATATTTTTTGTGAAATATAAATTACTCAAATAATCGTAACTATAACAAATTTGAAACCACTCGTAGGTTAGCAAAACTAAAAGTTTATGCAAAACCTCCCAAATTGATTAAAGTACCAGGAAGGGTCATCGAGCGAAAGCCAGTGTTGATCATACTAATTAGGGCTCTTTGAATATTAATGTCGATTCCCGAAGAGCGTAATTAAGATGGGCTGAATAAGACTGATGGGACGCAGCGTCAGTGCGCCATAATTGCATAAGTAACCGCCCAAATTAGTCACAGTTATTATTAAGTCCTTCGCAATTATTAATGATGAGTACAATCGACTGACATAAGGACGATTTTTGGTTCATATCTTGCTTATAATTTACGTGTCACGTTCGTTTAGGCCTATGTTCCATTACCATGTTATTAAATTTGTATACGTAATTACTATAATATTAACAATTAAACGAAACTACATGATGTAGTATTATTTCTACTTTTTTTAAGTTCTTTACCACGACCTAGGTTTCGTTGTATTACAACATATCCATGGGGGCTGTTAGCAAAGGTTAGTAGCCCACCTGAAGATGTTGTAATACAACGAAAACCTAGGTCGTGGTCAAGAACTTAAAGAAAGTAGAAATAATACTATATCACGTAGTTTCATTTAATTGTGAATAATGAATTTCTACAAAATTAACGCTAAATATATTCAATACTATAATATTTTAAAATCAGATTATGACTACTACTGATATTCAATTAAATTTTTATTGTTGGGTGCACCTATTCATACCAGTGACATTAGCCATGAGATACGTATTATTACGGGTCAGAGAAGATGTGGCTTTAAGAGGCAATGATTTTTGAGCCAAGTGTTATAGATCATCTTGTTTGGTGGAGTTAAAGATCTGTTGTGACCATGTAAAATGGCATACTTTATTTTTGTCTTAGTTGATGATAATACTATTTCCATATTGTAATATAGTTACATATTAAATTATTCCTTTGTAAGTATGTTGCAGTAGATTAACGCTCCATTCAAACACTGCGTACATATGAATGTATGTAAATTGACACAAATTATATTAATGAAATCTCATTAATGGCATTTGTATAATTTTACACATGAAGGCGAAAGTATAGATGTATGTCGGAGGAAGCAATTTATTTAAATCAAAGTATCAATATATTCACAAATGGGATAACGCTAATTTTAGAAATTTAATATTAAACTTGTAAAAGAAAAAAGTATTATGATAGAATTAAAGTATTATGTACATCTAGGAGTAGAAAAAGCGGTGGATATTTTGAAAATTTTTTTCTGATTTTTTCTTTGCGGTGAAATCAATGAACATAGCTTAGACATTTTCAGTTATATTTAATATAAATTTTATTTCAAAATTTTTCAATAGCGCGTCTTATAAAAGTTATCTTGTATAGATTGTTTCATTGTGATAACTTCCACTGTACCTATATATCCATATATATATATATATATATATATATATATATATATATATATATATATATATCTTATCGTACTGGAAAGTATAGTCTTGAGAAAAATTATTTAAAATATTTTTCATAAAAACTAGTCTGATATAACTTAAATAAAAGTTATTTCAACGTATTACTTAAAATTTTTGTGTTTACAACGAATTATGAATTCTTAAACCATATAATCCTCTTTCTGTAGATACTGAAGTGTTCGTTACGTTCTTTTATTCACTCCGCCAAGCTCAATCGCCAATTTTATTCTAATCCTGAATAGATTCACTGACACTCCACTCCTACTGAGCTTAATCCCTCAATCGTAAATCCTAATGAACGCCATTGTGGTTCGTTGACTCCGGTCTAATCCAGTACTATAATTAAATACAAATCGATCAATATATTTGTAGCTTTATAAAATATAGAGCTTTTATGATTTTTTTTCTGCGTTCTTTCTTGCTTCTATAGTTTCATTATTCTTCAGAACGGCGTAATTAACAAGATCTTGTAACTTTCATTTTCCAACTAAAATTATTACGTTATTTTCAAAATACATTGTTATACCGTATTAAGCAGCGTTATATTCGAGTAGCAATATCGATATATTATTTAAACTTTCAGAACTTAAATGTACTTGGCCACGCAAGAGGCATAATATAAAAGGGAATTACCCGGGTAATTCTTTTAAAATCAGAAAGTAGGAGAATGTTTTTAATGGGAACACTGAATATATGGAATATAGTTGTCTTTGTTGTCATTGAAACAGGATCAGGTATTGTTTTTACAAGGATAATGAGAGCCTAAGATCCCAGCAATAACTATAATGGATGTCTAGAGCGCGGTATTAATTATTTACAGCGAAAACTGTATATTTTTCAGGATATACCCGTTTTCTACTTTGCAAACATCTCCAAGAATATTTTGAGTAAAATGTTTTAATTCTGTTTTAAACTAATAAAACAGCATTACTTGCCCACCGCAACTCTGAGAAGAGTACAACGACTAAAATAAAATGTTTAAAGACCGGTGTCTTTTAGATAAAATTATTAATACAATTCAATTTTTCCTTTAATAATTACATAAACATACAACATTAATATGTAGTCAAATATATACAGCAGCGGTTTAAAATTTGAATTTTGATTTGAAAACCACGATTTCTAAATGACTTTTGAGTAGTGTATTTTGCCGAAGGTCCTACTATTATTTAATTATCTGTTAATTTTTGATCGGTTCATAGATCCAGATTTCTCCCATGAGAGTTTTTTTTAACTGGAATGGCCATATGTTCAATAAGATGAGGGTATGGCACTTTTAATCGCGAATTGTCTTTATTGTACATATCCTGATTTTCGACTTTTGGAGGATCGATAACTAGTGGTTTTCCACATTACATTGAAAACAGCCCCTGTATTTTTTTTATGTGGCCGTTTAAAATTTTTTCCATTTTCATAAAATGTCACAAAAAGTGTTGCCAATTCAAATAAAAAATATATTTGAATACAAAAGTCAGTTTAAATAAAAACATGCATTTGAATTCTAAAGCCTTAAAACGTAAATAGCCGTCGTCGCTAGTTCTAATAAAAAATATATTCTTATACAAAAGCCTTAATCGTTAATTATTAGTTTAAAACAGAATTAAAACATTTTACTCAAAATATTCTTGGAGATGTTTGCAAAGTAGAAAACGGGAATATCCTGAAAAATATACAGTTTTAGATTCACATATTTCATTAAAATATTACGAATAAATACTTCAGTCGTGGATCTCAAATAATATGCATACAAAGTAAGGATTAATGTGTCGCATATAATAAATATGCTGCATATATAATGTGCTGCATTTATAAACCGGAGCTAATTGTTTGTGCTTTCGATTGAGTGGGTGTCAGTGAATCCCATTCAATGACACTCCACATTCAAACTAAAATTGCAATTTTTTCCTTAATTTTTAAATTACTATTTTTAATTCGTAAGCTTTATTTGCGAAATATGAAAATAATGTTTTCTGTTTTCTACCGTTCATTTGAAAATTCAGAAAAAGGTTGAGTTGAATATTTTATTTGATTAGAACTTTGAAATGATTTTTGAATTGACTTTTGAATGAACTTTGAATTGACTTATATTCACAAATTCAACCAAGCTATTGTTTATTGTACTTCACGAAAGACTCTACAAGAATACTGTACAAATAAATTTAGTACATGCTATTAGCTCGGAAGCCTTGTTAATTCTGTTAAACATCTAAGTGGCTTGTAAAGTTTCCCCATCCTCTTCATAATATCAGTGGTATTAGTGTAATTATTAGAATCAAAATTTGTAAGTAATGAAAAGTTTTTGATATTTCAGCAAGCATTTAGTCACAATCGCAAAACAATATTCAACGCATCACCGGTAAACCTATAATCAAATAAAGAATCTTCCAGACGACTCGAATAAAGTGCTATACTTGTATATGCTTCTGCTTACTAGAGAACCCTCGAAACTAACATATTAGTTTTACAATGAATCGAATGTATAACATTTAAATTTATAAAATTTCATTTGACAAAAAATATTGAAATTCTTGATGATTCTGGAAGCCACAAACTTAAAATAAATAGTAATAAATAAGCTTAGTATAAATAACGAGTGTGACATTTTTACTTTAAACATCGAAGTGAAAATTCTGGATATCTATCAGCTATATACCAAGAAACTATCTATCAATGATTTATCAAGATGTTATCCACGTAACCAGTTATTTGTTGAGAATCAATTTATCTATCGACACGTCTGTTAAGAAATGTAATCAGTTATCTCATTGAACTTGGTATTTATTATTTACCGATTTGTTCAATCTTTCTCTAAAATATTTGAATATATCGTCTATTGGGTTCTAACACTCATACAATATACGTAGTAATGATTACATATTTGTTAAACGTCGATTTAAATATTTGAAAAATAAATGGCTTTCATTAACTTCATAAAACTAAAATGTTTATCAATATGTATTTTATATATATTCCACAAAAGTAACATTATATATTAGTGTTCAAAAGTCTTGAATTTCGTTTACAATTTTTTTTTCATAAATAAAATTGCCAGTTCGATAGTAGGTTTTTGGGTAACCAAAATGTAAAACATTTTTTCCCCGTGCGCTCTTTCTTAATATTATTTTCACTTTAAAGTAGAGGTTATGAAAAACTTTACGAACGTCCTTCCCGCTTGTACTTTTTCCCACTGGAGACACCTTTTCAATGTCAGGATTTTCAAGGTTCTGTAGCTGAAGGCTTCGACAACCGTCCTTCTGTTCCATCCGTATATTCCTCGGTGACAGATTTCTAACTTCTAAATGAAATAAGATCGAAATTTGAAATTCATGCATAAAATACAGCTGATTATTCCAGAATGAGAAATGGTATTAAAATTACTTAAAATTATAGTTCAAATGGACTCCCATATACTCGTATCATATGTAAAGGGGTTTGAATATTATTTTTTCACATAGGCAAACCGGGTATCGATAAAGATAATAATAATAATAATAATAATAATAATAGCTTTATTAAATTAAATTCCGCACAAAAATTTACAATGCCATAATTTTTTCACATTCAGCAAACAAAATTATAAGTAGTTATTAATATAATCAGAAAGGATTTCACATAGATAAACATAGTTTAAAAAATAAATTTCGCATAATTAGAATTGAATCTTAAATAATTATTTACATCAATATTTTGTATTGTGATGTTATATTATGAGTAGACATTATTTTTGTATGCCACTTATTCTATCTTTGGCGGTATTTAGCCAATCTCGTCCTGCTACTGTCGCTATTTTATACACCCATATGATATGCGGACGGCCTTTCGCTCTCTTCCTCACGGTCCGGACCATTTTACTGCTCTCTGAATCTATCTGTTGTCCTGGCCACGTGACCTGCCCACTTATATTTCCTTTGTAGCGAGAAAGTTATTTTACTGCTCTCTGAATCTATTTTTTGTACCTGGCCACGTGACCTGTCCACTGATATTTCCTTTGTAGCGAGAAAGTTATTTTACTGCTCTCTGAATTTATCTGTTGTACCTGGCCACGTGACCTGTCCACTTATATCTCTTTTATAGCGAGAAAGTTAAAGCGTCTGTAACTTTAGTTTTCTTGCAGATGTCAGCATTCCTCACCTTATCTTTGAGTTTTAAACCCATTCTGTTTCTTTTCCCTCGTCTTTGAGTGATTTGGATTTTGTTTTTTATTTTGGAATCGAACGTCAAAGTTTAGCACCCATAGGTTACACATGGTAAAATAACGTGTCCATAGCTATTTTCTCAGTGGACAAATTTTTTTATGAGCCTAGTATTTCCTCCAGGTGATCGCAACTATTTGGTCCACCTTTTCTGAATTTCTATTTTTATAAAGATATTTGTTTACCCAGATAAATGTAAATTGTTGATCAAGATCGGTGACGAATGACGGTTAGTCATAACTTTTGTTTTTTTGAGGTTCATTTTTAATCCGACTTTTAAGTTAAAGTAGTGTAAGTCATTTAGTAGTTGTTGTGAATATTAGTTTTTGTGAATATTCTGAGAACAGGATAGTGTCGTCGGCAAATCTAAGATATTTTAAAAAGTTTCTATTCGTGTTAATGGCTTGTTTGGACCATGGTAGGTTATTCATTACATATAGTGGAGCGGCAATACACAATTTTGGAGAAATTGGTTCGCCTTGTTTCACACCTCTCTCTATGTTGATTGTTGCGCCAACTCTATCTAACTTGACTCTACTTGTGCTGTCGTAAGTGTTCTTTTAGGATATTGATGTATTTTTATTTTATATTCAGTGATTTCAACGTTTCCCAGATGTTTTCGTGTAATATTGAGTCAAAAGCTTTTTTGTAGTCTATAAACGCTACGTACAGGGGTCTGTTGAATTCTAAGTATTTTCCTATCACCTGGCCAAAAATTTGGATATGACCTACTGTGCTAAAACTGCTTCTGAATTCGGGTTGCTCAATCGGCTGGTGTACATCAATGTCTGGGGATATTCTTTCAAGTAGACAGGAGGCGAATGGTTTGTAGATACAAGGCATGAGGCTTATGGGGCAGTAAGTCCCTATGTCAGTTGGGTCACCTTTTTATATAACAATATCATTTCTAATTCCATCCATAGTGGTGGCACAGCTTCTTCCTCCAGTATTTTATTCCTTAGGATAGTGATTTGTATCAGTAGTAGAGACTTTGCAAGCCTGATACACTCGTTTGTGACGTCTGGTTCCGGGCTTTTTTCCGGCCTAAGTTTCGTTAATTGTTTCAATATTTCTGGCTCTTTTGTATTGGGGAAGTATCCGTATAGTGATAAACAATCTTACTTTACTTTGATATGTTTAGCTGGCTGTATAGAGTAGCGTAAAAGTTAGTAGCCACATTTATGATCTCTGTGCGGGACTTGCATTTGTTAGTGCCAGGCTGGAGTGATGGAGTTGTGTCTGCTTACTAGCCTGTTAAATATTTTGGCTACTAGAGTGAGATATCTCCGGGGATTCAGACAAGTTAGTTGATTTCGAGGGGAGTGCTTGTTATTCGATAAAATAAGTATGTCGTGTTTTATAAAATCAGTGTTACCTGCGTCTTTTTCTCTATGCTGTTGGATTTGCAGCTCATTACGCTCGTTTAAGACTTAGATTGGCTAGTTTATTTCCTCCATATTGTGTTCTGCTATGACCCTCTTATTAGCCTCTATGAGAAAAGTCGAGCAATTTTTGTGTTTATATTGCTTGAGCTATCGAAGCGTATTACGTGGTCTCGCTAATTGTCCCTAGACTGCAGATCGCGACTCAACCGAGGGCTTGGCTAGGTAGTTTCGACGAGTTGTAGTAGATGACACTGTCATCGTTGAATTTGAGAATTAAATTATCATTGCTTTACGCTTTTGAGGTTATGACTTAAATTGTTTTTTAATTTAAGCACTTTTATAATTTTGTCGAGTTCCGGCTTTGTAGTGCAAGCACTACATTAGTATTTTACACGTTAATAATGACTTATTGTTGGTTATTTGACGTATTTAAAGTGTCTTTTTATTGATCGTATTTTACACTTTTTACCCAATTTTACTATACACTATATTGATAAAAATAGATTATAAACTGTTCATATATTTTTGAAGGTTTCACATTATTTTAAAACACTTAAACATTTTTAAAGTTTATTTAATCACGATTACAATGTGGACAGTAGCACAGCGGCTCCCTCCCCCATCGTTAAAGAAGTGAAGCACAACTTTGTTTTTAATCCTTTGCATTAAAAAAAATGTCGACAAAAATATTTAGAAAGTTGTTGTATGTGATGAAAATATGTGGAAAGTTATTAATGAGTTGTAATATTTCTCTACAAAATCATAAAAATGTTGTGAATAATAAAACCAAAGTTTTTTTTTGAAAAATTTACGATATTTTTACGCATACGATAGATATGTTAATATATATATTTACATCCAAAAATTTCGTGACAGTAAATAGTATAATAAAAACACTATGTATCCCTAAATGTTTAGATTTCGATATATTCCTCAGTGTACATGGTACCCCATAGGACGAGTATTACTCGTATACAATAAGTTTATTATTTCGTATGAGGACGTGGTAGCGATATGCTCCATTCTAACCTCTCATCACCGCATAGCGCCATAGGCGTGTCTTGATGAAAATTCGGGTTCAGGGTTAAGCGAATTCCAAATTTTGAGTTAAATATACTCCAAAATTGCTTTACAAAACATTTTTGTATTTCATATATTATGCACAATATTAATTTAAGTACTATGTTTACTTAATTAATCTTTTTTCTGTACAATATTTTTGGAATATCTGTTAATGTTATCGATATGTTATCACCATTTTTTCACTATTAATTAATCTAATTATATCACCAGCATAACATAATTGTCTCAAGGTAATTTAATAAGTCCAGCGCTAACTTCGAGTCGAATAGTTCTGTAATAAAATAATAGTTACATGACATGTACATTTTTTTTATAAAAACTAACTGATGTAACAGACATTTGTTTTTTAGGTTGTTTTTAGCTATTTATTTATTGGTCGTGTAAAATCCATAAATACAAATTCAACTCTATTCCTTTCGTGTAATAATATTTCTAGTACACCTTTCGCTTGTTTAGCTTGTAGGTTTTAAATTCCTTCAGAATTCTTATGCTGTATATAGATATAGAAAAACTTTTCTCTATCAACCTCTTTGTATTGTGTAACCCAATACCGGAAATAATTTTCCATATTTGGTACAGTTTGTGGAAATGCAGACCATTATGTCAGTCATAGTATCACATTTGAATTGTATGATTTCTAAAAGATTTCGTGATAGAATATTATTTGGATTATTAAGTTTACCTCCTCTTCTTAAATGTTTACCTTCTAGTCTCTATCCCAGATTATTAAAACAAAAATTAGAACAGTTCTTTGATAAACAGGTCAATAAGATATTAAACAAGTAATTAGAATTATTCTCAAATATTTTGTGAGAGTGCAGATTTCAATGTAATAAAAAATATTTGGGATACTTCTGGGCACTTTTAAAGCATTATGACGAATTAAGGGATTTTTTAAAGATATGGTTGATGGGATAATCACATACAACGATTATAGATGATTCCATGAATTACTTTATATATATATTACACTCTTTTCTTTTCACTGTTTTGTTTTTGATCTAGCATTATCAGTTTTTATAAATTTTTAATCTTCTTTACTTCTTTCCCCATCGTAGTAACTTTCTGGATGGTTTTGTTGATAATTTTTAATTCGTTGTGTCACAAATTTACTAAAAATTCGCATTCTTATTAAACTCTATGAAAGATTGTTTTTTTTAAAGCTATTTCCAAATCTAAAATAAGAAGTCATGTTTATTTGTAAAATACGTTATCATATTTAAGCAGTTATATTTGAAATAATTACTTTCGTGCTATAAACATATATTTTACTTGAAAAAAAATTAATGATCCCGGCAAAATTATCAAAAGAACGAAAGATCTAAATTTTACCTCAAATACACACTTAAAAAAGGTGTACAGATGTACAGTACTTAAAAAAGGGTGGAAATAAAGGTTAGTACTTACTGATTGTGGAGTGCTAATTACAGACAAATCCAACTAGCTACAATTTGAAATGACACATAGTTTTATTGCTATATTTAATATTTAGCCAAAAATACTGATTGAAGTTTAATTTATTATTAAATATTTATTTATTTTTTTCAATTTACGATGTAACTTTAAAAGCATTTGTAGCAGTTTTAAATTGCAAACCTTCCGTAAGAAAATATTGTACTATTTATGAGAATATTTAAAGTCATGTTTATCTAAACTATTTTCATATTATGACGCCAAGACCTCGCGCCATCAACTATGGGGTGTTTACGTAACAAATGAACTGAAATGTAAGCGTCTCTTTATTATAAAATTAATAGAAGTTCAAATTATAGATTTACTATTACTTGACTGAACGTGCCTTAAACATGATTCAACGTCGTTAAATTAACAATTGACATGTGGAGTGATATCATTTGACGACGGATGTGCTTGGAATACTTACAATAGGCTTCAATGCTAATAAATTTAATATATCATTATAATCAAAGTTTTCAAACATGATAACAGTTGAAAATTGAAATGGATCAAAGTATTAGGTTGGCTAGTAAGTTTTTAGCTATAATTTTGGGACTTTTATAGAAAGATTTTCAAAACTTCTAGAATGTTTTACTGTAGGGCATAAATGGGCCAAAGTGCAATCAGTTGATAACAGTTAGCGCCGAATCTTTAAGTGAATTATATAAAATATAATGAATTTGAATCGATATAAAAAACGGATTCTATTGCTTTAACTAAATCGTCTAGGTAACTATGCAAAGACTGCTAAAAATAATATACGTCATACGATGAACGAATCCACGGTGTCTTACGCAACGGCAAATATTTGGTTCAGAAAGTTAAAGAATAAGGACTACGATCTTGAGGACGATCCTCGTACTGGACGTTCCGTTAAATTGGACGTTCAACGATTACGACGCCTAATTGAGGAGGATCCTCAACTGACGACTCGCCAATTGGCAGCATTTAAACTGTAAAAGTATTTATGTTTTGAAAAATATCTACCTGTTATAAAAAATATATACTGTATTATCGAGGAAGAAACTGAAGTTTTAGATCTTAGGGATGGCCTGCTCATAGGACAGTTCACATGTTTGGCGAAGGCTCAATTATATTTTATGCTGTTTCTTATTCTGAGTACAGTACGGGAAGAGATTCAGGTTACAGCGTACATATGTGGTCAAAATTATCATAGTACCGGAGTTTTTATTCGCACTGTGCTCTAGATGTCTGGTTATGAATTAGTGTATAACTTTATTATTATAAACCTTTGAAATATTTGAGAATCGTATAATAAGGGATTGATTTGATTGTGACCCCAACGGTCTATGATTTCCTATATTTAGGATTCCGAGTCGTAAAGAAATATTTGAAAGACGAGCGTGTGGATATTATTGACTTTAGTTTGCTTTGTTATATTTCGATATTTATATATTCTAGTAATATGGCTCATTGTTGACTCGGTTGGCCATATCGATATGCCGATCTACTTCAAATTTGCAACTGAACCTATTGTTGATTGTGGAGTCAAAGTACTAGAAGCACAATTTCGTATTTTTTCAGTAGATCTATTTGTTACAGACCATGTTGCAAAGTTAATTATCAAAACAAATCAATCAAAACTCTGTACAAAATGTAATGTTTGTTACTTGGTAGATGATTTGACACACACACACACACACATATATATATATATATATATATATATATATATATATATACACATTACAAGATAACAATTTGAGTAAAGACAGAGACATCCTTGTATTTAATATCTTAGTATTCAAGTAAATACAAAACTTATCTGACACGATATATGTTATGTATTGATTTACAGTTCCCACACATACTATTTGATCATAAACGGCCTACGGACCTATTCTTAAAAACTGTATGTACCTTGACAGGCTCAATGTAAAAATCTCACGTAGTTCCATTGTATTGATGCTACATTCTATCCGCTTAAAGAAACTTTATTTCTTGCATTTTTATTACGCTTTTCATTAATAGTCGCGCGTATGTAATTCACATTGTTAGCATATACATGGATATTCTTAGACCTTAGACACGTTTTGCCAACGTTAATGTAAATTTATAACTCTGCTTATTTTATCGTATTACATATGCTATAATAATTTAATTATTTGTTATTAAAAAATTACACAATTGGGGGATGTAAAGCATTAATGTAATTTAAATGTTGCTCAACATATAACTATTAAATTTTCCTATA
Organism: Druceiella hillmani; assembly: GCA_039881145.1. Classification (NCBI taxonomy): domain Eukaryota; kingdom Metazoa; phylum Arthropoda; class Insecta; order Lepidoptera; family Hepialidae; genus Druceiella; species Druceiella hillmani. The sequence continues at coordinate 40,755,222 of JAYKKI010000012.1, read as the reverse complement.
CAAACAACACTTTTAAATCGCACAGAGTAATTCAAAATTGAACTTTGTATTTGTGAATTTGTCTAAATATATTCACAATTTCTTTAGTCATGAATATTAAAAAAAGACAATAAATGTAAGAAAAGGTCAACTACGAAGTCTCTTCGTTCACAACTGCTAAGGTGCATAAACATAAAACGATGTAATTTAATATTTTTTAGACCGGTTACTTCATTTTAAACTTACACGGGGGTATCTAGAGTTCTATAAGGTATTAGTATGTGAAACATTTTTTATATACATGGTATCTGAGTTATTTTTATAACGCCTTTATTTTTTATAAGAACAATGCTATAAACAACAATTTGTAAGTTGTAAAATATTTACTTGTCACATTAAGTGGTCAGTAATATTGTGACTATAGATTTGACATCTTCAGATGTATAATATTACAAATTTATACTATGTTATTCGATAATGTGAGTTAATTTAATTATTATTTACAAGGTTTAAGTAAATTTGTCGTCATTCCATCGTTACTTCTGCTGCGAATTACGTCATTATAAAAGGGCATATGAGGTATTGATAGATGTGTTGAAACAGATAAGTCGTCGTATATTTTATAAGTCAGGGTAAACCCGTACAATATCTGATGAAGATCTAGGAGTGAAGTAAAGAGTTACTGTCTAAAAGAATAGGGAGGTTTCTGTCTCCTCATTTGTCCTCTCGCCTTTATTTATTATAATTATAATTTCTTCACAGTTCAGTTTTTTTTGTAAACTGTTGAAATTGTGTATATATTTTATTCTCAAACTCTTATTGATATTTAAAAATCTGTCACATAAATATTTCTTCTCATTTAATTCTGGCAGTATTTTTTAGTAACTTTCTTCATTCATTCGAGAAATCGTCTGTTTGTAGTGACATAAAATCAGTGCGTACCTAGATGTCTTAGCTAAGATTAATAACATGATTATAAGTAAAAAAGGAATGATATGATCTAATTTTACAAGGAAATTTTCAAAAAAGCATTATCTGTTTGAATAGCAACGCGTATGGTGGCAAACGGTTGGTATCGTATTAAAACACGGAACCATTATAATTTCGTCATGTCCGTATGTGTCCATCATTTGCGTCAGTCACATCCTCCTAATATCAATTGTTTTAAGACTTACGTGGATGCAATTGACAAACATGTGCTTCGATGAAGATCTCAATTAATATTTGTCAATTATTTCCCACTTTTATTGTTACTACCTTTATATATATCCTTTATATATGCATTAAGTAGGGATAAAAATATTTCAGAGTAGGGCATTTTGCGGAGTATTGTTAGAAACGTTTTTTAAAATGAAATTGAGGATTCATTTACTATGTTTCCTTTTAAGCCCAATTTACGCTATATTAAATTTCAATGTCGTTTGTAATATCACCCAATATCTAAGTTTTGGATCAATCCAAAAAATATCTTTTAAATAAGTGAAAATAAAAATTACTGGATACAGTAGTCCAATTCTTACGTCATTAATATTAATTCTGAAGTATTTTTTCAAATATCTGATTTAAAAGCTATGGGTCTTCAAATTCAACTGTCGAGATATCAGAATACTTATTAAGGTACCATAGATATTTATGGGCGCGTATGAGCACGACGTAAGAATTTATGAAATATATTTAGTTTGATATTTTGTGAAGTTTTAGACTGTGTTTGATATTTTGTGAAATTTACGCAGTTTTAGAAAATATAAATATCTTTAGAGCATCGCTTATATTCTTAAAATGTGCTTAAAAGTATGTTTGAAAATTACAAGGAATTATAAATTATAGGGGACACAAAAGAAAATGAAATTCTGATTCACAAGTCGTGAGTTAGAGCTGTGCATTTAGATGTTGAATATTGAATTTATCAAAAGATTTTGCTTGGCTGCTATAACTTCTTATACTTTTATCACTTTGTCAAAATACAGGATCTGTAAAACTGCTAGAATTTTACCTAACTCTTTTACGACTAACTTTTGAAGAGGAACTTGGCCCATTTGACAGTAATACTTTTGACGGGATTGCACTTTTTTATTTAGTTACTCTATGGTCTGATGTTACAGTTTTTAACTATTTCCTTTGTTTACTCTTTTTTTTATCTCGGGTTTTACAGCATATTAGATTTTGGCAATAATTGATGTAATTTCCAATTTGTCGCACATGATCTTTTCGAATCGATACTTCATATTCTATGAGAGTGAAATCTTCTTTATTGGTGAAGCTTTCTCTCTCTCGCTCTCTCTAATTTGTATATTTAATGTTATTTTTTATAATTTTTTCTAAGCAAAAATGTAAAGTAAGGATTTAAATCAACGAATTTAATTTAATATTTTAAGAAAAATAGTCTTTCATTAAAAAATTAAATATAAAATAGTGAATTATAAATTACATATAAAAATAACAAAATACTTCAAATTAATGAATTACAATAAATTGCCAGCATTGTTATTTATTCATTGTTAATTAAATTTTATTTAGATTGTTTGATGAAATAAAAAAAAATATAAATTTTTGGAATAATAAAATTTCTTGTTAAATTTAATTCAATTAAAAATTTTAATTTAAGCACTTTAAAATTAAAATATTTAATTTTGATCATTTCAAAATTGAATTAAATTTAAAATTAATTTTAACATAAAATTTTATTATCCTCTCAATAAATGTTTTCCTTATTTTAATTTTTTTTATTAAATCAATCAAATAAAATTTAAAGTTAATTTTAAGTTTAATTTAATTATCTTAAAAATTGAAATTTCATTATTCCAGTTTTTTTTAGTTTAGTTATTCTAATTTTTTTAATAAATTACTCAAATTTAAAATTATTTTAGAATGAAGTTTAGTTATATTAAAAATTAAAACTCATTTGTTTTTATTTTAATTATTTTATTTTAAATTTAAAAATTTAAATGAATTGTTAATTTACTGAAACAATCTAATTAAGTTTAATTAATTAATGGAAATAAATGAATTTATAAATTATAATGCAAATAAATATACACCGAATTGTAAAACGGTTTGCAGATGGCTGGCTTACAATAGAAAGCCAGTAGAATAAACAATACTTACACGTATTTAATATTGAGGTTATACAGCTAACCGTGCACAATGCTAGCTGCTCGAATGTCGATACTCGCACGAACACACACACACACACATACAACCGTATATAATAGAAAGAGAAAGAGAGGGAAAGGTCGCCTGGGGCATAACGCATTGGGCCTTACGTGACGATTACTCTGCCAGTTCGCTCTACTGTAAGCTGCTTAAAGGAACTTCGTTCCAAAAATATTATCTATATGAATACCAACGCGTGTGGTGGCTAACGGTAATAAAACAATTGATAACCTAAGTCATGTATTAATTTAAACACTGCGGTATAATTACTATGGAGATAGTCTTTGTTAAAATCTTCAAATACTATTCAATGGGGGTTATGCGACAGCAAATTACTTACAAAACTTATTGCCATGGTATTTGGACATTTGGGTGATATGCCCAAAATATGTATTTTAAAACCCAAAAGCTAATTTTGAAGTTGACTTAAGTCATTTGTACTTATAGTCCAAAAATTTCAAGAGAGAATTTTTGTAAACAATCGAATTTGACAATGAAAATATGGTTGGCATAAATATATATTCGATCAGCTGACGACTATTTATAAAATTCCTAGAGTATATATTCCATTCACCTTAAATTTATAAGGCATTAGAGTGAGGTATCGACAATGTGTCAGATTACGCTGCTATATTTATAGATTTAAATGCATTATATACAGATATACTTATGTTATATTTTTATTATTTTATTGTATGTTTTTTTTTATGTAACAATAATATATATATATATATATATATATATATATATATATATATATATATATATATCCTTTATATATGCATTAAGTAGGGATAAAAGATTATATATATATTTTAGATATTTTAGAGTAGGGCATTTTGCGGAGTATCGTTAAAAACATTTTTTTTAATGAAATTTGTGATTAATTTACCGACTTTCATTTTTAGCCCGATTTACGTATTATTAAATTTCAATATCGCATGACGTAAGAATTCATGAAATATATTTAGTTTGATATTGTGTGAAATGTTCCAATAAGCATTTTCAGGAAATACAAGTAGATTTAGAGTATTACTCATACTCTCAAAATGTCTGTAAATCTATGTTGAAAATTACAAAAAATTATAAAAAATAGGGGACACAAGTAAAAAGTAAAATTCTGCAAGTTATCAGTTACCAGTTCAGCGATTTTTTATAATGACGAACAAGTAAATCCACATCCCATTAAAAATGTTACTGTGTAAATAGCCGAGTTCCTCTTCAAAAAGAGCTGTATTAAATGGGAAGTTAAAGCACTAACAAGTAGTGAGTTAGAGCTTTGCACTTAGATTTGTTGAATATTAAATTTAACAGAATATTTTGCTTAGCTTCTGTAATTTCTTATCCTTTTATCACTTTGCCATAAGATAGGATCTGTAAAACTATTAGAATTTTCTGTAACTCTTTTACGAATAACTTTCTAAGAGAAACTTTGCCCATTTTAAAATAATACTTTTGACGGGATTCCAATTCTTTAGTTTATCTAAGACCTGATGGTACAATTTTTAACTATACCCTTTGTTTCATCTTTTTTGTCTCTGGTTTTACAGCATATTAGATTTTAGCAATAATTGATGGCATTATCAATTCATTGCATATATTTTTATCCCTTTCGAATTGACACTTTTTTCTATGGAAGGGAAATCCTCTTTATTGACGAAACGGTCATATTAAAAATAAGCGATTTTAGCTCCTAATACCAAGGAGCTGGAATCAAAATTAATTAAGTGGAGCCCACCATACGTCCTCGTAATGTGATGTAACATTGGCCATACATGAAAGTGGCGAAGCCGATGTCGTATAGGGCATTGTTGGGAGTAAGGTAGTGGTTGTATGTAGAGTTATAGTGTATTTTACACATATAACGTGTTATATTCAATAGATATAGGCCCTAATGGTAACCTCGAATTAAGTCTTAAAAGGTTTCAATTTATGTATCTAACCATTTAATTACTTTCCCAATCATTCTATTTTTCTAAGATTCGATTTAATATTTTCTTGGAAAATTGTGTCAGCTGTGCAAAAAATACAATAATATCTCTTAACATCACTACTATCACCATCAAACCTGTCCTTACTATCAAATTCACATATACTTGAAATTTTTATGACTAAGTCATATACTGATCGATAACTAGACATCTGTAGGCCGCGAGTTTAAATTCAGTATTGGAATAATTTTTACTTTGATACACGTGTAAACTTGTAATTATTCCCTATGATCTATTTATTATATTCTGAAAACTGTTTGATCTGACTTAGAATGTATAATCAGTATTTCCGTATACAGAATAGAAAATAGTATGAAAAAGATGACCCTTCCACCTGGCATAAAATTATCCTAAACGAAGTACCATCATTAAGTTTAAAAAACTCGATGAAAGGTTCCATAATGGCTAGATATTTTTTCATAATATACATGTTCTTTTATATAAAAAAAAGAATAATAACCAATTTCCTTCTAAAGGACACCATTTTATTCAAGGAAACCACAGTTTGTGGATATTTCAATCCAAACCGTATAATATTTTTTATACAATACCAAACTGTATATACTTTCAGGTTATTTGCCAAACAAAATCCATTTTTGAAATCAAGTATTAATTTAAAATCGCTGTTGTAGTTATAGAACCACATAATTAACATAAAAATTGAGTATGTCTAAAGAAATCGTCTGTATGTAGTGATACGAAAATTAACCAAGGGCTTGTCCGACCACACGAAGTTTCCATAGTCAGTACAACTGTACGCGTACCAAGATGTTTTAGTTACGATTAAAAACATGCCCGTACAGAATTACGATTACTAAAGAAAGAATGATATAATCTAATTTTACGAGGGAAATTTTCAAAAAATATAAACATGCATAAAATAATATAAATCTGAAAAAAATCTAAATACTAATATTTTATTAGAATTTTTAATTAAAATTGTTTGGAGTAACTTGCATCAATAATTTCAAGAGCTGCTGAACTCGGCTGCATACTTGTACGACAAACTATTGGGCGGTTTTATTAACACTAGTGGTCGCATAGTGTTCGACATTTGACCGTAATTCATTAAATTGTTAAATTTGAACGTTATTGAGGTTCCTTTATCTAAAAGAGATATAGTCATTGCCTATACTTTATTCTATGTATTTGTAACACATATTATATAAATATTTTGGCTTTCATATTAGTTCTAAAGAGAAGAATCCGTCTACGAAATATTGAGCTTTAAAGTGCTGATTTTTGTTAGAGTTTTGAGTTCCCATACCCTGGTAGGGTTTACCCACTGTTTAAAAAAATCACAATATTCGTATAAACAACAAAGGAAAATTATAACAACTATATAGAATCTACTAGTTTACGTGTAATAGTCGACCAACGTATGGTATGGCATTAGGTCTATAAAACAATCATAAAACTATACTCCATTCAATTTGAAAAGAGAATGTTTATAAATAATCAGATTTGGCAGTTCAGGTATTATAAACCTTTTTCTTACATTCACATTAGTAATTTAATGTGGATTTATTTGGCATTTGTCATTTAAAAATAATTTTTTTTTGTGTGTATATTTACACTGCATATATACCTAACTTAGATTATACTCGTATAGGTTATATTTTATGTTTAAGAGAAATTCAGATAAATAAGATGAATTGTTTCGAACAATTTATAAGTATTATTGTTACATAAAAAAAACATATAATAAAATAATAACAAAAATTTCAATAGAAATAGTAGTTTAATTAAATGTTAATGTATGCAGAAAATTATTAGAACCTAATGACAAATATTTAATTTTTGTGTAATCTTTAAAAAATTGTTCGGCAAAGGTAACGAAAAATGACCCAGAAATTAAATGAAATTTTATTCCTACATGGGCGGCCAATTTATAACATTAAAGCCTTTTCTAATGTTTTTGAAAGAAATATGAATAACATTAAGAATAATCAACGAAAATATGCATCGAAATAAGAGTAAAAGCTCAGTTTAAAAAGACAATATCCTAAAGTAGGTAAATAATTTATAGACTACACTAGAAAATATTGTAGTACCGACACTTATTTGAAAAGAAAATAACAAATCGCAATGTTTGTTTAATTATCTATACGCCAAATATAACATAAGTATATCTGTATATAATGCATTTAAATCTACAAATATAGCAGCGTAATCTGACACATTGTCGATACCTCACTCTAATGCCTTATAAATTTAAGGTGAATGGCATATATACTCTAGGAATTTTATAAATAGTCGTCAGCTGATCGAATATATATTTATGCCAACCATATTTTCACTGTCAAATTCGATTGTTTACAAAAATGTTCAAATACTATGGCAATAAGTTTTGTAAGTAATTTGCTGTCGCATAACCCCCATTGAATAGTATTTGAAGATTTTAACGAAGACTATCTCCATAGTAATTATACCGCAGTGTTTAAATTAATACATGACTTAGGTCATCAATTGTTTTATTACCGTTAGCCACCACACGCGTTGGTATTCATATAGATAATATTTTTGGAACGAAGTTCCTTTAAGCAGCTTACAGTAGAGCGAACTGGCAGAGTAATCGTCACGTAAGGCCCAATGCGTTATGCCCCAGGCGACCTTTCCCTCTCTTTCTCTTTCTATTATATACGGTTGTATGTGTGTGTGTGTGTTCGTGCGAGTATCGACATTCGAGCAGCTAAAAAAATGTTTTTCACGATACTCCCCAAAATGCCCTACTCTAAAATATGTTTATCCCTACTTAATGCATATATAAAGGATATATATATATTATATATATATATATATATATGTATATATATATATATATATATATATATATATATATATATATATATATATATATATATATATATATATATATAGAGTTCGATAGTTTTAGATTTGTAATTTCATTTCATGGTTTTTTAATAGAATTAGTATTTTATAAGATAGATTTATTAATGACATATATTCATAGAAACTATTTTTATGATCTTTAACTGATGTATTCGCATTTAAAGTATTGAACTTTTGACGGTTTATATCTCATGAACTATTAATATTACTAATAATTTGATATGTAAATTACAGAAAAATAAATTTTCTATAACATCCATAGTAAAATGTTTTAAGGTAAGTTTTTAATATTTTAAATTTAAATATTTAATATTTTTACGATAAATATCGAAGGAGATACTTAACTAAAATTAATGTTTTAACCCTTAACCCTCTGTTTCTTCCAAACTATTAATTTTAAAAACATAATAAAAATGAAATATAATAACTTCTGGATTATCAAGTATTTACGGATGCCTCATATTCAAAACTATTCATAAAATATTATAAGTTGCCGTCCTGGCTTGACTTTATAATTTAAAAACAAATAAATACATAATAGAAAGTTTAGCACTAAAGTGTTAAAATCTAGAGTTTCAAAAATTTTGCTCGTATCATTTTCTCCTAAAAATATTTTTTTTTATTTCTCTGAAAAGTTTTGTGAGTGATTTTGTTAAAAATATCTTGTATTGTATTAAGAGTTAAAAATATAATATTTGTCAGCATTTTCAATTTTATAAAATAAATACTTCACATAATTTTGTAATATTAAGATCAAAAGCTCTTTGAACTTTTAATTAAGATATAAAAAAAACTCAGCCACTTCAACATTTTCCAGAAAAGAGATAATTTTGGGTAGTGCACGTGTTACTTTTACTTGCACTTACAATTTGAATCAATGGCGAATTTCGTTTTAAATATCAGTTATAAGACAAAAGTTTAATAAGGCTTTAATATTTTGATAACTGTCTTAACTTCATCAGTTAAGAAATTGATAAAAGTAAATTTGTCTGTCAACAGTCATCTTCTTTGCGATTTAAATTACAATGGAAATATTATGAAATTGTAAAAGGAAAATTTTCACTTCAAAATCAACCTAAAAGTTCCAACACATGTGAAGAACTTTTAGCAAGAAGCATCGGTAATATACTGAGTAGTAATATAAATAATTTAAAAATATGCTTAATTTTTAGATGTTCAGCAAATTCTAGCAAATAATTTCGACAATTCTGTGTTTCTTGGTCTCCCATTAAGAATAAAAGAGTTTGGTCGCGGAGATATGCGTGGGTAGGAGGAGGTATCGAAAATGTAGCACGATACTATTTATCTCTTGTAACCTATTATTTATTTAAGAATAGATTCCAGAATGTTTTGGGTCAGGGTTAGTTGGCTCAGTGAGTGATAGAGATGTGTTTTATAATTTTTTAGAAAGTTCAGTAGATATTCATTTTATTTTTTAAATTTAAAGGGTGTTATTTTACAAATCAAATTAGGTTAAAATTTTTTAGAATATTTAAAAATGTAGAATTTTCAAGATTTCCTGTACGCCTAAAATGTTTAGAATTTTATTATTTTTTTAGTTTCTTGCAAACCAATTTTGTAAAAATCGATTTATTTAAAATTATTTTAAAATTAATTAATTTTTAAATTTTTTAATCAATATATTTATTTTATTTTTCACAGATATTAAAATTAACCGTATTAAAGTTTTCAAGAAAATTCAAAATTTTATTAAATGTTCTAGAATTTTCAACAAATTACTGCATATTTAAAAGCCTTTTAGAAATTATTAAAATTTAAAATTTTCCCCACTGTTATAAAATTTATATGAATAACTGAAAAAATTATTCTAATTAAAATTTATACTCTTCTAACTAATTGCTATATCCGAGTGATGGATGCCTCATTCTAGAATTTTTCATTCTAAAAGATATAAAAAGCGTGATTCTCGCCCTATTTACTCAATGTTTCAAATCGAATGTTGTAGAATGTTTTGGAACCGTAACCTGCACATGTTACATTCCTAAAATTTTGATCTTCAAATGTGTATAGGGCACAATACATGACGTGCTCATAAGCAATATTTTAGCAACAGACAAGAGCAGATCAATAAGAATAAGCTTCAAAGTGAATATTTGAACGACAAATGTAACTTATTTGAAAAAAATAAAAAAATATTTGTATTTTATTTATTTACTTATTTTTTTCTTCATCAAATTGTTTTTCAAATGGTTATACATTTTTTGGAAAATTTCTATAATTTTTATTTGTATTTACTTTGTAAATATTTTACAGGCAAAATGCTAAAACGTAAGAGTGTATTTACAAACTATCATAAAAATTTAAAAGAGAGAAAGCAGCAGGAAGAAATGAAATTAAAGAAGAAAGAGGAAGACGACTTACTAGAATTTAAGAAGGTGTTCAATTAATCAGGGAAGGTCAAAGTGAAGAGCAACTTACTAATATTAGAAAAGAGGAGCAAATTAGAGTAAATTCAAATAAAAAAAGGGAATAAAATGTTCAACGTGAAATGCGAAATAAATAAAATCAAGAAAAAATTTTCACTTTGTACCAACAATGACGAGTTACAGAACGTTGAAATTATAATTTAGAACTTGGTGGAAATAAATTTACGGGCGAAATTGATGGTATGGGTTGCATGGGAGACAAAGTCAGATTACCAGCATTATAAATACCGCCACCAGCTGTATTTCCGCTCATATAAACTATTCGTTTATATGAGCGGAAATACATCAGAATCAAAACATTTTCCACAAAACATACGCCGATGTAATGCTTGCTTCCCAAATATCGTTTGGGGCTTCATCAATATGAAACCGAAAGACTTTTAGTCCAGTTTTTAAAATACAAGGGAAAATTTATCATCGAGTAAGCATGCTAATATCAATACCAAATAAAACAGCAAAATTCTTACGTATATATTTTATTAGCGATGAAAAATTTGAAACAGATCAGCTTTATACTAACATTCAGGATCTACGACGGGAAATTGTTCAGGAGTTACAGCGTCTATTCTATAAACATAATTAACCAATCAACGTATTCAAGACTTTTCTGGAAAAAGTGATAGAGTGACAGCTATAAGATCGTTTGTCGGGTCGATAAAAAACCAGTCGGTGAGCATTAATACGCTTTAAATCGATGAAGTTGCAGGGATAATTGTCGATAACGAATATAGCCAGGATCACATCATTATACAAAGCCAAAGCAATAAACTGTAATGTATTGTTGAAACACGTCGTACTTACGATGCACAATAATATTCGCTATTATTTTGGCAAGGTAAAGACGGTTATCACTTCAACATTCAACAAATCAATCAAACTACAAAAATTGGAACCAACAAAATATAATATCAATGCAATGCTACGCTTCTCGAATTATGGTTAGAGATGGCGAATATAACCTCATTTTGAAATGTCGGCCATTATTCTAGCAATTAAATTTGATATGTATCACAAAAAGGGGTCGAAAGAATTTTAGTTTATTCCCCATGATCAACGAAAGTTGCGCTTGAATGAACATATCCATTTAAGAGACGCATGGTGATGTCGACAATATGGAAAAATTGGTCATCTTGCCATCAACGTTTACCGGAAGTCCACGTCATGTGTATGAATATGCATCGAAAGCAATAACCTACGTTAGAAAACAAGGTTGACCCTTTTTATTTATAATATTATGTAACTCACAAGAAAATTACAAGTCAAATCAAAAAGAATTACAATGCGGGTAGGCTGCTATCGCCTGACACGATATTGTTATCAGAGTTTTTTGTCAAAAACAAATTAAATTTGTCCAAACCATCATCAAAAATCGAGTATTCGGTGCTGGACCTATTTGACTGAATGGTAAAAATGAAGACTGTCACATTCGCACAATTTAATTTGGCTTCAGCTGTAAAATTCGACCGAATCAAGTAGATGATGTCTACAAGGCTGAATTCTCAAATCATGAAGAGGATCTCCAACTCTATAAAATTATTATGAAAAAAGATGGTTCATGGTACATGTTGCAAATTAAATAAAGATTTGCCTTGCATAAAGGACAACAAATGTCCGAAATGTTACCCAAAATAATTCTTAAACGAGACTCAAAATGGCGAAGATGAGCATACAGACGTCGATCACCAAAACAAGGCAGATTCACAAAAATAAAAACGCGAGGCTACGGAAACATTGAACTTAATAATCAATGGGTAGTTCTATACAATCCCTTTTGAGAATGTTCAAAGCGATTATAAATGCCGAAGTATTTCTTCTGACGTGTACTATGATTGAAATATCGAGAAAGTATGGACATCCATATCCTAAAAATAACAAGTTTTGGATATACCTGGCGATACAGGAAATAGTTTCAATTAACTTAATTCTATTTGAAATTCGCGCCAACAAAACAAATAGCACTCGCCCTGGCATCATCGGAAACAGCAGCTACACATATGGACGGCCAATGAACAGTGCATTCTACATTAAAATTACCATTAAATGTAGCTGTACATGAATACCCGGTATGAGACGTCTCAAAATCGTGAGCATGTGGACAAATATTGCAACAAGTCATTATATGGAACGAATGTAAAATGCTCGTAAAAGTCTTTCGAGGTACTAAATGGAACGCTCCAAGATTTACAAGGTAACAATGATAGGACCGTCCAAGAGATGATTCCGGGTGAAAAGGAAAGTGGAAATTGTCCTACTGAATTTTTCAATTCGCTGAACATTCCAGGAATGCCGCTACACTGCTTCAAATTGAAGGTCGGTTCGCTAGTCATTTTATTGCAGAATCTAATTCTAAATCTAACTCTCTTCGCCAAAATTACGTAACGGTGCAAGACCAAAAAAAAGTAAAAAGATTGTAGAATAACATCATCGAAGCCAGTAACTAATAGTCAACAAACAAAAAGGGAAAACTGTATTTATATAACGAATTTTAATTTCGGCCGATTTACCATTCAGTTTTAAACGACTTTAATTCTTAGTAAAGATGGCTTATAGTATGACCATCGACAAAGCGCACGGTCAAACACTTCAATATTGTGGCATTAACGTAGAGGAATCATGCTTTTCACACGGTAAATTATAGGTCGCGTGCTATCGAGTTGGATCACCTGAAAATTTGTTCAGTTATAGTCCAAACAATAAGACAGTAAATATAGTATAAAGGCAAGTGTTGTAAATGTAAAAAGAAATTGTAGTAAGAAAATAATAAACGTAAATAAACCAATAAAATATTAGAAAAAATAATTTCATAATTGTTTTGTTTGAATATTTAATTGTATAGTTAATTAATTGATTTTGTATATACGATATCGTGCGTTAAATAGAATATAGACTTAACTGTATATGTTTAAGATAGAGAGATCGGTATTGGTATTGTTACGTGCGATATATTTTTACCGGGAAACGCCGTGAACAGCTAGTATATATATATATATATATATATATATATATATATATATACATATATATATATATATATATATATATGCATGTGTATTTTAATATTTTATATTATTATTAAATAAATGACTATGATTTTTACATAAAAGTCAAATGTATATTAAGTATTATTATACACAAACGTGTATACCGTTGAATGAAAAGATCGATACAAACATGCATAAAGCCCGCCATACTAATATTCCCTGACAAACACTGTATGCTCTCTGTCTAACAAACCTTGTCTGTAACTGAATTGAACCTATATGTCTGAATTAAAATCGAGTAATTCCATTAAGGGCTACGTGCATATACATTTAAAATTAATATTGTTTTTATAAATTAAGCTTAGAATTTCTCCATATTGTAGCTATTGAACAAGGAATATTGACCAATCGATTTGAAAAATATATCAACAATTTAGTAATAATTTGTATACTTAGTTTATGAAATTTCGTCTTTACAAATCCAATACCTATAAATGCCACTCGTCGTATTTTGCGTAAAGAAATGTCAGCGAATAGATTATATTCAATGTGAAGACATCTTTACTAAATAAACAACACTCAACGAGATAATTTCTGTACCCAAACAATTCCAAAACGGATAATTTAAACGAAGTACGTCTTTGGATTATTATTATTTGCTCTCAGGAGTTTCGTATATATATATATATATATATATATATATATATATATATATATATATATATATATATATATATATATATATATATATACATATACATATACATATATATATATATATATATATATATATATATATGTGTGTGTATATATATTAGTATTGGAAAGGCGTGAAAAATGTGTACTAATATGAATTAAATTGAAACATATTAGCAAAATGTGAAAAACCGGTATTGTATCCATAAGTAAAGTTTGTACGATACTTACCTTGTTTGATATGATTTTTTCATAAATTTGAGATTGTTTTAAGATAAGGCATATTTCATATAAAGGAATCAATTAAATCTTAATTTATAATAATGTAATGTAAATTTAAGATCTATAAAAGGGCACATAGGATGGCCTTATCGACGAATTTCGGTAATACATCTATGGTAAAAACTTCGAATTATAAATTCCGAAGTACTTTCACTGTAGATTTTTCGATTTTACAATCTACTTTCACTGTAGATTGTTCCAATGACACAAAATTCAAGATCATTTTAAATGTTTTTTATTTAAAAATTTACTTTATATAAAAGATCATACTTTTGTTGATATAAATTTATTTAAGGTGTTTTTGTTCGGTCACCAGATTTCCACAAAAATATATATAATCATTATGTGTCTTATTTTATGCGCTTTGTTCACTCAACTTTTCAGATTATGCAGATTAAAATAACACAGTTTAAAAACTAGAAACAACATCATAGAAAAATGAAAGGCAAATATTTTTTTAATGAAATTCGTGCATTTAGTACAAAATAATAAAAGTTTTATTCATATCGGTACAATTTGAAAACTTCTCTGGTCCATGTCCTTTCTAATATTTAAATAAAATTTTTTATTTTTTTAAATAACAAAAAAAATTAGATTCTTATTAAAATGGCCAGGAACTGTAAATATTCATAAAATAATAGTTTGTTTAAAATTTAAATTTAACTATCCAAAATTTCATTTTATTTAAATTTCTTTTGTCATTTTTGGCGTTCAAAGTAACCACCGGAATTTTTAATACACGAACGAGCATGTCTTTGGATTTCAGTTGTCGTCACAGCAACTCGCATTTCATGTTAAAGGCATATTTTTACAAACTTCGTATATTTTGATTTTATATCACTTTAAATTTTCATCATTTTTCCCATTATATACAAAGTCTTTTAGCCTTTCCCATACATTAACTTCCACAGAAGTTTAATCCGGTGACAATGTTGGCCAAAATATTGATCCATTTTGAATGATCCACCAACGTACGACTGTAACGTCTTGAAGATACTTTTTTTCATTTGCGTGCGTTTTGGACCTTTTACTTTAAAAAATGCAGATTATAGAAGTTCTTGATTTCTTCCTTGTCAAATTTTGACTCCACAGTAAAAAACACTAATTTAATTAAGAGAGTATCTGCGCTTAATAGTTAGCAGAAAAAAATTACGCATCGATTACCCTCTTCTAATCCCTTCGCCAGTTTATAGTGAAGTGGGTGTTTGAGGTCTAAGTTTGTAACTAAGTTTCTTAATAGACAAATAGCATTATTCTGCACATTTTTTCATGCCAGTTATCGTGTTGAATAAATGAATTAAGGAAATTTGTGCCTTAGGAGTTCTTACTTCAGTTCAGGTTTACGGTACAACATTCGCGTTCTAGTTGTACTTCTTTCAGCCAACCTAAAATCGGTGTTTGAGAAGAGATTGTCGATATGCGTTTATTCTACTTAACATTAATTTGTGGGATATTAACCTTGACACGACATGTCATCTTTTTAAAGTCTAATTTTTAAATCATGCCGCTAATATTAAGCATAACCATGAGTACTTAGCAAAGAAATGAAAACCGATTAAGTTATTCGGTCTCCATTAATGGTGATTTGAATAAATCTGAAAAACTAGACTTGTTTCTAGGATCCCTAAAAATATTTAAAAAAATTATAGAAGCATTATTTATTTTGTAAAATTGTTCAAATAAATAATCGCTCTTGCAATATTTGTAATAGTCCAGTATCAACGCGGCAAATTTTGTGAATAATAAAGGTATAACCCATAAGAATATTGTAGGTATATAATAAATTATGACATTTTACAACAAATGTTGACGTTTTTATAAGCATACTTATGTAGGTAAATCAGTTGTCTTAACTTGCAACAAGGCCTTTAACAAGCATATTATCTCTTACTTATTCACACTTAGTACGAAGCGTCGTAAAACACATACTCCTAAGTTCATAAGAACACTTCACTCTCAGATGCCTCAACACGTCTTACCCTTTATAAACTCTAGACGGAAGACCCACGGGGTTAGTACCACCTCAGTTCAATTCAGACCATAGTCCGCATAAGTCATAATCCAGTCTAACAAAATATTTAATTATAATTAAGACTGATTGTAATAATTGTTAATGGTGATAAATAACTTAAAAATAAATTATTTTTAAAAAGTTATATTTTAAAGCCGTCATAACATTTCGCTGGCAGCGGTAGGATTTCGAAGAAATTCCGGGAGAACGCCCCCTTAACAAAATTTTTAAAAACCGATACACAAGTTACTAATATTGAAAACAAGAACCAATGAAATTGTAGTCAGGAATCACACAGTACGCGAAGGAGCACCGAAAGTTTTCATCAAGCCGGAAGTCATCAAATATCAACGATCTGCATAAACCGGGACAGTATCTCAACAGTTTCCTGTCTATCAGCATTGCAAATAACATCGAGCAGTTAACGCTAGCAGTGCATCACCTTCAAGAACCTACTTCAAAACCCACGCCAAACGGACAGTACACTGATCTTTGGCATCTCAAATGTAGACTACACGCCTTATAATGCGGTAAGCTATATTCACCCTGTAATAATAATTCTAATTTGTTTCGAACTTTTTGTTTTTGTGTAATTTCACTTTCATACTTAAACATTTACTTAATTTTTATAATAATATATTATATTATATTTATATAAGAATATTAGCAACAAACCCATGGAGCTTTAGAACTTAGTCATTTCACCCTCAAAGAATATTTAAAATAATATATTAATGATAATCAAGACAATTGGTAGATATGTTTATACTGCAATGCTAGCATACAAATGCATTGAATATAGCAGATATTCAATAATCCACTATCTTCTACTACTGTCTTATGAACTTTTATTGGCCTATAAGCCATTTACCCCTAATTCCATTTACGATACTACATAAATTGCCACGACACCATCTTAAGTATTCTAAGGAGAAGGCCCTCGAAAACATTCGAACATCTAAAGAAACCTCAAAAGCCCACTATTATTCTCACTCTTGTCCTTTAAGGTAATATATTGGAGACTACATCAATATGAAAAACCAACTTAGGCTACGGAAAATCCTTTCTTCTATTTGGACGGATGCTATAAAGTTATCAAAATAAATGGGGAAATTCTTTACCTTTTTTAATGAACTATTGCCACATCGTTCATCACTCGACGTAAAACTAACAAGAAGAAATATCATCACCGCATCTTAAATTGTATTTAATTATTGTTATCTTTTTAGTTCATTTTATTTACAACGTTACTTATAGTATTCTATCCTATACTAGTTTATAATTTTAATATCATATATCATTTTTACAAATAAATACCATCACAATTATATGTTATGCATTTTACAGTGTCATCTTTCAAATATCTGCCAATTTTATATAACCAACAAGCAGCAGTCCTGGTAAACACTTTGATCCTATGTTCTTAAAAATTCATCAACGATCACTTTAACGTGACTATTCCTATTGATATTTTTATAAAGCCACACCTTGGTGATAGAAACGATATCTTCGGAATGATAAAGTTTCTTTGCAAACAACATCATATATTTGGAATGTCATAACTTCATTCAGTCGCTCTCTGCTCAATGTTATTGCATAATTAATAATTTTGGTTTTATATCCCATTTAATTTCAACACAATCTAAATGATAAGCTTGGTTTGGCGGCGTTGGAATTAGCTTCAAACACATATTTAGTGCATTAGATGAATATGACGCCATTAAGTATAACAACGCTATTCAAAACGTGAAAACAGAAAATACACGAAGGCATATATTTTAATTTCATCTACAATACTTTTCAGGAGACAATAAACAAAATAAACAATAATGAATAAAGTTTGCGTAAAACTATTGAAATTATCACATTGAGTTCGAAAAACTAGACTATTGTATCGAATAAATTATTGAAAGCTAAATTCATGGAGTTGTTAAACATGTTAGAAACTAGTCTATTCACATTATCATTTAAAATAAATTTGTAATGTTTTGCAAAAGTATTGTCCCATATCGTCGTATTGTCGACCCGTATTGTCGACTATTATAGATTTATATTAAATTTATATTTTTTAATAAATTTATATTATATTCATATCTTAATTAATATATTTGAAATGATTAACTATTATTCTAATAATAGAAGTATATTCACATTAAAATATCATTAGTTAATATTCAAGAACTTTATCGATGTTATAACCTATCATCGTCGATAGCATATAATGTAATAAATTCCAAATATTACTTAACCATAAAACCTTCAAATACGTATATTGGTATGAGAGGTAAGAACTGTTTTTTGTAACTTAAATAACGTACGAAATTGTAAAATTTATAATTTTTAGAGCAAATCTAGCATACAATATATTATCTCATATGTTGGTCTGTTACATTATGTTGAAAGTAGACTAATTTCTACGAAAACCCTTTAAATCTATGTTACACGATATTATATTAAAGCACTTTTTATGTTACAAAAGAAGCAAAATTTATAGAAAAACAATAGCACTTCCCCTAGACGAAACATCGTTCATAGTCAAAAATTGACAACGATATCAAAATTAAAACTGAAGATCAATACAAAAATTAATTTACAAATAATGGTAAAGACTGTAAAACTTCCATTCGTGCCCCGAACTTTGAAGGTTAACAAAAATTGTCTTAGATATTAAAAATAAAATCCATATTTATTTACAAATCCACTCCGAGGTGACGGATTACCAGCAGCATTTCCGTTCAAAGCGTTTCGCTGTCGTCAATCTCAGTATTTTGTGCTTATGTGTGTAATTACATGCAATGTTCACCTGATTTTCGTAGGCTAACATAGATAAACGCAGTACTGCGAGATAAGCTCACCTCAGATATAATACTCTGCGTTATAGACCGCTTCTGGACAGTACCTATAAAGTTGCTTAGTGATTTGCGATAAGATACCAGTGTAATTTCAAATTTAAATTACATTTTAGTGTTTAATTTGTTTTATTCGTTTCATATTTCTTTTACATAATTTTTGTATTTATGATATATATACACATCCCATGCTTTGGGTTACATGCTTTGGTATTTATAATGTAACATCACAATATATATATATGTATATATATATATATATATATATATATATATATATATATATATATATATATATATATATCGATTATAGAGGTAATAATTCCCTCTATAATCGATATATACATGCGAAACAATAAATTTTATTATCGTAGGCCAAATAGCTTTAGAAATATGATTTTTTATTATTTTAATTTTTGTTACTTTTTAATTTTCGCTGAACACTAGTAGAAGGAGCTTTTTTCCATTTCGGCCAGCACTTGATGCTCATCAACATTCCAAGGTCTTCCTTCAGGAACTACATTTACAGGGATTCGACCGTCTAAATATGCATAATTTACACGTAGAAGAGTTCGGGATAGCGTTCGCGATTAGGGTAGCGCTTGCGATATATACGTGCGGCTTGTCAAACATTCCCATCACATAACCCGAAAATCAAATACATTTCTGCATGTTCACGAGCAGTATAGGTCTGAGGCATTTCGCAATGCAGCCGGTCAAACAATATCCAAACCACAAGCACAAACAAGGTCCAATTCAAGCGTAGGACAACAAATAAAAACAGTAGCAGGGAAAAAAACAACAAAAAACACGTTTTTAGCTCCGAGAAATAAGCAAGTCACTAAAGAAGCAAAGTTGGTGAGGAAAGGACTAGAGAGGGTAGCTTTACGATCTAGAACAATAAAAAGACTATACGTGTGGGAAAGAGGTAGCGAAAAAAATCTGATAAGCGGTCGTTTTGCGATTGCGGAGTTATTTCAATAAAGCAGATATTATTCGAATGTTTACAGAACTATTTCTAACAATGTTACCTTTTTGGAATCTGTGTGAATTTTAGATGTTTTTGAAAGAAAGTTCCATAAGGTTGCCGTACATTTTTTTACACTAGTATTGTTCAAAAATCACTTTTCATGTTTTTGTAATTAAAAAAAATCACATGTTTCAGCGTTTAATTTATATGTTGCCACTAATAAGGAATGAATAACATTTTAATTAGGAGTACGCATGTTTTCTTAAAGATATTGCACAATAAAAAAGCAGAAATAGTAATAACCTAATAAAAAAATTGTTTTTGCGTGCGCAGCAACAAAAATTAAAAAATCATATCTCTAAACCTAGGATAATAAAATTTATTGTTTCATATGTTTAATGATCCCTTCTATCACTAGCATTTCATTGGTCAACTCCTTACGGGATAACCTGTACATATAAATGTTTGAAGTGTATTCTGCTAAACAGAAGGACATGGCTTTGCCAATGGTTATCATTATTGTTATGGCACAACAAAGTTTTTGTAGTTTACTCATGGAAATTTGGGAAAAGCGCGATAGCTCTTCAGCTATTCTCACATCGGTATGTTGAAAGTCAATTCTACTTATCACGCAAAAAGGCACACGCATTGGTATGTACAGTAATTTGCGATATCCTGCTTATGATGGGGATATAACTCTGTCAATTCTGGTTATTATTTTCTTACGCAAAAAAGATTGTTTTTGGAGTTTGTAGATGTAACTTTGAAAGAAGCGCCGTCCATACTTTTATATTTTTATCTATGTGCATTTAAAGAGCTCACAAAGCTGCTAATAAATTTACAAACTTTTGCACAATAAAATCTGTATTGATACTAATATTTTTTTTAAAATAATATACAGTCACTCCTCTTTACCAAATGATTTTCTTGTTCAGTTAAGTTGTAAGATCACTTCCCGACTAAAAATAAATGCAATTTATGTTATTTTTCTTCCAAATTCAGAACTTCATTTTATATATTTTTAAGTATATTTACATCTCTGTTTGCACTGATATAAAATAAAATGGTAGCTATAAAGTCTTTTATAGAAGAAAGCCAATGCCTTGCGTTGCACCAAGGTTTGCTACGTAAGTTCGGTAAATTTTGACACAGAATAAAATGTCAATTTTTCTCATCGTAACCATGCTAATGTCTATAGATGTATGAAGGAGGTTTTAAAAATATTGTTTTTTATAGAAACAGAGTATATTTGAAAAAGTTAATTTTTCTGCCCATCAATATTCCCGAAATTTTTTATTTGAACTGAAAGGTGAGATATCTTTCAGAAAAAAAAAATTTCGGCGAGATACCTTAAATTAGCTATATGTAAGCCCAGAGTTGCTTTTATGTATTACTCTTTAAGGTATTGCTACTCTCATTCTGAGGTTCTGAACTATCATTTGCAGTCAAAATGGAAAGTCAGATTTTTCGAACAGGGAGTGGTTTTACCACTTAAACAGTCAGATAAAGATTATGAAAGGAATAACAAATTTGAAACACTATAACATTTTAAACTATATATATATATATATATATGTATATATATATATGTATATATATATATATATATATATATATATATATATATATATATATATATATATATAACTAATATTACATTTTCATTATCGCGCTTTAATGTTGTTTAAATAAAATATAATATTCCATATTTTTGTATTTTGAACCAGCTTCAAAAAGGAACAGTTCTTCATCGACTGAACTTGTTTAGGTATGCTCTCATAACGCCGGCATTTTCCACCAATTTGGATGATTGTTTTTTTATTTAGGTAATCTTAGAATCTGACTAAGGAAATTGAAGATATACAGAGTGTCCAGTGGTAGACACCTCTGATACAAAGTAGGTTTATTTTAACTTTATAAAGACAAATAGACCAGTGTCGAAGCCTTCAAAAAAGGTAAAAAGTACAAAAAAATCGTAGTAGAATGAAACCTATTGGAAAATGTTGAGAATATTACAAAAATGAAAGGAAAAATAAATTACAGTCGATTCGAGGTCGGGAAGTGGGAGAGGGTGGGTTTTTAAGGGTTAAAATCGGTTTATCTCGATTTCCGGCAAAACTACAAGTCTTATGGAAAAAAGTTACATAAGCATCTACGCATTTAAGTTAAAGACAATTTTATGACTTTCTTATAATATTGTAGATGTTTTATCAAATATACACATTATTAACTTAGTTGTTTGTTAATTATAGTAGTATCTTTTAATTGAAAATTTGTTTGTTCATCAATGTAACTTAGAATCATACGTTGAATGAGTAATTACAGCGTTAATATTAATAAATAGCTCCAATTTGTACATAATGATAGAAAAATAATTTTTCGATTCGAGTTTTTTTCGTTTTTTAAATTTTTTGAAAATACTTTCCATAGTGACGTATATTTTTTATTACACTATCAGAAATTAGAGATTCCAACGAATAAAAAGCCCACCAACTTTTTTAAAAAAGCTAATATTTTGACGCGTGAATTTTCGATTGAAAATTAGGGTGCTTTTTCGGTATTGAATAAAAATAAGGAGAAAAAATTAATTTTTCAAATCCAAAAAATTCTTGTGTGTTTGGTATATACAAAGGTAAGTTCTCACCAAATTTCATGAAAAAAAAAATATTTTTGTAAAAGATAAAAATAAAAAACCAAAAACGTGGTTTTTTGAGTTTTTCATGTGAATTTTGAGGTTATGAGAAAAAAGTGTAAATACAAAAGTTGTAGATCTTTTTATTACCTACAACTTTGCTGTGCAATTTTTTTCCATAAGACTTGTAGTTTTGCCGGAAATCGAGATAAACCGATTTTAACCCTTAAAAACCCACCCTCTCCACTTCCCGACCTCGAATCGACTGTAATTTATTTTTCCTTTCATTTTTGTAATATTCTCAACATTTTCCAATAGGTTTCATTCTACTACGATTTTGTTTGGTTTCAAAAATTATCGACCCTGGTCTAAAATGCGGATTTCATTTTTTAAAAACCACGTTTTCCAAATGGCGGCTATCGAGTCTGACACACTCTTCGAGTCTTGCCCGCATGTTTTCAAAAACGCGTTTGTAGAGCGACTGGGGTATCCTACTGACTTCGGCTCAAATATTTTCGCGGATTTTAAACGGATTTTAAGCTTAAATCGGGTGACCTAGGTGGCCACGGTACGGTACCGTTTCGGGATATGTTTTTTTCTGGAAATAACTGCCGCACTGCATTCATGGACACATTAGCAGTGTGAGCTGTGGCCCCGTCCTGCTGGAACCATGTGTTTTGGTTGAAGGGTGGACTATTCTATAGTTCTACTCTAAAAAAGTCATTTAACATCTGCGCATATCTCTCCGAATTCACAGTTACAGTTTGGCCACGTTGATTTTCAAAGAAATAAGGCCCTATGATTGCAGATGCAGACATGGCACACCAGACTGTTACTTTAGGCTTATGTAAAGGCTCTTGATGCATTTGTCTTGGGTTGTGGACATTCAAGTAACGAAAGTTCTGCTTAATCACATATCATCCAATGTGAAAGTGAGCTTCGTCACTAAAGAATATGTTGCCCATCCGGGTAGCAGTACGAAATCTCAACAACATCACCTCCGCGTAAGTTTTTCTTAATTCAAAGTCAGAATCGTGTAAATCTTGAACAATTTGAATTTTATATGGATGGAACTTGAGCTTTTTTTGCATTATTACCTGTAAAGTTGATTTCGGAATTCCCAATATCGATGAACGTGTGCGCAGTGATAAATGGTGATTTTCAACGACAGAAACCATATCACGCTCGACATTTTCATCCATGGCTACCAATGGTGTAGGTCCTGGCCTGGCCTATTTAATGTTGATCCTGTAGCTCTGAACCTTGCTACCCATGACTGAATGAGGTTGATCGATGGTCCGTCACGTAATCGACGAATACTGTAACGATTATTAAATCGACGGCGTGCTACAGATAGCGAAAATCCACTCGAAATGTACGCCTTGACGGCAAAAGCGCGGTGCTCTCCACTCCACTGTTCCACGGCTACTAAAACATCCGCACCGCTTGCGCATTTAACGACGCCTCCCGCGCCCCTCTTATGTGTTGTGTTCAGAAACTATGTTTGTTCAAACTTTGAAATCTGCCACTGGACAACCTGTACTACAGAATTCCCCAAAATTGAACAGTACTATGTCGTATATAATCTAATAAGACACGACAAAGGGCCACGTAAATTTTCTCTTTAGCAAAATCGATGTCGATGTCGTAACTATTGGAGAAAAAAATATTGGCTTAAGAAGATTGGTGCTAGTTGAAATATATGGAATGTATTTTATTTTCCTTCTAGCATCCAGTGGTAAATTTCCTCCACCGCTATCCGTCATTTCGGTTAGAGCTGGAGAGCCCTCCACGGGTTAGAGATTTCTCCGAATCTGCATTTAATTTATTTAATATTTATTAAATGAATTTACTTATGAAGATATATTTTGGAATATTATAATAAACTTCAAGAAATAAAATAGGAAATAATCTTATCTGAAGCTGACAAAAGAGCCGATGATAATCTGCATCAAAATCAGGATCAGAATGAAAAACAATAAAGACAGAAAGCATGTTGGCTCCAAAGGCAACAGTAAAATACAAACAAAAGCTTGAAAATTTCCGTAGAGGTGTTTTAATACGTCTGTATGTATCTATCTACCAATGGCGCTATAGTCAATGAAGGACTTTGACCTACGCCACCGTTACGCCAAATATTACGGTCTCTTGCCAGCCTCCACCAACCCCGTATGCCAAGCGATCCGTACCGTCTTAATATCAGCAATAAAAGTTGCAATCAGCCTACACCACTTTAAATAATTATGTTGGTTTAAGGAAAGGTGATTGTGTTTGTGTACGTGGACACTAGAAAAACATTTAATAATAACTTTACTAGATCATACAGAACCCACTATGTCTAATTATTTTATTACTTAAATTACTTTCAATTTCGTAAATAATTTTAACTCAAATTTTATTATTAGAATTAGAATCATTTGTAGTTATTATTCAGTCTGATTTGATCAATATTTGGAAACTTTATACTTTATTGAATTTAATTAATGATAAACCATTCTAATCATCCTAATAAAATACTTTTGGAGAATGTTAAACGAAGAAAGGTATGAGAACATATACATCGGCGAATGAAACATAAAAATAAATAAACAGGAATGTGTGTAATAAAGAATTATATTTAGGCCAGGTTAAATTATGAAATAATAATAATAACGAAATAATTACATTTTACTAATGACAATTGAGTTAAACATTACTATGCGGAAAGAAACCCAACTACAATATCTTATAGTAACAAGAAAGGCTTGGGAGAGGAACCACATTTTGTTACGCTCCCTGTGCTTTATGACCATATATTTTTATTTTTAGCCACTTTCACTAGCAAAGATGGTGAAATTTTCATGCATGTGGAAGATGGTGAAATTTTCATTTACGTTTGACAATTTATACAACTATGGAACCTGTGGGTACGTATGTTTGACAATTTCTGTGGTGTATGTGAGTAGGTATGTTTGACAATTATACAACCGCAGAGTCTAAAAGTCTGTCCGAGTTTTTATGTCATGTGTGGATCCGTCATAATCTTCAGAGTGAGATGGGATGAGACTGTGACATAATGTTATTGACAAGAGGAAAAATTGATGAATGGTGATCCAATATGAAATTATAATGCAACATGACAAATCGTAAGTATAAAACTAATGTAAATTACCCAAATACTGAGTTGTAGATTCATTGTCAGAGTTGTGAAGTAGATATTGGGCAAATTTTTAGGAACCCTGCTACTTTTGATTTTTTTATAAATGTTTAGTTAACTATGTTATAAATGTTTAGCCTGCAAAGGGTGGTTAAAAGTAAATGCTTGCTCACAAATCTCATACTACCCAAATAGTAATGACTTGCAATCAAAGACGGTTAGGTCCACAATGGCTTCTTGTCGAGACCTACCCGGATGTGAACAACAGACGGAAATAACGAAGAGTCTACTGATGTAATAGATATATATATATATATATATATATTATAATTTGAGGCAACTGTAGCTTAGCGTAATTTGAGCAACGAGAATTTTGCGCCCTTGTATGAGTAAATGTTTAAAGCGAGCAGAAAATCACTGCTATTATTTCAGAATTTTTTTCTAACCATTCTTTAGAGTCCCGGGCTTTTGCTTGTTTGTAAATTTTTAATTTGTTTCTTACTATGTAGTCGGGTTTTTCTTATTTTGCTTAACAATTTTTGATATATTTAGAAAATAAAATTTAAATTTATAAATTTTTTCTAATAAGATTTAGAAAGACATGCAAATTTAAGCGGTGAATTGAGCGAAATAGACATTACTTGAAATAAGTATTTAATCAATAAGGACGAGGATATAAAAATATGTACGTAGACGTGGATTGTTTCCGTCCCTTTAAATAAAAACATAACTTTCATAACGATAATGCTAAGCTTCTAAAAAGTGAAAAGAAATAAATGGAACCTTATTTCATAAAGTAACGTACACACACACGCACACAATGAAGTGTGTGTGTACGTTACTTGCCTACTTGCCTACTATTGTGACGGTGCGGACGGGCGCACATAAATATTGAGAACGCATTCTCATAACTAGAATGATTAGGGTGAGCATTCATTTCATGTTTTTTTTAAACGACGGGATGCCTCTAAAATCTTTATACCTAAAAAATCGTTAACTTTTTTTTTAAATTTAAGCTCTAGAAA
The DNA here is from genome assembly GCA_039881145.1 of Druceiella hillmani. NCBI lineage: Eukaryota > Metazoa > Arthropoda > Insecta > Lepidoptera > Hepialidae > Druceiella > Druceiella hillmani. The sequence continues at coordinate 40,728,217 of JAYKKI010000012.1, read as the reverse complement.
ATCTGCTTTTGAATTTTGGTCACTGATTGAAAAATAATTTTATACATGCATATTATGCCTTCTTTTTCTTTATTTCATTTGTAAGTATTGAGATATAAGCTTAGCTTATCTATTATTTTTACTTTTTTAAGTCTTGTATTAAATTATATTTCTTTGAACTGGATTTATATTAAGTTTAAAATTATTTTTAAAAATATTAACACTTTTTTCAAAACTTCTACAGAAATGAAATAAGAAAAGCAGTATAATTAATTAGGTTGAGGTATCTCTTTTTGATTCTGTGTTTGCGGGTAATTAATCGCGCATTCTTTCCATCTCTGCCAAAACATCAGTTTACCAAGGCGTCTTTCCGTAAGCTTTGAATAATCCAATTCTTCAATCCAAAGTCCACAGAATAATTTTACTCTACTTAGAGCTACAAACGCTTGCCCAGACGCAAAGGTTTGTGATCCTAAATAGACCACTGCGTGCTCTATACTACAACTCTACATCTTGTGGACCATTGATACCCTAATTAGGATTACTTGCCATATACGCCTTTCAAAAATACCGCAGCTGTACTTTGTCGGGAATTGTATCTATGGGCTTTATAAGATGTTCGAAGTCCTAGCCAAAATTCACTTTAATTGTAGGAATATCGTTTTTTTTATTTATGTCGTTTGGTTTCAAAATTACTGTTTCTGAGATTTCGCATCACATTAACAATTTGGTCCTGGGTTTTTATATCAAACATTCGAATACCTTTGCGTTTGTAATATTTAAAGACTTTGTGGCTGTATTTTTGTATTCGATCATTTGAGGGGTAAATACGTAGTGCTTTATTAAGCGCAAATTCACTGGTAGCATTTGTCGAGATCTTAAACAGTACTCTCAATGCATTCAAGATGTCAGTAAATGTCGTTGCTCCACCCTGGCGTATGTTTTGGGTAAATGTGAAGGTCCGCAATAAGTGAGTTGCTGGCCTTATGTGCTCCGACTGTTGAGAGACTTGCTTCCCACGAACTGGTGATAACTGCATGAGGTCGTCAAAGAATATTATGTTTGTATCGCTCGGCTAATGGCTCGATTGGATTATTTAAATGATGTAAACGAGCGTCAATCACGCGTAATATCGCATTAGCTACCATGGATATCTCGCTACGAACTGAAACTCCACATGCTAAAGAAGTGAGGCATGTTTATAATAACGACGTATTTTGCACTGGTAACTTGTGCAAACTATGCAGTATAGAACTACATGCCAATCGTGCCACAACTCGGGTTATAGCCCTGATCTTTGTAACTCACTTTCTGCAGCATCTGTTAACTTGATTTTTCAGCAAGTTAAACAGATAGGTCTTATCTGTTGCAGCACTAACGGTTACAAAAAGCTTTAACCTGTGTGGGTGTCTTTGTTGTCGAGTTTATATATTCGATGCGATAAAGTTGAGTAAATATTTTTGGTCCATGTTCATAGTTTTGACGTGCTGAATCGAATTGATCCTTGATCATAACTTGTTTTGATAAAAATGAGTAAACCAAAATAATTGCAATTTATTTATATTAACGTTTATGTTTTTGATAATATAACAAATTGAGTGCGAAATATTAAAGCATAAGGAAACACAATCAATGTATTTACGGTTCAAATGACCATAGTTACCGGAAATTACCTTAATGAATAAAATTCTTTTCGCTTGCTGTGAAAAGAAATTGAAACCAAAGGTAATTGAAGAACGTGCGAAAGGAAATATTGTATATATAGAATACGATCAATTGATAGTGGAAAAGTGAAGTTTAAGCAATGAAAAAAGGAAAAGATATCAAATTTTCTTTCAAATCTTTTCAAAAAAATCAAAGTCTTTGCGAAGTAAGAAGACCAGGAAAAGAGATAAGAGAATACAAAGAATACATTTTCTACTTCTACGGTTAAAACAAGGTATATATGGAATGGGATTCTTAATAAAAAATATCTGAAAGACAAAATAATTAGTTTCCAAGGAATATCAGATAGAATTGCAGTGATCAATACGTAGTTACCAGAATTTAAACAACCATCCTTGATTATCCAAGTACATGCACCCAGAGAACAAGATACAAAAGTAGCGAAAAATAAGTTCTACAAAGACTTGACAGAGTTGATGTAAAAGAAGAACAAAATATAAAGTACATATTTCTTTATTTCGACTTATTTATTAAGTGTATAAAATGTAACTTTGAAATATTTGCAGATTCTATACATTTAGCCATTATTCAAGGTATTGAAATGTAAAATATTTCATCTTGCGGTTATAGATGTTGCCATAATTGCATTGGAAAGGAATGACCATAAATAATCCCAAAATTATATTCAAGAATGAATGAATTTATATGGTTAATACTTATAAGGCATTTAAAAAATATTAAACTCATGTTTCCTTTCAGTATACTTATTTTGCACAGAGTGTGTAAATTGATTATGAAATGTGAGTTCGTTATGTTAATGTTAAAATCTTCAGTCAAAGTAACTGTCAATAAAAAAAAGTTCTTTCTTATTTCGACATTAACAATAATATAATAAATGCAATAAACAAATTTATAGGCCGATATATTGTGTTATAAATAGGTTTAAGTACATGAGTACTTAAAATATCGAACAGTTTCAAGAATACAAGGTTTTGCAAGCAAAAAGAGATAGACGAGTAGAATAACAGATATATAAACATCCGTTGAAAATCGAGAGAAAATAGCAGTTTTATACAATACTGATCTAGTTTATTTCATAAAAACGAAGTATTTTCATTAGCTTCATGTACAAAAACAAAATTATATACCCATAAGCGGAGAGTAAGATTTTTGCAGTACGGGAAGTAAATGACTTTTGTTTTACTTACTCAGTCGTCAGTAATCATAATGCTTTTTTATTCACATTGACTAAAAAAGCATTATGATTTCACATTCACTATTGAGCTTTATTACGCGCTAATTGGTATTTATCGCGCGCACGTCATATATTTCAAATTGAAAATGTACATAGATTAATAATTTCAAAAGTATACACTTCAAGCTACAAATAAATGTAAATATTCTGTTTTTGTTCCAATAATGTTTGATTTTGAGTTACCTTTTCCATGGTGACCCTCTGCTTATTTTAATTACTAAATCTTTCTTAATTATAATCACAAGCATAATAATTAGGGAAGATTGAGTAAGTAAAATAAAATTATTATTTTATATATCGTATTTTTAATACCACAAAAAGCTTACATACCACTTTTGACTTACTACTCATTCATTAATAATTTAATTTTAAATGTTGCTTCTATACAAACAATTCATACATTCAGTCATCATTTAGGCTCATAATCACGTTGAATTGCCAGAGGGACTGTTGATCAAAAGCACTTCTTTACAAGTCGCGAAGCTTCGAGAGAAAAGGAAATATTCTTTGAGCACGCTTGTTTTACATCCGAATCTTGCTCTACGTCATATTCTATATCTAAATCAAATAGTAAGTGATCAAATTTATATGCAATTGTGACATTAGCCATAGACACCGTCGCGCTGTTCAACTGACACTGCTTAAAATTAACTTCAGAGGTCTATACTTTCTATTTTTTATTTGTTATTACATGTCTTTGTTTAAAATAATTTCTGAACATTTACTATAAACTTTCTTACTTTAATTGTCCACTTTAACACTTGGCTTTATTAGGATCCGACGCCGTTTTGTATACTTTAATCAAAGTAGATATCTATATGGTCGACCATTAATTACATTTAACTTAAACTTCTGTAACTGTTTTAAAACATTAAAGTAAAAATTCTAGTTTTATGTTTTAGAACTGAACACATTCTCATTGAGCCATAAATATTGTTATACAACTTTTTTAGACCTCATTTAAATACTTTACAAGCAGTTAATAAGGATGTGTCACTAAAAATCTCAATATACTTTGGTCAAAAAGGGATGAGTTTTGTTTGGTATATTTTTAAGAACTCGATTTATTAATTTCTCGATTTCATACATGACTGGAACATTAAAAGGGGCATCACAGATAAAATCGGCCTCTTATCCGGTAAGAACAATTAACACAAAATGCAATCTCAATAATTACTGTTGCAGAGTTATCGCCCCCAGATTTCACCCTCATATGAGAGTAATGTACGAATAATTATCAGTGCATACTATGGACGTACCTACCGCGCGATATTGTCTTGTTATTTGCTTGCGATGTGTAATGTGATATTGTCCTATTAATATGCTGTAATTAATTTTTGAACAAGCATTTATCTTTTAATTTTCGTGTTTCTTCCAAAAGCTCTGATTTATATTATGCGCCGAATCAGGCTGCAAATATTTTAATCGTCCAGTAGTTTCATTAAAAATCTAATCACAAACTTGCTTTCTGAAAATTATGAATTAATTGTTATATATATATTTTTAATATCTTCTTGATTAAATTTATCGATGTTGATATTACAAATTGGTTGCAAGCTCTTTTTCTTGGAATACGAAATATTAGAGAGGGAAAGTGGGTCTGTAAAGGAGTGGGTGAAGGGGTTAATTCATGTCTTTTCTGCGCAGTTTACGCTGCCTCAAATCATACTCTTCAAATTATAAGACACTACTCTAAAATGTGTAATCGTGTATAAAATCTTTAATAAATCAGTACCCGGCACTTTATTTCCCTCTTTCATAATAACATCTTACGCTCATAATTAGTCAAATATATAAAACCATTGTAATACTCAGCGGTTCCCAAAACAATAATATTCTGAATAGCAGAAGTACTTTAATGTACAATACCGAATCGTACAGTATCGAATTAGAAGCAATATTGATCGGTCGATATTGCCGAAATGCTATTAAAGGAAAAATGTAAATAATATTTGAGTCTAGCATTTCTTCATGCAATTTATACCCAAAGTAGAATACGATATTATTTTTATATACAAACATTGTCTTTATATACAACAATTGTAAATATAGGTCTAAACGAAAAAAGACGAAGAGCTGCTCACGCTTTGCCATACAAAATGTAAATTTCTATGAGTAAGTTGATAATTGATGCTGACAACTGTGATCATTTCCTAAGGTACGAGATTTACAGATTTTTTGGCTCTCGACATATACCATTTGATATGCACATTGTGCTCTCTGTTAATATACTTTACTTCATTTTTTTTATTGAATAAAAGAATCGTGTTTTGTCCTAAAGGAATTATTGACGAGTCAAAATGTAAATTCAAATAATTAATTATGTCTGTATAAAATTTCAAGAAAATCTTCTAAGTCTTTTATAATTCGCGAGTGACCGGTAAGCCTTTAAAACAAGCTTTTCATGGTATTATATTTTACAATAACTACGCTATTACTTGTAAAAATCTATGTTATTCCATCATATGAGGTATTAACCAGTCAAATTTCATAGTGCTCCAATAATTTTAGAGTTATCAAGTAACAAACAAATATTGAAAGGAATTTTCATATTTATCATGTTAGGAATTTGGAGACCTGATTATTATTAGGAGGTAGGTATTTCCTAAAGTAACACAGTAAATGTGTTAACAATATAATATAAAAAATGTCCCATCTGATTTAACGTTATTACTATTATTCTGTAAGTCATTAGAATATAACGAATTAAAATACGGGTTCGTTATTGAAATGACATAAAATATATTTCTGCTATATTTGTCCATGATATATGATGGTTATTTTAATTTCTTTTTTTTAAACGAATTATCTCAAAAGTATCTTAATTTTTAATTAAGTATTAATATCTAAAATATTATATTAGTAATGTTAGCTTATTTTGCATTTTTATTATAGAGAAAAAAATTAGAACTCGTCAAACATTTTTAAAGATATATTAAGTTATTTGGTTTTTATGAATAGTAACAAATTTATGGAAAAATGTCATTATCCTTGTAAATTGAATTGAGTAATTTTTAAGTCGTAAACTAAAACATACATGAGTTTCTTCAGGATACCTGCAATAAGAAATAAAATTATTTAAGATGTAAGTAAAATAATAATGTCGCAGAAAAATTAAACCAACGTAGAATGGAAAAAGTTGTGTCGTATTGAATGAATTTCAATAAAACTTTGATGCACGTTAAATTAAATTGTTAAAGATGTTAATCATTTCTTATCATACAAGTACCTTAATTTTTGACATTCAGTGAGTCTTAAATTATATTTGATGGACAGAAAACATCTAATGTCAGTAGAAACATAGAGATTGAAAAACATTAATAATGGAATATGTGCATACCGAGAAAGGGCGTCATCCGAAGTTTCTTGATTTGTATTTGGTTTAATACAATTATTTGTTTTACAAAGTTTTTAAATATTTACGCCTAAGTTACCATAGGACTTTCACATTACCGACGTGTAAAATATCCTAACTTTAATGGTTTCGTACAATTATGTATTATATGTAAATCTACAAAGGCCACACAAGTTTTTAAAAACTTACGCCTAAGTTACCATAGGACATTCATATCACCGACATGTAAAATGTCTTAACTTTAATGTTTAAACTCGGAAGGCTAGTTTAGCAGACAAACGAAATTAAAAAAAGTTGCAATAATGATTAATTAATAAAAACTGTGATAAAGAAGAATCAATATTCTAAACTATAATGCTCAAAAGATGGTCTACCAGGACAATCCTTTTGGAATATGTAAAAAGACAGTATCGAATTTTTTCGCTGTGTGACTGAATGTTAAAGATATTTTAGTTACCAAAAGTTTATTTTGTAGTTAAGAGATATGCTTAATTGAATGAATGTAAACACTTTTAATCTTGCGTCATAACTTTTCTTTAACATTATTATGTAAAACAGTTCTAAATTTATCCATAGATTCTCTTCGGAAAATTTTGTGTGGGAACTGTGTGAGATCGAGTATTGGCCAAAATAACTATTTTTCAGTTTATTTATTAGAAAGATATACAAAAACTACTGGGCTGATTTGAATAACACTTTTACTGCATTGATGCTTTGATTTCAAAATAAAGCCTCGATGTTTGGTATTCTAAGTTATCGTTACCTTCATGACTGTTCACGTAACAACCACTTCATAGTTTTAAATAATAATTTTATCAATATAGTATCTTAAAATCAGGTAAAAATAACTAAACTTACTTTATATTTTTATTTTTATATGAACTACATTTTATTTGCATGTTTTAAAGGTCTTCAAATGCGATATTATCGTTCATGAGGTAAGAATTAAATGCAAGGATTTAGAGCTGATGAATAAAAACTATAGAGACTGTTCTTTAGGTTAAGTACTTTTTTATTTTTAAAAGATAATATTTATCTAACAATCCCGAAACGTTAATGAAAAATCTATGCAAAAGAAGAGAGTGTACCTATGTAAAATATAAAAATTTAATGCTCTTACAAGAACATGATGTGAGCAAACTTAACCTCAAAACGAAAGAAAATCTTCTTCTTCATATCCTCATTAGTTGTACATCTCACACATGCTAGATTAGATAAGTGAATAACATACTAAACTATACGAATTTGATATTAAACACACTATACTGATACTAGTAACCTTTGACAAGGAACTAGATAACGTCATCAGAATGAATCAGATTAATGAAAAATAATATTTTTATTGGCTGGGTGGAGATATCAGCGTCGCCTAGTGTCCACAACTTAAAAGGCGTTTTTTAAATTTTATTTGTACGCTTCAAATTAATGGCTCTTATAAATGTTTACGTAAATAATATAAAAATAACGAAAGAAATCGGCTGTGACTTATATCACATGCATTTTTTTCTTTTTAATGTGTTCTTAACTACGTATCAATTGTTCTTTTTTATTTTTCTTGAAACAAAGCAAGTATTATTAGTGTTTTAGATAAAATTATGTTAAGTTATATTAGATTGTTTGTATTATTATTAAAGAGAAAAATATCTAAATAAATGCTTTTATTAACGAATAAAAACAAGATTTTACTAATCCGCATCTATAATACTTAATATCCTTTTGTTTTTAGCTTAACACAATGAGTACAATAATTAATGTATCATTCATATCGTAACCTTCCAAATACAAACAGTGTCAGAATGTATTTTACAGCAGCTTTCCATTAATTTTTTTTATCAAGCATCCAATTCTATATTGGAATTCTGTAAAATTTTAATTTGCTATTTCTTAAAGTATTTTTACAATTTATAACACTTTATTGCGTCACGATTCGAAAATTTGTTTTTAAATGTAAAAACATGAGATATGAGTTCAGTACAGCAAAATACTAATTTTAGTGATTTTTTAAGTTAAAAAAATACCTAAAAATAACGTATTAAAAAAGAAGACTCAGTCGTGATTATTTTATTATAAAAATTATAATAACCACGAATTTATTTTATTACAAAAAAATTATTCTCGAAACACCGAAACAGTAAATGAGTTACAGCAGAAAGTTAATGCACTTGAAAGGCTTACTAAAACTTTGCCATTACCACAATAAACAATGCCCAGTATAAGTGATTGTTTATCCAAAGTACTCGAATGTTAGATGGATGAAGAAGAATTGGAAAAAAAATTCAATGAAGTCCGAAGCATGAAAAACAATAAGAAAAAACGGTATCATGAAGAAAGTGCGTCATGTTTATTCTTTTAACGTAAAAATATATATTGTAACTATGTTAGTCACGTTTATATATGGCAAGATTTTTGAAAAAAAAACTATCGGAAAATGCTTAATAATTTTTGAAATTTAATTTCGAAAATGGTTTGAAGTATTTTCAACGTACCATTAAATATCATAGAATTTCTGATGACCATCGATTAATATTTCAAAATCTCGTATAGAAAATATCCCCTCTAGTTACCGTAAATTTTGTTTAATATGTTTTATTGGATATGCATGATACAATGTTAATATACAATTAATTAATTATCATTGAAGAAATGAACTGTATGATTTTATTTTCAAGTATGTCGCGTGCGGGTTTACTCTACCAGTGTTCAGCTCCCAGATAAATAAAGTTTACTCATGAAGTTAATTCATGAGGTTTAATACTTCTTGTTTTAACCTTCTCAGTTCATGGGTAATATCCAAAAGTCGACTAGCTTCTATGTTGGTATGCTTAAGGAGTCGTCATCATTTAGTAACATATTTTTGGATAACTTAGTTAATCCATTTTACGTCCAAGTCGTTACGAATTTCTTGATTGGTTATATAGCGATAGGTATTGGTGATTATTTGCATGAACTTGTTTTGGCTTCGTTGGATTGCATTACGATTTGACAGCTTGGTACATCCCCAAAGCTGGATATCATACATTCAAATCGATTTGACGATATAAAGGTATATTAGTCGCTTACAGTAGAAGTTAAGCTTCGAATGATGTCCAACTAACCAAAACATTTGTCGTTGTTTCAACCTAATTTGCTCAGCTTGTACTTTAACGTGACGTTTTCAATTAAGCCTAATATGCAGATGGAGTCCAAGATATTTTGCTGTTTCTGCCTGTGGGAATTGAATTCCGTTAAGACAAGTGTATATATTGCTGTTTGTTCGTCGCAGTGCAAATGTGACATGAATGGATTTAGACTCGCTGAGTTTGATTTTCCAATCAACGGTCCATCTGTTTTTCAAGTCTGATTTTGTCAAGTATTTCTTGTGCATTTTTGGTGGCTTGACTTTGCGTGTCTGCAGTTGCCATTACGACCGTATCATCAGCAAAGGTGCCTATGAAGGTTTTTTTTCTGTAATGAGATTATCAGCGATATATAGTAGATAGAGAAGAGGTCATAAGACACTGAACCTATTGACAATAGCTCATTTTATGAACGAGGCCTTCTTGCCATACTCTGCCAAAGCCTGTGATACGTTTAGGAACACCGCAGGGCAATATTTTCTTACCTCCAATGCCTTTTCGACTATGATTATTATTCTATGGACTTGGTAGATGGTTGAATGTTTATTTCTAAATCCAAACTGGAAATCCAGGATATTGACGAATGGTATAAGTCGTTTCAGCAACAATTTCTCAAACAGTTTGGATATTAATCTTGGTAACAGTGATATTGGTCTTTACGATGTTATCTGTTCCGCTGGGTTACCAGGTTTTTTAAATATGATTATTTCCACTATTTTGAAGCATTTCAGAATATGTTTTGACTGAAAACGAGCGTTGTATAAGAAAGTTAGCATGATCATAGCTTTGCGTGATAATTATTTGAATAGACTAGGACATATTTTATCAATGCCAGGTACTTTTTTAGGGTTTCCATTCCTATATATTTTTCGTGCTACTTCTATTGGAGTTACTAGTTTGATTGCATTACTGATTGATACGTTGGAGTTGGATCAATGCTGGTTTGAATATCAAGGGGTTGGAATACTGATGCTAGGTATTGAGTATAGGCTTCAACTTTCTCTTCATTTCTTCTTATCCACTAACCCTGTGCATTATTGATAGATGGCACTTGAACAAGGGGTCGTTTGAATCTATGAGTTTCATTCAACATTGAATAGTCTTTGTCCTCGTCAGGACCCAGTCCGCTCAGGTAGACATCGATGCAATTCTGCTTATAATCTTTAATTAACCTATTAACTCGATTGCTCACCTTAAATTACTTTGATTAAAAATCCTTTTGTTAGCCGGATTCTAAATCTATGCCATACATGTATTGCTTTTCACCTATCCTTGAATAAATCTCTAATTTTGGCAGGATAATTTATTTCTTGTCCTGGTTTATCTCTTAGGAAGCCTTGTTGCTTCAGGTTGTGTGCCTGTTGCTTCAGGTCATCAATAGTACAGAATCTTGCTTTTAAGTTAATCAAGTTGTCCAGGTAAATTAAGAATAGTTCCCAATCATACTGATTGGGAACTATTCTTAAATACTGATTGGGAACTATACTTACGGGTGAGATTCTGTTTTCTTTTTTTTCTTAATTATTGTGGCACTCAGCGTCAATAGGATAGGAGTATGATTAGAAGATACACCATCTACGCCTTCTACTTCGATGTAATTGAATCCAATTCCACATGAGGTAAAGAATATGTTGAATCGGCCATCGGCAAACTATCGACAATTACTTCTACTAAAATGATTCTATTGTCAATAGGTTCAGAGTATCGCATGAAGAAGCGTATTCAGGTTTTTATCCTGCCCGGGCAAGTGTACCGCAAGGAAGTGTCTTAGGACCTCTTCTCTATCTACTGTATATTGCTGATAATCTCAAAAATTACAAGAAATACTAAAATTTACAAGAAATACTTGACAAAATCAACAGATGGACCATTGAATGCAAAATCAAATTCAGCGAGTCTAAATCCATTCATGTCACATTTGCACTGCGACGAACAAACAGCAATATATACTTGTCTTAACGGAATACAAATCCTGCAGGCAGATACAACAAAATATCTTGAAATTTTGATACTGAAGTTATATAATCACTATCGTATACTAATAGTGCTACTATATTGAAAAATGTGTGCATTTGTCAATCATTATTTGAAATGAATAATTATACATCATAATAAGCGGGAATACATGAATATTATTTTTTCCAGTATGTATTTGATTTAAAAATGGCGTCACTAATATTAACTAATGTTACTTTTATATCGAAGGGCAGATTTTTCAACATATATTTAACGGATACTACGTGGTCAAGTTATTACAGATAAGGTTATAAGGACTGGGGAGTTTTTTTTAAAACTTATAAGTATGTTAAAATTTGTTTTGTTTAAAGATAGAAGTGTGCTCGAAGGCTTGTTTCTAAGGTGGAATTTACCTATTTGGATGAAATGTTTTTCGTGTTCTTATAATTTAAAAATAATGTAAAAGCATTTATTTAATTATTTGTTCTATTTAACGATTTTATTCGTCTTTATCAGTTTATATATGTTTTTTTATATTTGTAAAATACCTATGAATATTTTGCTAACTTACCAAACATGAAATAAAAACATAGTTCTTTCTTTACCTTTGTAGGCAACTCTTCATAATTACACCCAACCCACTGCAAAGACTGCCATTTCGCTTCAGGGTCCTAATAGCATATCCATATTTCATTATCCAGGACGACGTTGTAAACAAAAATATTTCTTTTTCACTAATCATTGGAGTAGTAATTTTTATAAAATTTATACGATTAGCAGATCTAGATTTCAATGATACAAAAAATATATATCAAAATATCTGCCATTTTATTATTTTGCTTACATTTATTTTTAGTATTAATTTATTATTTTGCTTACATTTACTTTTAGTATAAAAGTATTAACAAAATTAATGCCTATATTTCGAGAAAAGCAATGAAATTAAAACTTTAAAAAAATCTCTTAAACTACTTGACTAATTCTCATTATACTTACAAAGATTATGAAATCATATAAAATAAATTATTAGGAAAAAAATGTCGATATATTTAGAAAAAAACATTTATTTGAAAGAATTGCCATGCTGCCTGATTATTTTAAGTAGTATTTTAAGTAGTAAGTGGAACTTATAAAAAAATTGTATTGTTTAAGGTGTTTACTTCTTTTAACGCCATAAATATTATACGTATGAAATACGTGTATTTAAGTGTAATAAATAGTACATTATTTATTTATTTATTTATCTACTTTAATGTATCTAATTGATACATATAGCGGACTTATTGCTACAAGAGCAATCTCTTACAGCCAGCCACAACACCAGTCCAGCCCCGTTCGACGAACGGTCGGGAATCGAACCCGGGTCGCCGCGGTGCGTCGCATTGTCAAAGGCCGTATGCCTTGTGATCAACCCAACACACCACGGCGACGACATTAGACGAAATATAAGTAATATCTTTCTCATTTTATTGCACGAGACTGGTAAATTACACAACGATGAAATAGGCACCAAGCTCGTCGTCTACATTTCCGTCTGCGGTCGACATTTAATTAAGAATCCGTACGAATGAATTCTGGAAAGCAATCCTAGAATATAATGACTCAAGGCTAAAATATAATTTATGTCCTCCATTTACAATAAACTTTAGCTAAAACTAAATATTTAGCTATTGTAAGACATAGCAGTAGATTTAAGGTATTTGGTATGTCATGGAAAGAAAGACATAAATGGAATTAATATTACTCGATCCCGTCCACTACGTCAGTTGAAACAATCAATTTTTAATATAAAATTAACTTTTCAATCCTTTCGTTAACCAGGGTAAATTTGTTATAAAAATTAACTCATCATAAATCGAAAAAAAGGAAGAAACGAAACCGGGCAAAAGAAAAATTTATGCGTGCGATAAATGTAATCAATTACTGCTTAATTTTAAATATCGTCTTGTTTCTTGGGCTAATGACCAGTAAGTAAATTATGTAACTATTACATCATAAAACTGTAAATAAATATAATTTTTTTCATACTAAAAACACGGAACCGATCCTAAAATTAACTTTTCGTTCAGGAGGTCGACTTTCAGCTAAAGTTAAAATTACGATTCAGAAGCTGAATTAAAAAAATATAATTTTATATCGGGAGTCGAAGAAAAAAAATAGACCTTTTATGGTTTCTTAGCGAAACCTTAAAAGGTATATTTTCAGACATATTTTTGGAGGTTGTAATTATTTTGATTCATAGGTAGTTGTAATGTAATTGTATCTTTTCATGTATACAGATGCCATTTAGTCAGTAAATTCTTTATTGAAAAAATTAATTATAATTCATTGAAGTGTCATTGGGAAGATGTTACATAATGAAATGGTGATTATATTTATAACATTTCATTTTTAAGCCTCGTTTGCGAAATATTAAGCTTCAAAATGACATGGAATGCCCTTATCATATATTAGTAAAATATGTATAGGAATTAGCAGTTGATCTAAAGTTTTAATTAAATTTCTTTCAAGAGAAATTGCCAAAAATAGGACTATTTTAAGGTTTTTTGGCGAAAGTTTCAAGTGCAAGTTCTAGGTGCTTGAGTTAAAAATTGACTTTCGTTAGAAAAAAACTGCAGATAAAAATAAAAAAAACTTTTGTCCATTTTAATCATCAAATAATTGGAAAAATACGGAGCTTTATAAGAAAGTAGACTTTTGTAAAACAGACTGAGTGAGTTTTTTACTATAATAAAGTTAATGAGCAATTTGACAGATAGATTATGAAATAGTTATGATAGCGTTTCTGGTCGTAGAACTTTGTGTAATATTAGTATTGAATATGAATATATAGATATGAATACATATGTATATATTCTATATAGAATATGAATACATAGAATTGAGTCTTTTGCCAGCTTGTTAAAATTACAAGTTAATTATTTAAAGACGCTTACGGATAGGTAAAATATCTCTAATATTTCTTAATAGAAAAACTTCGCATGATATATTAAGAAGATGACGATTAATTGGCGTAATGTTTTTCTACGATCTCATCTATTTTACTACTAACTACTATCTCATTACTAATACAGCATTATTATTATTATTGTAGGTGGTGTTCAATAACGAAGAATACATTTTTTGACCATGGAGGCAAAGAGCTGAACGCACGGCAAGATGCCAATATAACGCCATAAATCAAGACAACGAAGAAATAACAGACATTGCAGTACCAGCTTATAAATCAAACGTTATCTTTGGTCCAGTAGCTCCGGTAGTAGTTTTGGGCTCACAAGGTGAAGAAGATGCCGATAGGCCAGTAATTACGGTTGATGTAAGCCAGCTTCTGGTAGTGCCTGAGTACTCACGTACACCCTGCACATGTGTCTATTTTATGGATGTAGAAATGGGTCTCGTCCCCGAATCTCAAACGCTCTTAAGAGTATGTTTTTAATACATATCAATTATTACGTTTCAGATGCTGCAAGCGTCTATTGAGGTCATTTAAACGGAGACAACTGGGATAAACCGTTTGTCGTCCCAAATGTTTGTCACGAATTTAACAAAGCACAATTTTTATATATTATGAGGATAATGAAAATAGCAGCATTCATTGCCCCTGAAATAGATTTTGAAAATATAGAGGCCATGCACTCTTTCTCAATCCAATTAAATCTTAATGGAAACACCTTCATTACAGCGAGTTTGCAAAAAACGCAAGCAAATCATAGGAATTGATTTGATAAAGCGTTGTACTGGAGAACCTAATGAACGCTTCAGTGCTAGTTTTAACATCAGACGTCGAATTTTGGAGAGACAAATGAAGATTGCCAGGGATTGCTTATCCCAGGACTTTGTACCTGCAAATTTTGGGTTTAACAGATTGTCTCGATATGATATCGTTTCTCGTTATCTATTGGTATGATGGGCATATACTGGAAATGTTGGGTCCATATGCTGCTACAAGAACAGATGCCAAAATAATAAGTCTGTTTGCAAATAATGAAGAAAGCGTGTTGAATTGGATTTACGGAGAAGGTGATGTCTTCGTGTTAGACAGAGGCTTCTGTGACGTAGTTCCAGATCTAGAGTAACGCAGCTATCAAGTTGCTATTCCACCAATTAAAAACCGAGGAAAAGAGCAGTCGCCTACAATAGAGGCAAACGAATCTTGGCTCATTTCTCTATTTCGGTGGGTCGTAGAGTTGTTAATGGGCGCATCGAAACCAAATACAAGTTGTTCGTCAAGATTATTTTAACGGAACATTAATTTTAATTCGGCTGCCTTTAGAAATCGATTTCACCGCGATATGATAACATTCCCTAGGTTGAGTGAAGAAGACCTCATATTATTAGCAATGTAGCATATTTGCGAAGGACCGTATCACATACAAATATGTGAACAACCAAACCACGAGAGAAAACAATCTCGTCATACACGCTCTCGATTATACTACACCTATGTAATATACGTCACAAATGCATCTGGCAGAGAAGCAATAAGTCATTATTATTGCTCATGTGCTACGGGAAAACGGACACTAGGATGTTGTGCCCGCGTAATGTCCATAATATGGTATCTTGGATGGGCACGATACCAAAAAACTATTTGTTTACCCGCTGCGTTTTTAGATACTATTATTGTAGATGAATGATGGTCATTGTAATAAAGAACTTGTAATGTTTAATTACTTATTACCCAGTTATCACCCTATTTTTAAGACATTGTGTAATGTAATAGTACAATAACTTTAAAATTTTCCCGAGAATATTGATATACTTTATATCAATAATTATATATATATATATATATATATATATATATATATATATATATAAATATATTTATTACATTGATACGTGGCTCAGGATGGGCCACATACCAATGTGTCATTTATGACACAAATACATTTAACAATCACTCACATAGTGAAGGAAAATGTCGTGAGGAAACTACATACCACAGAATAAATTCTGTGCCATGTGCCCAATATGGCGATAGGTTCGGGATAACGGGCGTGAGCAGTATATTATTATTATTATTATTTATATATAATGTCAACATTCTCTGTAGAAGAAATTAAAAAGAAATAAAAATTAAACTTAAATATCCCGGAAACCAACCTATATATTCACAAGTTTCTTTAAATATAAACTGAGTCGAATAGTGCACTTCTAGTGCCCGCTAATTCCAGAACCTGCTGCTGGATTGAACAATTAGACCAAAGTCCATACATTTTGCCCATCGTCCTTTATATTATTTTAAAAAAATACCAATCTATTACAGATACTTTCTTTTTAAAGTCGTTTTTGGCAATCAAAATAGAGCTTTCTGTGTTCTTGTACGTAACGTAAAAGAAATTGTTTCTAATCTTCCTTTTAGGCGATCAATCCGTGAAAATCTTGCATCGGCTTAACTGCTCTCTCTGTAGTTTCATTTACAGGATTCAAAGATGCCACTTTTCTCTGGGCCTCCAAATAGGCTTTATTTTCCTTCCAAAAAGAAACAGTTTCTTGCAAAAATCTGTCGTCGATCTTAATGCGTAAAAATAAGTTCATACCCTTGTTCGATAAAAAATCGTGCGAAGATTTTCCTGAAACTTAAATTACAAGATAGGTTTAAGACTTAAATAATGTTTGGACAGATTTAAAAAATATATTATTACAATAGAACCTTACCATATAAAGAGTTTAATATTTCTCCTTCAGATGGGTTGCATCTCTTTCCTACATCGTGTGATTTTTCATATTATATATTGGAAACTATTCTCATTTAACTTTGGTCATCAACATCGTCCTTGAAAAAAGTTAAGATGGAAATTTCATTACACAAATACTACAAATGTTGGCAGAACTTGTTTAGAGTTATCTTTGAAATTGCCATTTTAATTTCTTCGTATTTTTTCAAAGCTTTCAAAAGACACGAATCTCAATTTGGCGCTTTTAATGTTAAATTTCACCCAAGCCAGGGTATAATATATGACATTACAATGAACAAAGACACATTTACAATGAACAAGTCTTACAATTTTTGTTCGTCCTTCGCGTTGATTTTGAAGTGAGGTTGTAATAAACATATTTTCGACGAATAGATAGCTCTTGCCATCTATCTCGCTTGGTGCATGGCACTCAGAGGCCTAACTTTAATTTTTCTTTACAGACTCAACTCAAAAATATTAAATACAATTTGAAAAGTTTACAATAGCCATCTCTTACAAACGTTTTTTGTAGTTCGGCCCTATAAAACTTTACAGTTCGTCAATTTATTTCTTATTTCAATGTATCTATAAAATCAGTGTAGGTGCACGTTTAGATAATATTTTGATCAATATCCTCCCAATTGTCTCTAAATTTTTTAAAATGTAATATATCTAGGCGACAAGTAACTTTATATATTTATTTGAATTTGTGCTTCAAAACCATTTTTCAAAAGTGCGCAAAGATGACGACGATATGCAAAAAGTAACAACTTCCTTTCTTGTTTTTGTTCCATGACAACACAAGCTTCATTAAAACTATCATTGGAAGTTATCATATCACCGCACATTATTTGTACCTTGTCACTAAGATTCCAATCTTAAAGTACTTTTGAAACAGATGAAGTTTGCTCTTTTTTTGATGAATTGTCTATGTCATCTTTCTTCGAACTTCTGACGTCTAGACTATGTAACAATTTACATCCCAGTGAACTGTCATGATTTCGCAAATATTATTCTGAAGATAAGTTTATATAGCCTCGGCTCTCGTCTTCGTTCGAACGCGTTGTATTGATGACTTGTTTATGGAAAATTCGTCAACACTGAAACCTTTTGCTTTTATGGCAGCCTTAATAACGGAAATATAATCTACTATGCTTAATTAACATTATATTTAAAGTTGTAATTAACTTTGGTGTAATAAAATTGTTCCCGTCTCTTTTCATAGAAGACTGAGACCTTGTCGCGGGTTCATACGAGAAAAGCTCGATTAGACTTTCGATAGAACTAATGGATAACATTAGACATGTGTTTTAATATGTTCTGTTGTTCCTCCTCTTTTCTTTATCGAGCCCTTTCTTATTTTTGAGCAAATTTTTTATCTACCCCTGTGAGACCACCTGGATGCATTGGTTTCCTCTATCGCTGTAAAAATATTTTATCCTCCTCTGTTTTTATCATGTCACGGGTATCTACATGTACAATATCAAATAAATTATCTAAATCCATTTTAAATATTTCCTCGTGGTGCTTGTAAATAATTTGAATTTTCTTACAATTTTTTATAGATTTTCCAAACTTGGTAAATTTCCACAAGTTGCTAACACAGTTTGGAATTGATCTTGTCGTTATTTTCAGGAGATAATACACTCACGAATTACAAGATTAGTATTTTCGCGCACTGTTTTATATATATATATATATATATATATATATATGTGTGTGTGTGTGTGTGTGTGCGCGCATGTGTGTGTGCGTATGCGTGTGCGTGTGTGTGTATGTGTGTGTGTGTATTTCACTGGTCTTGAAAAATTAGCTACAGGTCAATTCATCGCACGCAATGTTATCAACAGAAAATATTGTTTGCTTATTCTATATTCAAATCGTAACCGTTGTAATTGATATTCTTTCACGTCACAACGAAGTAACGGGTTGACGTGATTTTCTTTACACAGAGATAGCTTATATACCGGGAAATGATACAGACTACAGGATTTCTTTATCACAGACATAGCTTAGATACCGGGAAATCTCATTTTAGCTAGTATACGTATTACAATACTTATTGATTTACAAATGTGTGTTTGTGTGCTCTTCTTTCACTTTGCAAATTTTTAACACAGCGACATTATATTTTGTAGAGAGGTGTAAGTGGATCGCGATATGAAATAGGCTACAAAATATTTCAAGATTTTTTTGAGAAGCTACACACTCAATATAAATTAACAATAGAATAACTTCTTTTAATGCCTAATTAAATAAAGAAAAGATATTTTATTTTCGTAATAATTTGCATCCCTAACAATATAATTCCCCCACCGTCTAAGTAATGTTATAATTCTAAATAATATTACCAATAAGGTACCTATTTTTACCATAGATCTACATGGGTACCAAAAAAATTGTTATATAATATTAAATTCAGAATACAAGAAGTATACAAATATATATATATATATATATATATATATATATATATATATATTCCTAAATTGACATTTTGGAGCACGTTAATTTCAAGAAATTTTTTGTACCTAGGGAGAACAAAACATGTTTATTTACATGTGTAGTAACACCATCCTATAAGAATTGGAAGTAGGTTTTGTTTATTCCCCGAAACAGAAATTACTCCATATAGTAGTTCCGTAAATCGGTCTATATTTGTATGGAACATGATAATGGTTGATCAAGTAATTAAGGTACTGTTGTGTAAAAACAAATTGAATATTATGTCGTTTTGAAACTATGTTGTTTTCACGTGAAAAATGTTTGACAAACTTTAGGCAATTTTTAAAACCAGAAAAATATTTTTGAACAAATAAGTCTGTTTAATGCCATTTCTAAAATTTATTTTCATTACACTTGTCGATGTCCGTAAATAGCTTGTTCTATATCCGTTGTCATAGACATTCTCATAAGAACAACGCTTTTATAACTTATTATCTATATCTAAACATAAAATAAAATTTTAAACTTTACATCTCTGCATATTGCAAATATTTACAAAAAACTGCAGGATAAATGAATGCTTTCTGCATTCCAATTATTTTATATAATTTTGCCTATTTATGTTTTTGTTTGTGCTAGCAATACGTCAAAACTATTAATCCAACTCGAATGGAGTTTTTAGAAAATCATTGGAGTCAACTTGAAGTAGTTTTGTACTTCATCGCAATTGGTTTACTTAGTCAGAAAATACGTGAATTCAATATTTTCAAAATATCATACTTATTGCGTTAGTACAACAAAGAAGCGCCTAGCTACTCGAGCACAAATGTATAATGTACCTACATCAATTGAGAGAACTACGTATACATTTACATCTAATTTATATTTTGATGTTGTTTAATGTTATATTTTTTGTGTTTTAATATACATATCACATTATTGATCCATTATCCTCGTACTTCGTGTACACGGGCACAGTTAGTTGTTAATATTTATAAATGCCCTCACATTCCTCTAGCTTCTTTGATAAGATGTTCATTGTTTCAAAAATTTTATTATGTACATGTGTATTAACAATGTGGCTGCTTCCAATAAGCATATTAGTGATATTTAAATATGTAAATTAGCAAATATACAAAAAACCTATTTTTTTTAAGTGACTAACAAATAAGTTACTTTTTTAAACGACGTAATTTGTAACAAACATGTAGTGATAACTCGATAAAAATGAAGCAATATAGGTCTAATTTTATTATTATTTTAATTAATCAGCTTCTTTTAATTATTTGGTATTTTATTTATATAGTTTTATTAAATTAATGAGCAAAAAGAGAATACAATTAATTTTAATTCGAGTATTTTCCACGAAGTTACAGCTATGTATTGAAAGACATAATTGTTTTCCAAATGTTCGGTGATCCTTTAATTTTGCTGAATATTGTATAATTTTTTGCTAACTTTTATGTAGACTTAAAATTCCTTTCCTGTAAGAATTCTTTAGGATTTATATTGTAAAAAAGTTCAACCTTAAGATGGTCCGGGTCTTTAAATATTGTATTACATAAATATCGAATAGTGAGAGTTGATGGGTGGAGGGTGAGAGGCGCGAAGAAATATAGTCCAAAGTCATCTACTTTGTTCTGAAGTTGAAGGTTTGTTAAATAACGTGGTAGGGAAAGAGAATATTCTGATCTTTTCTTTAAATCGAAAATTGGCTTTTGGAAAAAAACACTGGTGATTTTCAAAAAAAATCACCAGTGTTCTTTCAAAATAAGTTTATATTAATCTTACTCATTTTTCTGTAACGTTATTCTGAGAAAAAGAAAAAAATATTTAGAATACTTACTGCATCTTTAATAAGCAACTCGAACGTAGCTCGAAAAAAATTTCCTAACTCTGAATCGTGATATTGTTATATGTATGATAATTATTCACTTGAAAATATGCCAGTACGTTAGTAATTCTATCAAATTGAATTGCTATTGATCGTTGACAGAATTGCCTTGCGTGACGTCTATTGACTTTTCAAAATTATTTTCCAAATTAAATCGTGGGAAGTAATATCGTGGGTAATATTTATAAAAGTACGTGGGTGGCATTGAAAGTTCTTATAATCAAAAATTAACCCAAGTTTCGAAAATCTATTCTTGAACTTGTCATTTGCTTTTCAAATTGTCAATTTTTAAAATTGTGTAAATAATATTAAGACGAATTTGACAGGAAAAGTGGAATTTACATTCATGGTTTGGAAGTAAAACTTGCTTCAGAGTGATGAGAGTAAAAAGTGAAATTTGCGACGTCTATCATGCAGCGTTTTTACAGTATTTTGCAGCGTTTTTGCAACATATGTGACGTCAGAATATGACGAATATATCGCAAGAAAGACCGAAAACACCATGAAACAAGAAGAGAAGTGTACGCATGCGTGAAAATTAATAAGAATGGCACTCACTAATGAAATAAAAGCTGTTTCGTATGTTATGTGTGTTAAAAAGTAAACTGTCAACATTTTGCGTGACAAGAAACAAAAATGGCGCGCACAAATGTTATTAGCTGTTTTGTACATTGTCTGTCAAAAGTAAACTATTAAAATTTTGTAAATTTGTTTATATATTTATGATTAATTTATTATTAATTTTGCATATTTTTCATCAATTACAAGACTAGCAAATATGCATTTAATATATTTATAAATCCGCAATGAACCCGAATATACACTTGCCGTAAATATAATTTACAATAGGAACAATACAGTCGCATTTAATTCTATTCTGGTACGGGCATCACGGGTATTTTTTTTCTTTTTAGGGCTTTTTTCACGTGGTTAATGGAAATTCTTCTTTTATCTCTTGGACTAATTTAATTAACAATTGCCTATGTCAATTCATATGAAAATTTTATTTTTATATTATATATATATACATATATACATATATATATATATATATATATATATATATATATATATACATATATATATATATATATATATATATATATATATATATATATATATAATAGTTTAAAGATGTTATTTTACTTATGAAAAATAATTATCCATTTTAGTAATCTTTAAATTTTTACCAACAAAATGTATTATAATTTAAATCTATAAATTCATTAGAATTACAAGTAACGTGTACTTTACACTTATGTTTCAAAACTCAACATTTACACTTAGGTACATTTTAATAAAATCGTAGTTTCTAAATTGTCTTATATATTTATTTCATTAGTAACATTTCTATAGAAGAGTAGTTACTAAGCTAAAGCGGAAACAAACGAGAACTAACTTAAATGGAGTTTAATGTAATCATTACTTCGCATTTTGTCTGTTTAGGTCGATTGTATTTCACATCTCCACTTTCATTGACAAACGATTAATGTTTTTAAATTTACAAAAATTGATACGAAATTAAATACAAAATCATATCGATTTATAGTCTAAGAATAGTGAATACGTAACTTCCTTAAAAGTTCACTAGAAAACATGGAATTTTTTCCATACTATTAAAAATTATAAGGATATAACTTAATTTTAGACTAAACTGAATATATATTTAAGATTAATATATTACTTATACTTTTTATTAATATATTACTTATATATTTATGATCATAATTTTATTTTTTTTGAAACAAGGTATACAGGATATACAGGACATAACATATGTTACTTTTCATCACGACGAAAGTATTGTTTGAAACTGAAAAAACTGTATAACGTGAATAAGGAAGCAGCGTCGCAACGGAGCAACGGGTTGACGTGATTTTTGGAATCGTTATATACGCAATATTAAGGAGCAACAGAACCGTTCAGTTTAGTCCTTAATTTGGAGTATAAGTGCAAAGTGTGTTTTTCATCCTTTTTTCACGTCACAGCTGAACAACTTATAGACGTAATTTTTTGCCCAGATATAGCTGGCTTGCTGAGAAATGACATAGCCTACTTTTTATGCCAGAAAATCTCATTATAACCAATATTATAATCCTAACTTATGAATGCAAACGTGTGTTTGTTTTTCATTCTTTCCCGTCGCAACGAAGCTATGGATCGACGTGACTTTTTGCACAGAAGTAGTTGGTACGGAATAGCCTATGTTATAGCCGGATAGCCTATACTTTGAAATAATACAAAAATCTCATCTTCATTAATATTATAAACTTCATTAATATTATAAATGCAATAGTTTGTTTGTTTGTCCTTCTTTCATGTCTCAACGAAGTTACAGATTCACATTATATTTTGCACAAAGATGGTTAGTTTTTTGTTATGGGAAATCTCATTACTTTTGGAAAATTCTTATTTGAATTAAAAAAAGTACACAATGGGAATAACGAAGCAACATCGCAACGGAGTCACAGTAAGGCGTGATTTTTTAAAAGCTACATGCGCAATATAAAATACTAATAGAATCACTTCCTTTAATTCCTAATTTAGAGACAAATATTTTTAGTTTCATTGTCATTTATATTATAAAGTGGAGAAACAAAGGCTTAGCATTTAATTTCTTTTAATTACTCTGGATGGCGCTACATGTTTTCAGGTCTTTCTTTTACACATTTTTTATACAAACTTTGAATAAATATGTGTTATTCTAGACTATTAGACATATACATTTTTTATAAAAATACAGAAATTGTGGCATTTCATTTGTTTTCACATATTCGAAATTCAAATCAAAACTAACAAACAAATGGACGAAATAAATCAAATATTTCTTAAAAATTTACTTACTAAAATTATTTACTATAACTAATAAGTGGGATACATTAAATGGTCGAATAGTCGATGATTAATTTGATTATGAATATAATGCTAGAATGATTACAGCAGAGAAATTTTAAAATTATTATATGCACACACATTTACATAAAATACATAATAAAATGTCAAGTACGAATAGAACTCGCGCTACGAGGATCCGTACAGATTTAGGCAATTATGAACATTTAAAGATACATAGTATTTCTGTTAAACTATTTGCAAATATTAATTTTTCACAAGTTGAATACATATAGTTTTGTAAATAAGGGGGAATGTTAAATTTTCGCATATTTTTGGAATATCCTTTTTAAATTACAATTTAAAATATTTGTGTATGCCTCATAAGTAAATGATACTCATAATATATACAATATAAAACAATTTAAAGGTCTTTATTTATACCGTATTTAAATTTCATATTTAAAAATTAATAAAATTTAGAAAAAAATATATGCGCTAATAAGATGAATTATTGTTTCAATTTAAAATTTCTACGGTTGGTGATGGTTTGTGATGATTTCTGAGAAAATCAGTTGAGAATGTAAAAAATCAGAAACATATTGCTTACTGCAGAATTTGGTGTTTATTTAAAAAATTATGATATCTAGTCATTGCTTTAGTTTTCCCATAGCCTTTGTGTTGACTTCTAGAGACCCCTATTTTATCATAATTTTGGATTCAGTAGTGTCGGAAGTAGAATGCATAAATATTTTTCTTTTTCTCTTTTAGTATTGCCTCAATATTATTTGATTAATTGATTGAATTATAGAAGAGGAATGAAGCATTTTTCTGATTTTTCCCATTTCAACTTAAAGTATAATTGCTTAGAATTAGTCCTATAAACCTACCACTTTTTAGCAATTTCGGCGTGGAATGAGTTGCAAAAAGCAGATTTTCATGAACTAAATAAACGGAACCAACAAAAAGTAATGCGTTGAAATTATAGACGAAGGTTTGAATTATATATCAAAATCATTATACTGCATGTTCCTGTAGTTTTAGAGTAAACTTGAAAAAAATGAAGGTTTTTCGTCAAAAATGTAAACACCCCCTTAAGTACTACAACCAATGTATTTTTAAAGCCTATATGGATAGACCCTTGACATATGCATATTGCTTCTTCCAGAAAAAATACAACACATAAACTTGCTAAAACGTGGCATTTTCGTAATAAATATTTTAATTCAATAACTTTTTCGATTTATATATAAGTAAATTTACAAAGTATTATAGTTCTAGATTCATCCTGATTTTTTTAACTATGTTTTGGTAGGTAATCATTTCGCTATGAAAAAAATTGTGGATATGTATGAATTACATCGGAGTTTGTGTATAACTATATGTGTACGTATGTATGTGCGTTATCAAAGATTTACAAAATTTGACTCACTATGAATTTATATTTGATAGTGCACAGAAATCCTTTTCTCTCTTGAGTTATATCAGTGAATTTTTTTTTGGGGTCGAACGATATGAATATCAGGTTTTTTTTGCATAGATGGTGCCTATTAGTTTTGATTGAAATCGGTAAGGCGATTTCCATAATCTGGCCAAAAATTCTAATTTTTTTCGTATACCCGAAAGTCACTGGCTAGCCGTAACTTAGTAAAAACTCTTTTTATGCATTTTTTCATCTAGGTGAAAATTTTTCTTGGCGGAGTTTTCGTCAGACCACTCGTTTTTATTTTGCATAGGATTTTCCAATAAGTTTCAAATAAAAACAAATATGTTGTAACTTTCATTATATCTCATAAATTGTCTATGATATACCTAGGTAGTGGTTAAAAATTACTAGAACCATATTCATGCGAGTATCGGAAAATATTTTTAAATTAACTTCATATACTTATAGCTGTAGCCTCACCGTTATATTGTAACAGTATATTGATCCTGGCTATAGTCCGCAGATAAGTATTACACCAAAAGTAGAACAAAATTTTGAACGTTATGTATTGAAACATTTCAATCTTCAGTCAGTTGGTCCAAAAGTAAAGATTTCTTAAATCGATTTTTCACTGCGTGGAAATACCTTCAAAACATTATCTATCCTTTTTATTGTTTAAGATCAAGATATGTTACTGAAAATATTTAAAGGATTTTTTTCTTTATTAACAACAGATATTTCAAATGTTTGTGCAATTATCATATAATTGCAAAGAATTCTTTTATTTACCAGAAATACTTTAAGCTAGTAAGTAATTTATTTTTATAAAATTCTTTAATTAATTTGACAAAAAATCATTCAGATTTTGAAACGCGTTTTTGAAAACTATATAGTGGGAACACAAATTGTAGACTAATACAAAATTGTTTTGCCGGTATATAACTGTTCTCCTTGATTTATTATATAAAAATAGGCCGAAAATATATACAACGTGAATTCACTTTGATTTATGGAACCAAATGTGGGTAACGGTATTAAAATCCAATATTCAAGTTTAATTGTCACATTGACAATTTTAAAATTAATGGCCTTAAATCAAACGGGCCCCGTTCTGTCGTTATCACGACATTTGGAAAACCATTATTGTCTTTACGGCATCTTGAATATTACTATTTACTTAATTCAACATCAGAAAATAATTTCCACCCTTATTTAACAGCCATTGTGTATTTTCAAAAGAGCACAACGATGTCTTCGTATATTTTTGAAATAACATGTCATATAATATTAATAAGTAATTGAAAATATTATACGAAAAATCGTCAATGAGGTGAGGATTCTGTAATTTAAATTACGTATAATGCGTCGGAAAACACATTTTTTAAAATCGACTATCTTTTTAATTTTCGAAGTTACCTTTCATGGCTAATTTACATGGCTCATTTTATTTTGTGTAATTGCACAAAATAAAATTAGCCATGTAAGTGAATTCAAAATTGTTTTATTACTAAATTGAAAACATGTAGTTGAATGGATGTAACTCAATTACCTGTATTTAATTTAGTGATAAAATCCTTAGTATTTATATTTGTTTTTTTTTCATGTTATACATGTATTCAGGTGGTACAATATTTTTATAACATGCTAAGTGCCTTTTAATAACTGAACTAAATATATTTATTATTTAAGTGTGGTTAAAAGAATTAAGCTTATTTTTCTTTTGATTTGTAAATTTCAATTGATTTTTTGTAGCTGAGGAACTTCACTTTAAAGTCATTTAAGTTTCATTATTTGTAATAAATAATTCTCATCCTCAATATTACGCTGAAAGCACAGGTCCAATAAGTAAACTTTCCGACTTTTAGTAAGTAAGTAACAGATGCAATCATGTAAGTAAGAACAGATATGAAAACGGTATTACTTAAATAATAAAACAGATGACGAAAATAATATCAAAGTAAAAATAAAATAGGTGTTTCGTGTTTATTTTCAATGTGCAAATAGTAATTATAAATAAATACCGTATTTACTCTACATTTTCACAGTTAAAAAGATCATGAGGTCAACATTTCGAAACATTGATATAGGATACCCAATATGTATGAAGTCTTGCAGTAAAATCGAATATAATTAGTAGAGCATATGATTATGGGCGAAGATTAATCTTTGCTAATAGCCCACCTGAAGATGTAATATAACCCACCTGAAGATGTAATACAACGAACCCTAGGTCATGGTAAAGAACTCAAAAAAAGTAGAAATAATACTACATCAGGTAGTTTCATTTAATTGTATCAAATATATTCAATATTAGTGATTATTGTGAACGCTGTTTTACCAGTTTCAGTAAAAACAATGAAATTGTTACATATTAACTATTAATTTAGATATTTATGAAACAACTTTTAATTTAACTGACAAATCTAGCAAAATTATAAGAATGTCATTAGATCTGTTATCTGATCTGTCGATGAATCCTCAAAAAGAAGATACAACTACTGTTAAGGTTTTTCAAATTGACTTTTATAAAATTCTAAAGCGATGCTTTTGAATCTTTATTTGTCATATATTTAATGATAAGCATTGACAAGTTTATAAGGCTGAGACATTCATGAGAGCGACTTTTATGAATGAGCTTTTTTTTATTAAATTATCGTAGTGGAATCAAAAACATTAAATACATTTTATTAATAATTTATTTCTTCAAGTTATTTTAATTTTGATAGTGCAGTGTTTACTTTAAAAATTTCCATTTTTATTTTATGGTATTCGATTTCCGAGCAATATGATTAAACTAATATTAATAAGTAAATAATTCAAGAATTTCCTATTGCGATAATTGTAATGTTATGTCAATTTTATTTGATGACTAGCTTTTTGTCGCGACTTATTTAACGTTTAACTTAGAATCTAACTAGAGTCCATAACGTACGTACGTCATTCATACACAGAGTGAAAAATTTCAAAAAGTAACAATTTTGTCAGATTCCTTTTAATAATTTTTTAGGATACCCAAATCTGACGCATTCCAAAACTTTGAATCACTTTTGCACGCAGTAAACATACAAAATTGTTACCAAAACGATGTAACAAAATATTTTTTGTGTAGAGATACGCCTTTTGTTATAATTATGCCCTAATATTGACGATATCTCTGTGACTTCATTTTATTTCCCTTCAGATTCAACGAATTTTCTTAATTTAAAAAATTAACCAAAAACGTGAATGGAGTAACAGTGATAAAATCTCAGTCAGTAATAGTTTTAAATGACGAGTGGTTTACCTTATTACTCCAATTTTTACTAGAAAAAAAATCCATGTCGGATAAGGCTCTACTAGCGCCGATGATAAGTAATGAGTTATTATTAAACCATAATAAAAAAGTATTGAAGTTCTGACTTCATCGATCGACAATAATCGGTCTAAATATACCTGTTTTTTTTGGATCTCAGCCAAAGCTTGCCACCTTGTTTCTTATTACTTACTTTTTATTACCGTCCAAAGCCATTGTCGATTTTATGGGTCTATTAATTAATAAAAACAAGATCCAATCTAAAAAGCCATAAAAATTATAAAATCTACATCAGTTTACATGCCATCAATTTAAAATGAGCCTTTAAAATTTTCCACAACACCATAAATGAAAAGTAATTATAGAATGTAGGCAGATACAATTCTTCTTTGCCAAACATTGTTCAAAGTATACAAAAAAAAATTAAATTTTTTTATCAGGTTGGTTAAAGTTTATTAAACCGAGGTCGGATTGCTTTAACAAAACGGTGAGAAACTTATGAATTCTCAAATGTCTCCAGGAATTTCTAAATGTTATTAAAATATACTTGAATTCGAAACATGCACATATATAAAAATTTTTTGTTTTATATATTATTTCATTACTGTATGAATTTAACTCTCTATTTGTCGCTGTTATTGTTTAACTTGTCTATGCATAAATATTTGTCATTTGATTTTATCATTCATTTACAATATTTGAAGCAGACGATACATAACTGCATGCAACCGTAACCAAAACGCGGAGTCTAATGCATATTGAAGGGTGTGGTTCAATGCAGTGGCAATATGTATCTCACTAAATATTAATGTATAAACATTTAAACGTAAATATATTTCAATTTACCGAAACGTTTATTTGAATCTAAACCGATTCCAAATTAATCATCATAATTACACGAAAACGACGGGCGCATTGACGGCTACCGTATTTCATTCGCTATTTTAATTACTAATATTTTTTCTAACACTATTAAACTTTTTTGTTAAATTTTAAAAGAAACGTTTTGTTCATTTTGTCATGTAAATAAACGCATACACGATTATAATTTAAATATCTAAAAATTGCAGTTAGAAATTTCAATTTCATTAACCCGTTTTATATAATAGAGCTGAATTTCTTTGTGGAAAGAGTAAGTGATATTTAAAATTCAATGTACGTATATTGCATACTTCATTATATTTTTATTTATTATTATTTATTTAAATTCGTTGTAATGTTCTCTAATAAAATTTAGTTATTAAAACAAAAAAGATGCCTAGATCTTAAATAAGGTCTGCCATAAAATAAATTATCTATTTATTTCTAGCCTTTTATTTCCTTAATGCCTAATACTATTTTATGTACATTACGCTTTAAGATAGTTATATATTAAATACTTCTCTATGAGTGTAGGCTTCGCCCATCTCTCTCCATGTTTTCATGTCTTAGGCTGTTCTCTTATCCAGTCGTTATTTGTAAACTTTATGAGTTTGTCCTCCCATGTTTCCAGAGGACGACCACTTCCTTTTACCTGGATTTTCTATGTGAAACGCTGTTACACTTATATTACTAAAAAAACATCAAATTCAACGAAGTTGGTAATTCGACTTGTTGGTGTTCAGAAAATTAAAGCGTAATGACAGTTTCGTGTTAAAAAACAATGAAACAAATGCTATCTCGTTCAAACTATTACTAGTAAGGAATAAAAAAAATAAATGAAAATATGTCAGCCATTATGATATCTGCTAGATATTGTCCGATGATGTACATGTTATCTGCTTCCCAATAATGTAAATCTGTGGAATTTACATATAACTCAAATACTTAGAACCCAAACAAGGTACAGAGTAACTTTTTCCCTCTAACTGTTCCTTGAAGTTCTTTTGATAAATTCATCAAAGTAATTCTTTAAACCAATTATTCATTTGAGATACAACTTTTCTCATCTCCTTATGGCTGACACTTCATACCGTTAATAAATTTTCACCGAAGTATTACTGTACATCATAATGTCAATGATTTCATAAAACGCATATTGCTATTTTAAGAAATTAGCTTCTAAAATACCTAAGTCACAATTAAATGAAACTACGTGATGTAGTATTATTTCTACTATCTTTAATTTCTTTACCACGACCTAGGTTTCGTTGTATTACAACATCTTCAGGTGGGATATTAGCAAAGATTAACTCTTAGGAACAACCAACAGCATTTATATGTTTCAAACACAATAGCGGAAGACTGCTTTATGCGGATTTTTCCATTGTTTATGTTAGTGAGTTTATTGCAGGGGCGCAGACTAGGTTTTATTATATTACAGAGAGTTATACAATATACCAGTATTCTAGTTGGGGTAATAAATTCAATTGTTGTTATTATGTGAAGTTATACAATGCAAACTTTAGGGTGTATGTAATAAAATTAAATGGAAGTTATTGTCGGTAATATATTTGTACAAAGGCAAGGGTATTTGAAAGTAAGGCCAAGGTAATATACTAATTCTACATATCTTATTATCGGTAATATATTTATACAAAAGCAAGGGTATTTGAAAGTAAGGACAAGGTAATACACTAATTCTACATATCTCCGGTTTTGTGTATTCATATATTTATTTATTTCTTTTAATCTTTTTTTTGTTTTT
The DNA here is from genome assembly GCA_039881145.1 of Druceiella hillmani. NCBI lineage: Eukaryota > Metazoa > Arthropoda > Insecta > Lepidoptera > Hepialidae > Druceiella > Druceiella hillmani. The sequence goes on along the minus strand of JAYKKI010000012.1, from coordinate 40,696,695 downwards.
ATTATATATACTTATATTTACATGTGTATTAGTGCTGAAACAATTTCCAGGGTACTGTAGTATCAATGTTTTATATTTATATTATATTTAGAAGATATTAAGAAGGGTTTGTTAAGTGACAAGAAACAAGGTAGGAAAGGCTCAATGTAAGGCGATTAACACTGAAACAGTTACAAATTTCAAGTATCGTTAGTCTTATCGTCATTGACTACTTGAAGGTATTTTGTTGCATAAAATTCTGAAAACCTTATAGTGCTAACGGACGATCTTTATGAAGATGGATAAACAGTGGTACGTGTGAATGAAACTCTACCTGAATCGTTCAAATTACAAAAAGGTAAGACAAGGCTATATTTTCTCCCCTATCTAATTTAAGACGGTGAATATAAGATTCTTGAGGATTAGGTGGTAAGATCAGCAATTCACGATATGGGATGTCATCACATTGGTCGCTGCCAAGATGAAATGATAGATCTCGATCACAAAATTGGGCAAAAAAACCAAAACGTTGGACCCAGCACCAATCGAGCAAGAACAAAAACTACGATGGTCGATCGATAAGACAGATTTCTCAAACTTAAACATTTTGTAAAATATCAGAAATGTAAACGAGTTTGCGTACCTTGGTTTCTTATTGAATGAATATGAATAATATAGGAGAATACAGATATCTAAAGTCAGTACAACTAAATTAATATGGATCCGAAATAACAGAAATATTTTTAGGAATAACGAAGCAAGGCTCTATAAAAACACTGGTATTTATCAGGTTGGCAACTTAAAAACTTATCACTTCTTTCGACTGATTTCTGGAATATTATAGAAGTTTCTAGAATATTTCTTTTAGGGTATATAAAGAGAGTACACATTAGAACTTCTGGTCAGTTTGCAATTGAGTAATTGGCGAGTAAAGAATAAATTAGAAATGGAAGTATTTTGAAGATAATTTTGATAACTCTTTCCTCGTGAATGTCGTTTATGGAGAAAAACCAGCTAAGCTTCACACAATATATATACAATGATGAACAAAAGTATGTAAAGTGGTAAGAGGGCACCACAGCCAAACACTGGTTCCAAAGATCCAAAGAAGAGAATTTTGACCTGTCCGATAAACCTCATCTAAAGCGACCTCCTAAAACTGATTTAAAAAAAATTAAAAGCCTTATTGAAACAAATTCCAGATTAAGTTTGCCTTGTTTGGCAGAGTTATTTTCATGCTCTTATACTTCAATGAAAAAACGACCTCATGCTTTCCGAAAGAAGTGGAAATGCTCCGTTTGGTTACCACATATACTAATGAGAGGCGAAAGTATCTAGTTACAGTAGATGATAAATGGATGGTTTATGTTAATTTTTAATGTAAATGCCAGTGGCTAGGAGCTAGAGAAATGGTGTACCTATATCAGAATATAATATTGAACAAAATATACTTTTGAGTGCATGCTGGGGTATAAATGGAAATATTCATTGAGTTATTCATTGAAAACTCTTTCAAGCTAACAGTACAATTACAGCTAAGATTCATTGTGAATAATTGAGAACAATTGACCACTGCTAAACTTCCTTCAAATCGAAGCAAAATTTATTATTTACATGACAATCCTCGACCCCACGTAGCAAAAGTAACGAGTGAAAAACTACTTTCACTTGGATACTCCTTACTACTTTACCCACCGTACTCTCTAGATCTTTTGCCATGTAATTACTATCTATTTTGCTTTCCATCTAATAATTTATGTAGACAGAAAGCAAACAGTAGACAATTTAAAGACGAAAGTTATGTCAAAATCCAACTTCACCGGTTTTTCAGTCTAAGGTCCAAAAATTTCTACAAGGACGAAACTTTGGCTCTATCTACACGTTGGCGACAAGTGTTACATACCAATGGAGCTTATATAATTAACGATTAATCATATTGCCTACATACATAAAGTTGAAAAGTTTGTGTACCTTGATGGCAGATTTATAAGTCAAATCCAATAAATATTTTTTATGATCCCGAGACATGAATTATAAAAAAAAACAAGAGAAAAGATGAGCGCATTTGAAATGTGGCACCAGCGTATAATGCTACAGATAATCTAGATTATTAAATGAATGAATATATCTATACTCCAGGAGCTGAAAATAAAACAAGACTGTACTCCATCTATGAAGACGATATACTTTGAGTCACATTATTTCATTCTAGAAATACAACATATTGCCAAACTTAGAGGCCATGTGATGCATTCCGTTACGTATGTTTTATCGTTACGATTTAGTTATATAAACCCATTGATATTGCGTTCGCTTCTACATCTCGAACCACAATTAAGGGTTACCAATTCGTCCGCTTGAATAATATAAGATATTTCCGTTTAATTTGATGGACTCTTCTTAGACGAGAATAAAAATCGGTGAATTTTCGTCTACTTTTAAAACATCTAAATCTTGAACCTTATGCTTAAAATGTACTAGATATTGGACGTGACTCAGAGGGATCTCTCCATAAGTCTTTGGAATAGTTTGGTTCCATAGCGGTTTGAGTTCGATTCCAAAGTACTCCAAAGTATTACTACGAAGGTTTCGTACATTATATTTAATTCCGCTTCATGTATTCCATTCAATAAGAGAATGTTTGCAAACAAATCTATTTGACACTTGAAGTATGGCTGGCACGAATATATATTAAATCAATCGATGACTGTTTACAACACTCATTGTATTTAATCGATAATATCAAATGTTACGAGAAATAATTTTATAAAAACCATACCGTTATTTGAATAATATTAATTGTGGAAGATATACTTGAAGAGGTCAACCCTTGCTGTTGATCACATAAATTCAGAGATATAAAATACATCGGAAAAATATTTTTAAAATATTTGTGTCCCTATTATTTATTTTATTTATCAATCCATTTCGTATATTTTATAACCAGTTAACGTAAAACAGCTGCAGTTTCTTTTTAAGACTGGTAGTCTAAAGTCAGAACGAAAGTACGTTGGTATTACTACAAGTATTGGTATGAGTTCACTTTACCAAAATGTGAATTTTACTCTTCTTCTTTTAACTCTGCCTAAAAAGCAACGTATGAAAAATATGAATAAAAACATGGGTTTCAGTCAGGTTACTTTACTATAACAAATTTATTTGAAAAAAAATTATAATTTTGATTTTTTCCTTTGCAATGTTTACAGAGACTATAAAAACACGCACCCTAATAATAAGACAGTATTTGAACGAAGCTAGTATTGGATGTTGCTATATGATACTTTTTTGTTTAGGGGGAAAATTTATCGTACAAAAGGTACAAAAGTCTTTGGAATATATTTTTATCGGAATATGAATAATTTTCAAATGGTTATTTGCATTGTATCAGCCGAGATCCGTTACAATCATACTTGTAAATCAAATATACGAGTTTGCTATCTTCTTTACGTATTGCTTGCTAAAATATATTTTTTTCGTAAACAAGTGAAGAAGATCGCAAACCCGTATCTTAGATTTCTCTGGTTTTTATTATTGATTGTAATAATGACTACTTTTTCTGGCTACCGTTTTCTTTCCTAATTTAACAAATAAAGATAAAGTAGAATGGGTGAAAATTCCATTAGTTGCTCTTTCTGTAAACATGTTTTTTTGCATTTATGTAGTATTTTCTTCACTTATGTGAAAGCCTTTTATAATTCTCTTAAATGCAGCAGTACGAAACTATCTTACGCTTTTTATATTCCTCACTAGACTCATAAAACGTCTAATATAGACAATTTACGTACAGCATCGTATTATTATTGTCGGCAGAAAACGCTTCTCTTTTGCTCTCGGCATTTCATCTTGATTTTAAAACAGGAAAATAAGTTCAATTCACTTTTTCTTTCTTCCGAAGTGTCTCAGCTTAATAAATAATTTCGTGAAAGTAAGAAGTAATTATACCATACCATTAAAAAATCTTTATAATAAACGTTTACCACTAGCAAGTAAGCCGATAGTGTCAAAAATTCTCGTCTATAATATTAGAGTAGTTAGCGTACATTTTTTAAAATTGATATTGGCAAAAAACATATAATTTCAAAAGTTCCGAAATAGACTTCTGATTATTGCAAATTGGAAAAAATAATAAATGTTTCCTTGCGCTTCCGATACGTACTACATAATATTCAACTTAGAGTAGGCAATAACAATTATTTTTTCTACCAAGTGAATACAGTTCAGAACCCTCAATACGTTAGAAAATATATTGTAGGTGGTTGTTGCATCGGTTGCCGCCCGTTCAAATGTTTTAATAAGCAGCCCTTTATAATCTCCGTGAAATGCAATTTTTAAATGAGTTATGTAAATAAAATTATTTCTTAATTTTATATACACAAATTATTATTAAACTAATTACATACTTTTTAGAATTTAAGGAATTTTGGTAATAACAATACAATGTATATTTGTCGTAACTGACGTCCGATAATATCTGCCTATTTTCAATTTTTCTTTCTAGTATACAATTGATACGTCGAACCGACCGTTGATAAGTCAATAAAATTAGCTGCGTGGTAGTCGAATCTATTAACGTGAGATTTTCGTGAACATGTCTCTCGAAAAAATATTGTTTCTGAACTAATATTTATTTCGTAGATACACAATATAATCATACACTACTTAGTATTTAATCGCTACAGCATATGTCATATTGTAAGTAAACGCTCTGAAATTGCAGTGCCGCTCATTGAATTTGTTTGTGCTGATGAAATTGGTGATGAGCACACCAGGTACAGAAACGTTGGATACTTTTGAATAGTCTCCGTTAATTGGATATTCTAATGGTATAAAATAATATTCAAACCACTGTATTTGTCCAAAGCCGAAACGTTCAGCGATCTTGGTCCGTTCACGGACGATTGTATCAATCTCGTACACCATTTCTCTCTCCGCTTTTCTTCTTGATCCTTCGCCGGCTTTTACCCGCATTTTGGATCCGCTTGAATTTGCTCTATGTTACGCTGATTCTGCTTCCAATCGCTTTTTATATAATCCGATATTTTTACTTCAGTGACAGATAATTTTTAAATTTTAATAAAACATGGTGAATTTTTGTAAATAAATTAGTGGCAATTCGAAAATTATGTGTTTCATGTGCAGTTAACTTAAGAAAATTCCTATATTTTTGGTCATAAGGTAAAAGCTATGTGGCATGTAATTAAAATTAAAATAGTTTTGGGATGCATAATTAAACCTTTTGTGTCAGATACCTAACTTGACTTACACTAGAATTCAAGTCAATATTAATAATAAAAGAACTGAGAAAAAAAACAAAGTGTCGACATAATTATTTCGTTTTTAAGTTTTACGTATGTAAAACAATGGAAGCGACTCTGATAAAAAGGTGTTATTTTGTAAAATACACCTTTGACGTCGCTAAGTGGGAATTTCATGACAAAATCGACAAAATGCTACGTGCGTGGCACTCTCTCATAGATATGTATTTTAATTATCTAACCTATTAAATCAAAGTGATCATTTAAAAAATATAAGAATTAAAGAAATGTAATTCCACTTATTTATTTATTTGAAACTCGTTTTATATTATTTGAAACTTCAGTACCAAACTGATCCAGCACTGCTATGTATTTTTATTTATAATTGATGAACAACGAGGAGACACGAAGAAAAAAAAATTCAATAATGATATATATCGCAATTCTTGTTATAATTTTACCAAAAATTCCGATAAAATTGTTGGATAGTATTTTCGTTTTTGATTTACGTTAATAATAATTTATTAATATTATCTTAAGGCTTCTTTAATTCATTCAAATCAAAAGTTAGATTTTTCTTGTGGTAGGCGTACTTTTTATATACTTGGCCTCTATTCCAGAAAATGTCGTAAACAGAATACCAGGCATAAACAATTCAGTTTTTTTGTTTCACACCAACAATCTCAAAAACTGGGCGCTGCACTTTGTGGAAATACAGGTCTTAATGGAAATTGGTATCGCTCCATTGTATATCCGAGTAGACCTTTTTTGTGTCAGGAGTTCTAAGGATGTAATGTCCTTTGTTGCATTGTTCACCAGTATCGATTGTTACGTAATAGTATTAATAAAGCATTTGTTTAAACTTCAATTAATGTGATGGCAAATCAGATATGTTGACCCTATTGTCGTATTCCGTTGTAAATATTCTTATTAATAGTTCTTAAAATTAAAATAAAAAGGGACTCTTTAGCAAGATCATTTCTAATAATTCTAAATAATTCCTTGAAATTAAAATAGAATGCTCTTGTTATCCAAAATGTTAATTTTTAAAAAATCATAAAAGCTTGAAAATTTATTTTCCCGGAACTGATTCCGTTATAGGAAATTCCTGATTATTTTAATCGAACGATTAAATGTTATGCATTCTGTAATTTTTATGTTATTTCATATAAAAGACAGTTAAGGTTGCTGTTAAAACGATTGTATGCTATGTTTAAATGAATATCAAATAAATGTCGTTGTCATGGTGTGTTGGCATACGGTCTTTGACCTTGGCTGTACCTCGGGGATCCGCCCTTCGTCGGCCCTTCGTCGAGCGGGTCTGGGTTGGTGTTATGATGTAAAAGATTGGTGTCGAAGCGATAAGTCCGCCAAATGTATCAACGGTATACATTAAAATACATAAATTAATAAAATAAATAAATATAAAATATTCCAGTTTTGCACTTGTTAAATAGTAACAAAGAGGAATTTAATAAAGCACATCGCTAAGTTTCTGACTATATATTTTTCATAAAAGATTAATATTTAGGCAAGCTTGAATATATGACCATTAAATTCAATTTAACATTCAATATCTAATTATTAAAATAATAATACACTTGGTACAAAAACGGTGTAAGTGTATACGTATTTTACACTTCTAATTTCGTGACTTTTATTAATAAAATAAAAAGAGAGTAAAAAAATTGTCCACTCAAACAATAAATGTTTTAATGACTGTGTTAAAATATTTTCGTCGTTTATAAAACTGTGAATTAAAATATTCAATGAATATGTTTATCCATGAAAGATTTAAATAAAAAGTCATAAGGTATTGAATTTACGAAATCAAGGAACATGAATATTGGCCGCACTCTCCATAAACTTTACATCCATATATAATTTAATAAATGTATCTGTATATTTCAAATGGTAATTAGCTTAAGGTAATGACGGTTGCCATCGTCTTTAACCGTTTTTAAAACTGGTAAAATATTACTGAAGTTAGTAAAATATTACCGTATTGTCTAATATTTTTAATATTCATGTGAATACGGACGGTAAATTATTTTCATAGATAATACCCAAATTTTATGTGTATACTTATAATTTTCGATTCAGAATTTTCTCTAACTGGTGCTTCTGTATATGCTTCTTGAGATAATTTAATAGTTTTCAAAATTAAGTAGTCAGCATAAAAGAATGAAGGTAAAGGACATACATTTCTTGTTATGTTAGTCTTCAGTATTGAAGTGCATCGCATATAAAGAATGTTAACCAATAAGTTGCTCCGTATATTTTTTATATGTTTTGACAATAACTCTTATATGCAACAATTTACAGTCCTAGATTTTAGCTTTTAATGGGATAAGAATATGCTTTTGCTCGTCAGTTTTTGAATGATACCTTTCATTGATTATCTTAAAACCGAGGTGCAAATATTGCAGATGTTTTTGGGTGAGCAGCGTCTATTGGAAATAGAAAAAAATTTAAAACTACGAGTAACAGGAAAAAAATTACCTTTTACACCTTAATAATTAATGTTTCAATTTCAATAGCTCTGAGGCTTTAATTTAATTACTTCAATAATTGAATTTTGCGAAGATAGAGTTTCACACGTCACTGGCACGAAAATGACTCTGAATTTACGTGACCTAAACAAGATCCGCGTGTGAATCATGACACATGTGGATTTTGCTTAGATCACATGAAGCGTATTAAATTACGCAAACCCCAGTATAGGTACTCTCATATATATTTTAATAAGTAGATTCACGAAGCAAGCTCACACAAGTGGTGGGAGGTGAGGTAGTTGGACAGGTAGGCTGACGCATTGGTTGTTTCCCCACCCTGTTTATCCAGTAAGTTCGACTCGTTTGCTTGAACGACACAATTGTGCATCCCGTTCTAGCTTTTTAACCTCAAATTTTATTTATCGACTTGGTACTTGAAAGCAAATTATCACTCGATTCATAATAACTGCACTTTCTATTATTTTTGCATTATTTATTAATTTTAGTTCTATGGATCTTGTTTTGTGTTTTTAAATAAGACTCACTTGACCATTTGATTTTTATTATCCGTAATTTTTGAATGTACTCAAAATGCCTTTATAGCCGATTAGTATTCACACATAAACTAAATTATATACGAGTAATTAATAGATTTTTAATTAAATATATTGCTTCACATGACTTCTTAAGGAATCATTTTACAGATTAGCATTACAGGTATGTTTAAATTCTACTTTTCCATTCATTTCTAATAATATCAACGAGCAATACTACTTGTATTAATAATATTTATTAATGTTCTTAACTGGTTGAAACGAGCCATCGTTTGATGTTCATGATAAAATTAAGGATCCCCTTTTAATACTCCAATTTTTAGTTTGTAGCTACCTAGAAAAATTTAACCTTTGAATTTCAAAATCGATAATTCAAGATAAGCGCAAAATTGTTGTACATCGCCGTTCGTACTTCTTTATAACTATTACTATATATGTTCATTTAGTAATTCATTTTTTGATTTGTTTTTGATTTATTTAAATATCGAAGAAAACAAATACAAGCTGCTAGAAAACATATAATAAATAAAGAATTTTTGTTTTTTGACATTTTCTAATTCATTCTGTTATCTATCGAATAATAATGATTTGTACATGACTTCATCCGAGTAGTATGCAAAATAAAGTCTTTTCATCGTTTTAGGTGTATACTTAAAAAAAAATCCTTTGTTAGTATATCTAGAATTACATTAAACATTATAGTAAAATATTATCCACTTTTAATGTTATTGTAGTTTAAGTACACATATTCATATATACATACATACACACACACATATATATATATATATATATATATATATATATATATATATATATATATCAGACTAAAGTCTTAAGACTAAAGGAATAATTCAAATATAAAATTATCTCGAGATATCTTGTTTATGGCCATTGACAAAACGGAATGAATGAATGTCAGCGAACGTTCCATACAATACATGTTAGGACCTAAGTGAATTAAACACGAGGAGTATGTGAAATAAGCAGGAGTTATTTTTCTATTTTTCTAAAGTAAATACCTGGATGACGCTTTACGTCAAATAACAAACTGTCGAAATTAGTATTAACTTTTACTAATCATACAATTACAGAGGTCATTCAATTATAGTTTTCAGAAGCGAACAAATTGTTTTTAAATTTCAAATATTTATAGACTAAAGAAAAAGTTTCTCACACGTATCAATGTTACTAATAATTTTGTCTACTTAAAAGTAACATCATTTAATAAAATAAATAAATTTGAAATTATACGAATTAACATTAAAAAAGAAAAAGTATCCACATTAGCAATGCATCAATTAAGAGAAAAGTTGATAAACCTGTTTCCGAAGAAATTGTTAGTAATATGCTACCTCAAACTAATAACAATGTACACAAGAACACGTCTTCTTCTAAGGGTTTACATAGTTTAATAGTAATGCTGCATGGAACTCCTTTCAAACTATATGCAAATATTAATATTACTTCGTAACATGTAAATAAATTGCCTCATGCTCTCAATTGAAAACTATGAGATCGTTGTAGTTTCATTATGAGGGCTTAATCATCGCTGTCATTTTCTGGTTAACTTTAGATAAATTTTAGCAAACCCGTTTTTCATAATTTTTACCGAAAATGGAAAGAGGGGAATATGTTTTCTGTGGATACTTTTCTTCAGAATTGTCTAGTAAAATTTTGAAAAAATTTTTTCAGGATTCTTGTAGCTCATTCATTTCATTGTTGTAAAAAAACAATTTTTTTTAGATTAAACACGCACACCAAAAATTATGAAATAAAGAGCTTTAAGGTTTTCATTAAGTAGCACTTACATTATGCAGATAACGGCCATAATAGATCGACATTCGGAAGCACGAATGTTCTTATAAGGAATTGTTTCTTTTGTGAGTGGGAAATCCTTAAAGAAAAAAAGTTAATCGCATAACGTCAAAAACAATTTAAGTAAGAACAGCAAAACTTATTTGTAAAATTAAATTATCATAATAATAAATATTAACAGACCCATAGAAAAAAAACTTTAACAGTACATAAGTATATATAAGAATAATCTAAAACAAATGATTTCTCTATTATAATTATAAGATTCTTATAAAAATATCACCAAATTTTCAACCACGTCTCGTAATAACTCCGGAAACTTATAAAATTTTATTATTTTAAACGGATATTTGAAAAATAAAGATTGTCTTCTATAACACATGGTTCGCTACCATAAGTTCCATATTTGTGCAAAATTCATAAAGTCAAAAATACCCACCAGCCGCTAGTTACCAATTAATGCTTCAGAAAGTAACAATAACTAATAATTTAGAGATAAGTGCAATAAATTTTGAAGACAGAACTTATCCATAGGAAAAGTCTATAGCATAAATATTGCAGAGCAAGCTTGTATACACTTGTATGAATGAAATTCGTATCGAATAATAAATCATTGAGTTGTATTCGTTTCAGTTCTGGTGTTGCATGTCAATTTATTTTTACTGAAACAAAACTATATAAATTCTTCTTTCCTCAATGTTTAAAGGTTTATTTTCATACTCAAACCAATTTCTGTTTTCAAGGGTGATATTACAGATATTACAAAACAATGGGCAAGCTGTAGCGGGTATTTTTATTTATTTTTCATTAGTTACAAGATTTCGAAACATTTTAGAAACATCTTCTTGTAAGTAATATTGATTCAAGTTATGCGAAGATATACTATTAATATATATTTCTAAGTCTTTTTATAAATCGTTTCGAGTATTAGCGGATATTAGTTTTATTTGGTTCTTAGTTCTTCGTGAATATTATCTTTTTGGTAAACACACTTTGGTAAAACATGGTTTTTCTCCTAAATTGAAACCAAATGAAATTGAAATATTCATTGATTACAAGAAATAGATATGACACTCAGGACCCGTAAGTCAAACTCGCCTTTAATTTAAAAAAAAAAATGTTAATATAATGCTAGTTGAGTATAGTTTACCAAGTCGTAACTAACTTGGTCATTCAAGTCAATTTTTTGCTTCGATCGGAGTCTTATATGGAGATATTTCAATTAAAACAAGAGAAATTAAAATTTCGAAGCAATTACGTAATATTGGGGCGTATACAAATGCACATTGCTGGGCTGATCTTTGGTCAAACATGAATATACCGGAATAATTAAAATCGTAAAGTTTGAGGTTACGGTGGTTGTGCTACGGCTTTTTTGAAAAGTTAAAGATAGAGGTCAGACTTTTTCACAAATTAGTCCTTTAATATTATATTATATTATATATATATAATATTAAAGGACTAATTTGTGAAAAAGTCTGACCTCTATCTTTAACTTTATATATATTATATTATATTATATATATATTATATACCTATTCTGTGCTGATAGCGAGAATATTGTATAGAAGTTATAAAGTAATACAACAAGAAAAGTAAGACTAATGAATGATAAACCTAAAATACACATAAGCTAAAATATATTCTTCTTTTAATACAAACAAAATAGTAATTGAAAATTAAAATAAACTTTTATGCTATATGCAATATTTTCAACGAGACAGTTAATCGTTGTTTGTGCAAAAGTGAACATTTTGTTTATTAAGTAATGTTAAAACGTCTGTCCTTATACAAATCTGTTAATCGATATAAATATATAGGGGCGTGAAACAGACATTGATTTTTCCTGCTATTTTCTTCTTCAGTAGCTGTGTCCGCGACTTCGTGCGCGAAGTACGGGGATAACAGATCATTGATATCATGCGTAATACAAAAATAAAATATTAAGCTACATTAAAATATATCGTTCTGTCACTTTGACACAACTTAGCGCAAATGTTTAGATAAATAGACTCAAGTTAGTTTACTTTAAGCATTTTAGAAATTAGGATGGAAATGTATCAGCTTCAAATACATTTTCAACTTTTACTAGGCAAATGGTATAAATTAAGCTATTAATTATTTCCTTCAGATATACTGTAAACCCCTATGAAAACTGATAACGCTCGAATACGATTAATTAATTATAAGAGCTACTTAATTTAACAAACCCTGTAGTTTAATTATGTTGAAGAATATTTATGGTTATGTCTATAGTATTTATAACTTCACAATATTTGATATTATATTTAATAATGGAATCGGAATAGAGCATATTTTAATTAAAATATCAGTTTAAGAGGAGGTATTTCCGTGTTTATGTATTAATTTTAATGTCAAAATATTTTCAAATGATTTTAATACATAAATTTTTAAATGAATAGGATAGGTGTACATCCATCCGTTAGTTAAGTAGATATCATATTTAGAAAATATTTTTCAGCTTTATCTGAAAATCAATTTTAAGTTAAAGAGAACTCGGTACTCCGTCAGTATAGTTAGGTATAAGGGCTCTATATTTGGAGTTTGAAAACATGAAATAAATAGGAAAATATATTTTCTATCATTAAAATTATTAGAAATTTGTATCTTTTACACAACTATATTTAAAATTTTTAAATATAAAAATTCTTTCTTTTATTAATCTTTAAGATCCATTAATGAGCAAATTATTGGAAAAATGTTTGTACAATTGATGCAATTAATCTCAAAAGTAAAAAGAAATATCTCAAAGGAAAAGGAGACATCATTATTAAATAATCATTTAATAATGAATTAATCTGACTACCGAATGATTATGTACAGTTAAACACGGAATTGCAGAAATTGAAACTGTTGCGTAAGTGAAATAGCGTTCGATAATAAACTAGAAAGCATGCTATTTAATTAAGACTGAGTTGTTTTTCTATCACATGAGTTAATTTCATACTTTATTTAGGTCAAAACACCAAATTTATAAGCTTTTCCTCCAGTCTTAATAATCCTTTAATTTAGTTTTTTTCTTAATAGTTTGGCAAATTCTCCGTCAACAGTTTTCTTTTCATTTTTACTTTGAGTCCAAAGAGAATACTGCATTCAAAACAGCATCATTACATTTTTATCTTAATCACTTCGGATCAGTTTCTGAATTGTACTGAAACTATTTTATGAAAAGTAATAGTCGGTGATTTAGACAACATATATAATTTCGGCTTGATCTTCGAATTGAGCTTGAAAATCGAACCGTCAAAAAAAAATTATGGCGAGCTTTAGGAATACATGCTGTGATATTATTTGTGTATGTTAATATTAATTGCCAAGGAGAAATATCTTAAAGTGGTATTCTAAAAACCGACTATTCTATTAAAGAATTGAAAATAAAGAATTAAAGCTACTATAACTGCTGTCACTGTTTGACGGTACCTTTCATTGTGATGTATCTAAGAGTAAGTTTTTATTTTATTACGCATTAATTAAACTGAATAAATTATTTATCTGATGGGTGCTATACAAATAAAATAACACGTAAATAGCTTGCTTGTCATAAGATGTTTATAAAAATGAACATATTCTGATAAATAAGTTATTTAAGAATAAATATTATTTTATTCTTGAATAACTTATTTTTCACAGTATGTCCGACAAAACTTTTGTTAGCTATGTATTATAATTAACAAAATTACAACACATTAGGTAAAAAATAAAACCTCTGTATCCATTTATCAATTTTCGAGTCCACGACACAAACATTCATGTTATCTTTAGTAAATTATGACATGTCATCAGCTGCTCTAATATCATTTTCGGTTCTACTTTTTTCACAAAATTGTTCGTATGTTAATATAAACTTTTGTTTTTAGTCATTAGTATATTCAGATAGTCGTTTTTTTATGGTAGGCTTCAAGTAGTTTAGTAATCAAGGCAATTAAAGCACACATGTTAAAGACCTTGCGTCGGAGTAAAACCATGTATTTAAATATTCTTACATTTCATATTCGTTACAAAAATTGCTTCATTGCCTCTGTTCAAAATGTCACAATGGCAGGACAGACATCATTCTTCAAGCTGTTTAAAAATATTAATCAAAATTGAAATTTATTATTTTGCAAAATTCGATAGTATTTTGATCAATTTGACATATTTAATTCTAACTCTCTCACGGTATTTCAATTCATTACATTGCGAAACATTTGCATTATAGCTTTTCACTCCCACCATTATTTTCATTATGCCTCAGCCAACGCCATAACGTCTAGTTAACGTGGAAATACACATTTTCAAAATACACGTGAAATTTGAATCTATTGAATCGGTATACGCTACAATTGCTAATCGTATTATTTATATAATGGAAGCATTCGTGTGTTATGCTATGAAAATACGGAACATTTCACTTTATGCGGAGCATATTCACTCGATTGGTGACTTTTATGGGACAGAAAATGGATCGTATATTGTGGTGATGTGTAATTTAAACGAAAGCTGACAGTGTAAAATTTACGAGAGGTGTCTATAAGCCCTGCATAACGCTTGTCAATATATTTTAATATAAACCGATTTTATATATATAAATATATATATATATTTGTAAATGTTTAATAGTGGTGTCTAACTATTAAAAAATTAGCATTCAGCAGTATCACATTATTTTGAACTTTACATATATTGTAATACACAACAAATTCGCTTCAACAGACAGAATGGGTTACGTGTCGCGTCGTCTCGCGGAATGCCCTAACGTAAGTCCGCATTCTGGCACTCGGGGCCATGGAATGTCGGTCAACCTCTAGGTTAAGAATTGTCGAAATGAGCACGCTTTCACATGACCCTCTGACTGGGAATAAGCGTTGTTAAAATGATGTTAAATGATCACGAAATATTTATTACGAATCAAGTAGATGTACATAATACAACAAGCAAAAGAAATTTATAATATCACTTTGGATCAACAAAAGAAACATCTTCAAAATCAGCAACAAGGGCATTTTGTTATCCACTTTATCGGTATGTTTTTTTTTATCGATACGTCCTCTTGGCTTATACTAATATTTTCTACAGGGGCTAACCAAATTCTTCATTGTCATGGCCTGCCAAAGACAAAGTCTTGAAGCGCTGCTGACTATATTTACCCAGAAATGTTAATATGTCCTAATGTGCATATTTTTTTTCTCTTACTGAGCATGATGGTTTGTTATTTCTTCTATTCTATTTTTTTGGTAAATATATTGGGCTGTTCGTTATCTTTGTTAATTTTTTCGTCTACAAAAAAAAACTGATATTATACGATACTATCGCTCTGCTACTTTTTACCTATTGTACCTAATTATTCAAGTATTCGTTTTACCCAAATGTGATAAAGGCGAATAATTTTATATAAAGTTAGTCCTTTTGTTATATAAATCATGTAATTTTTCGAGTCATAAAAAACAACCTAAATCCAATAGTTAAAATATCAAATTATTAAATTATTTGAATTCATTATTAAAATCATGTAGCATCAAAATCATTTAACATCTACATATAAGAAAAGATATGCTACAGAGTAGTAGAGTTATTTAATTTACATATACGTGGCTACAGGAAACAGCATCACAAATTTACACATGACCTACCAAATTGAAATAGCAACCATATAGGAAATATTGCATCGAGTCGCATAATTTAACAAATATTTTCGGAAGAATTTATTCTGCAATCCGTCTTTAATCAACGGGAAAGAACTACGTATGACTTATAGTAGGAAATGTGGCATTTGCACTTACAAAATTTACACTTTCTTAAAAAAGTTAAATAATAAAGAAGTAAATAAACAAGTAAAAACAGATAAAATTAATAATATTGATTTGGATTTGTTCATACTACGAGTATATACACTTAATATTCTATATCATCATCATCCATCAAAATGCGTCCATTGATGAATTAGATTTCACCATACATTTCCACAAAGATTGATCCAGTGCCACTTACATCCAACATTTCTTGCTTCTTTTCATAAAACATATGAAATTGAAAGCATCACGAAAAAAAATTAATATTTAAATTGACGTTTAAAATTTTGTAGAAACATTTCAAATAAGAGTTATTGTACAATTTTACGTGTTCATGTGTTGCGGAAATGTAGCCAAACACATATACGTATACGCGAAAAACCGGTTTGCGTTTTATCTTAGACGCAGTTTTGGACAAATTGCTAAATCACTGGAAATTGATATTGAATAAACAAATGAAGAAGTCAATTTTATTGGGATCCTTCAGGTAAGATACCATCAAAAACTATTAAACCTGCTGACAGTTAAAAGTGAATAGAATCTTTGTAACAAATTTTGCAAGGTGTAAAATTTGTATAAAGAGGTGCATACAGCCCAAATAATAATCATGCCAAGTCGTCATAAATTAAATCTTATTTGTTATGCCGTGAAAATCTTTGATATAGTTTTCGATTTAGCCGATGGGAATAAATTTTTGGTAACAAATATTACTGACAAAATAATTTATAATTTATAAATCTCTATTATATAAATCTAAACTATTTCTTTTGGAAGTAAATATACGGTGTCCTCTGTAAGTAATTTATGTTTACTATTTTAAGAGCATCAAAGTATACAAATATGATTGGTTTGTATTTAAAAACTATGAATAACATTCGCTATCGTTTTCTATGCGATAAGAATATCAGAACCTAAACACGCTTTAAAACTTTTCCTTTTTGAGTGTAAATCGCTAGCTTTCTGTCGAAAACGATTTAGACCTTCTTGGAAAGGGACTTAAAATATATATTTGCTTATAAATATGTTTTCTTCCAGAGAATTTACTCTCCATAGAATTACTTTAAACATTTTTGATTCTTCACCTGTACTGAAAATCGTAAAACAACTACTCCATTCTCGTTAAATTTTAAACGTATTTCGATGTTGATTTGTTATTTCTATTGATTACATGATTCCTTCTGCTACTCGATGTTTTAATCTTATTCAAATGCAACAATTTCAACTAAATAGGCTATATTGCCTTTCATTAATTCATCATCGTCGCAGGCTTTCACTTGACCTTATACTTCAGTTTACAATCGGATTCAAGAGCGAGATTGTTGTTTGCGCGCTAGTCAAGTGAAATATATGTCCTTAAATGAGAGAATATTACTGAAGCATTCATTTTATCAGGGCTAAAATATTTTAAAATATTTGATAAAATGGTGCAGATTTAAGTTTAGATTATAATATATATTTAAAGTTATAAATAACATCTTCTACGCTTAATGAATAATGTTTTTTCTATATTACTAGGTCAGAAATAAGATAAAATAAGTAAGGGTAATAACTTTAAGTAAATAAGTAAATGTATAAAAATTTTAATCACAGGAAAAAATTAGGAATTAATTGGTTCACTTTGACAGATTATCTTTAAAACGCTTAATATTAAATTTATTAGATTATTTCGCAAACCAGAAATATCGATATTAACCAGACGAATTTTAAAGCAAATCCAGACGTTTCTAAATATCTTATGCATAATCTGCAACCGTACCTACGTTTACATATGTCGTGCGTGTGTAATCGTGGTAGTCTTGTTGGTCACGTAAAATGTAATAAGTATTTAAAATATAGAGCTAACGCCAAGTACTATTTAGTGAGGTGCATGTTGTATTGTTTTTCTTACATATTTTATTAACCAAATAATATATTTCGCATTTAAATTATCCCAAAATCATTTTTAAATTGGAACTTCCATTTGCGAAAAATATGTATAGACTTTTGATACGAACTTCATTTTTCATACAATTTAAATCTTACTTTATTATATTAGTACTTAACAAACACACCGCCATCTTCTTGTCGAAACTTAATAAGGGTTAATCCTTTTTATTGAATTATGACGTTTTCTACATAATATGTATTATAATCTATTTTAAATTGCATACCTACGAACACCATATGAGTGAAAATAAATATTGATTAGTTAGTTAATGAGATTTTTGTTAACGGATGCGCCAAAATATGGAATAATATGTATTTTTTTTTAAAGAATAATATACGAGTATAGTAATAAAATGAGTTTTTATGCGGGTGCAGTTAATTTTCAAGGATGTATTAGATTTTTGAAAACCCTGTTTTTCTACCAATTTTCGTTCTGATTGTATAAAAATGTGCCTTTTATAACGTATAAAAATTTCGTATAATCTCATATTTGTAAATCTCACCTTTCAATATAACCTTAGATTTGGTATCTGAGGACGGTATAGTGAAATCACCCCAAAATTCAGAAAGAGAGAACTCCGAAATAGGTTTATTTCTGCGGAGTTTATCTGACATATTTATTAAACCAATTTGTTACCATTAAAACGATTTTATTGTGTAGTGTGAGAATTATAAATATACTCAATACGTTAAGTAAACGATCGTATTTCAACAAAAGAAGTTTTTATTAGATGTTTTTGAATTATTTCTCAGATGGTTCAAGGAACGTTTTTCACCTAAAAGACCAAAAACAGGTACAACTATTTCGATTTTATATGGCCACAATTCGCATTCAAATTCTATAGACCTTTTGGACTTAGCAAATGAAAATGATGTAATAATTATATGTTTGCCAAGTCATACAACATAAGCTCTTCAACCTCTGGATCGTAGTTTTTTCAAGCCTCTAAAAATATTTTATTATCTGGAAGCTAATGCATGAATGTTGAGAAACAAAGACAGGACAATTAAAAGACTGTAGGTTGGATCTTTAACAGGGTAAGCTTGGGGAAAAGCTGCAACTGTAGGAAATGCCACATCAGGTTTCAAAGCTTGTGGAATATTTGCACTCAATCCAAATGCCATTCCTGATCATATCTTTTCTATATCTGATATAATTGAACCAGTGTTTCCAAGTGTTCCTTCTAGTGAAGCTAAACCCCCACCAAAAGATTCAATTCCAAGGCAAACAGCTACACCAACCAATAAAGAAACCCCCAAAGCTTCTCGAGGAGTCAAACCCAATCTCAAAACTGCCGACTTCGATTATGAAACGAAAGCAATTTGCGTGCGTTTTGACATCCCCTTAAAAATTTAAATGAGAAAACATCTAATGTGGGTTTGATAAAAGGAGCAGTTAAAAAACGAAAGCTTGCTGATACAGGAGAAGCATCCTCATTTTCTCAGCAAATTGCATCCAACCCAATTGAAGATAATAATAAAAAAATAGACTGGATCAAATGTACTGCACGCCTAAAATGGTGTACTTTCCACTTTGCAATATTTGTGGAAGAGAGTTAAAATGTAAAATTAACTAAAAATAATAATAATTGTTATCATTATTTTTGTATGGCATATCTCCCACACGATATGTGAGCCTTTAACTCTTTATTTTTTATTTTTTTTTAAATTTTAGTCATAACGCAAAAACGTAGTAAAGATATAGCTATAAGTGTACCCTTAAAATAAAAAATAAACGATTTGATTATATTGCATTTTTTTCATTTATTTTTACCTTTTCTATACCCTTGTCTGTTCCCTTTTTTTCTTTTAAGTATGGCGTCTCTCCCACTTTTATCTTAAGGTTCTCGTAGATTTGGCTTGATGGCAGAATATGATTAAAGTGCAAACATATTAAGGAGCTATATTCATGTTTTTAAAACTCTTACGATATTTCAAAAAATTAATGTGTAAGTACTGTATGGATCAATGTAGCGGTTAACAAAAATGCAAAATTTCATATGAGCAGTTTTCTAAGTAAGGTACAATTGTCTTAAAAGAATAAACTTACAATTAAATGAAACTACGTGATACAGTATTATTTCTACTTTCTTTAATTTCTTTACTATAACCTAGGTTTCGTTGTATTACAACATCTTCAGGTGGGATATTAGCAAAGATATATATAGTATCTTTGCTAATATTTATTACTGATATATATTGCTAATACAACGAAACCTAGCTCGTGGTAAAGAAATTAAAGAAAGTAGAAATAATACTAAATCACGTAGTTTCATTTAGTTGTGAATAATGAATTTCTACAAAATTAACGCCAAATATAATCAATAAGAATAAACTTACAAAAAAAACTCGGAAAGTAATACTCTTGCCAACAAAATTGAAATTTTACTGCATTCACTTAATCAAATATACTAACAAAGATTACATAGTCTTTGTCAGTACATTACATACGTGCCTTATTTTTTTCATGCATTGCTTTTGACCAAGCTAGTCGTT
This sequence comes from Druceiella hillmani, assembly GCA_039881145.1. NCBI lineage: Eukaryota > Metazoa > Arthropoda > Insecta > Lepidoptera > Hepialidae > Druceiella > Druceiella hillmani. The sequence goes on along the minus strand of JAYKKI010000012.1, from coordinate 40,676,383 downwards.
TTAAAAATTTCGCTTATACGGAAATGTAGGAAGTTTTTGCTCTAAAATAGCTAAATTAAAATTTAGTTGCACATTAAAATAATGAGATTGATTTTGCAATATAAAATAATTGCATTTGACCTTTATTAATTGCGATTACTGTTATTTAATATTTTATCCATCAAGTAAAATACCAAGTTTAATTTCCTACATACACAGAATATATTTAAACAAATAATTATTCGATAATGAATTAAATTCCATTCTTTGTAATATTATTTCTACTTATAAGCATTTTTAGAATTTCTACATCATCGATCAACTTCTAATAATTAGCACGATGGTGAGAGAACTTAACTCCTCGTCAATCAATGCAATTATTGCCTACACCAACCGCAGCAAGTGACTGGAATTTTGACCTATCAATTTATAAAACATTACTCAATTTTCGTACGCTGAAATTGGGGATACAGTTTCTTGATATTTCTTCATCAAACATGTGTGAATTGATTGTAAAATAATACTATGCACTTATATTTTACTTGACAAGATAAGTACTTGAATGATAATAATTTTTCCTACTAAATATTTACCAGACCTAAGCCAAATACTAATTATAACTATAGCGATGACGTTTGATTATTTTAAACATAAACATTATTTATCATTGTGAAGTAATAGAGCACTATCCGTAAATATTACAAGTGAAACGACATAAATTATTTGACACAAGAGCCTCGTGTTACTAGAGGTAATCAATTAAATATTATAAGGATTAAACAAATTTAGACACCGATCGACTGTACCACCGTTTCATTATTTATTTCCCTTTCTTGCAATACAAAAATGAGTATTGTTTATTTAATTTTAAACGAACAGTTTAAGTTTAAACGTTATGTCTATATACTATATAAGGAATATGCCCCCTCGGGAGACTAGAACTTTATTCTCGATACGATCCAATCCAATACGACAACTAGTGATATGTTTAATACCGGTTGCATTTCTTGCCATATTTAATATAATTGTAATACATCTGTTCATAAAAGTTCATAGAGTTAAGTTTAAAATTATATTTGATTTTTAAAAATATGTACAATGCTATCCTAATTTAGGTGACGGAACTCATGTGTATAATCTTAATGAGATTTGAATCACAACCACGCAATGGCCACAGAAAATACTAGCGCCTAAAATAATCAACATATGTAAAGTTACAAGTAGTAAAAATGTATATTAGTAACAATCTACTGCATTATTTTGCCAACTAAGTAAGCTTTGATTTACGCAATGGTTTCAAGAAATAAATTCAAAAGCTCTATGTTTCATTGTACTCCACTGGACGGAAGAATATAGAAAGGTTTAGAGGTATAAAGTAAATTTTTTATCTGAAAAATAACGCAGAACTATTGAAAATGGATTACCGCGAAATCTGGGCCTTGCTAAGTTGCTAAATTTACACCAGAAAAATCTGCGTCAATACACAACCTTTAATTGTTATATATTGGATTAGACGGACCATTTAGAAATTATCATAAAATAGCTTTTCACTCGCGATTGCCCGGTGTTCGAAGCAAATTCGGTTTGGTAATTTGCAATGCAATATTTGAAAGTATATTTTATAATATAAAGCATATTTCTCAAATTATCTTTAAAAGAAAACAACTCGACGTCATTAAAGATATACGTGTTGTAAGTTTTGAGTCAGTATCCAGCAAGTCAATAATTAATCAATTAAAACAGAAAAAACATAAAGTATTAATTTTTTTTAATAGAGGTAACAGTGTTTTATGGTCGATTTTTCTACACATTGGAAAAACTATTGTAGAATAATGTTTAATTTTTATTTACGTTTTTTGGTTTTTGCCTGTTATACTGATGCTTTTATGGACACTATTTTTTAAGGCAATTTCGAACGAAAATAAAGTAGCTTAGTGGTAGATTTAAGTTTATATTTTAACGGTACTAGTCGTTACTCAAGACATTTAAAATACTTTTATTTCGTATGAGTGGAATTGGAACCAAACCTCTTCATCGCGTCTATGGATAGTTGTGTTACAAGATTGTAACACAACTATCATTGTTCGTAAATCTTTTCTCAAGTTCATACCATTAACCGAGTGATTGCAGATGAGACAATTTTTTAATCACCTTTTTTGGTAGTTAAGAATATAAATATGAAAGATTCTCTATTTTGATGTCATTCTTTCTTATGAACTGTATGATTAACCCTAAAATGGGTTTGTTGGCAATAGATAAAAGTGATTTTATGTTGATGGGCAATTGAATTTTATATTTTAATAATTTGTAAATAAACATAGGACATCTATTATTCAATAGACATGCAAGAGTGAGATGATTTAGATCGCTTTCTTCCACCCTACAATCGCAAATTGGAGATCCTCTGACACGCAGTCTAGCCAAATGGGTAGGAATAGAACAATGACCCAAACGCATGCGAGATACCACAGAGGATTCCTTTCGAGAGAAACTAAATGTTGAGAACCAAGGTTTTGTGGATATAAAAGATTGGATCTGGAAATATCCCGCACCCGTAATCTGAGATGATCTTTATGGGATTACTGTTGAGTGAAAAGTAAGGGACTTAAAACATAGCCTTGGGAAATACCCCTCTATGTAGTTCTTGTCAAGGGAGGGGATCCGTGGGATCTAAGAATGATGGATCTTTCTAAAAGAAAATTGAGGAGAAAATTTATAATCTTGATCGGAATCCCAAGATTATGAAGAATTTTTCGAGAAATAGAAGAATTACGTTATCATAGGCTGAAGAAAGATTAAAAAAAGCAGCAACGAGGAACTCTTATCGAGAGAAGACAAGTCCGGTGTCAGTGGTTAGGACTCTGAGATAGTCCATCTTACTTTTAGCTCTTCTGAATCCAAATTGGTTGCTTGAAAAAATGGAACGGTTTTATGTAAATCATTCCAATCGATTATTAATTAGATGTTTCGTGATCTTCGCTAAACAGGAAAAAGGGTCTGTATGATGAACCTACATTGAAATCTTTATGAGGTTTGAGAATGGGAATTATTATTTGAGTTTTCCAATACTTTGGAATATAACCTGATTTGAACATACAGTTAATGAGGGATAAAAGATACCCACGGGTAGATGGTAAAGTATTTTTCACCATTAAATTTGACATTCCGTCAATACCTTAATATGATCCAATTCATTAGTGGAGAAATCTTCTTCTAAAAAATTAATGGCGCTAGTTTGGGACTGATGGGGGAGCAACTTTATTTAAAAATTGATCTACTCAATTCCCGTGCACGGATTTGGGAAGATCAGGCTGAAAAATAGACCGAAAGCGTTTTATATTAGACCAAAAGACACAAGAGGGAGTGACGGAATTTCTTCCAGGCTTTGTCTTTTCCTCTTTGTAGGCTTTAACCGCTGCGGAATAGTCTCCATCCCACCAGGGGGGAGAGGATCTGTAGTGGTGATTAAATCTTTTAGGTGGGATAAAGTTCCGAGCAGATGGACCCTTACGAATTGGTCATAGCAAGAGTCAATGCTATCCAAGTCCCACCAATCTGAAACCCACCAAATCTGCCCTATGTAGGTTATATTTTTGAAGAGGGGAATTTTTCCAATATGTTAATTTAAACCAGGGAAAGAAATCAAAATGGGGAAATAGTCGCTTCCAAAAGACAGATAGAATATTCCAGGAAACTAAGGATGCTAAGGATGAGGATCAAAGAGAGATATCTACTGAGCCCGGGTTCTGAAATGGCACAGAAATTCGTATTGGAGAACCATCATTCAGTAAACATAGGCCAAAATCGTCCTGGAGTTCCACCAAGGCGACCCCAAGGGGGTTGCTTCAGATGAGCATTAATATCTCTCAGAATAGTATATGGGCCAGGCATTGAAGTTAAATACCCCGTAGATCTAATGCTACGGAACATGTTGAAAGGGGGACATATATAGAGAGGATGGTAATATCTTTAACTTTCGCAGTAATAACATTGACATTTGTCAGCAACATGTCCAAGCCTGTATTGTAGGGGATTCATATTTTGAAACAGGAAGCTATAAGTAAGCCATATAAATGCGTTGGGGACGAACTTGGCCATCAAAAGTATTGACCATCATCTCAACGGAAAATATTTAAGTTGGACATCGATTATTTTTTTAAAGTTTAAGCGGCGGACTTTAATAACCTTACCACAGCCTTCTGGTACTCCTATGTTGTTCAAAACCTCTTCAGCAGACCAATCGACTGGAACATTGCGAACAATCCCCATGCGACTAGCGTTAAAGGAGGGGATGAATAATTTATTCTGTCCAGTGAAGGCAGAGTGGTTTACAAAACGGTTGGCGGCGTCTGTACATGAAAATTCAACCGAAATCCTATTCCTGCCAACTTGTTTCACTCCATCTCGAGTTATGCCAGTGACTTGATAATTTTTTAAAGCGGAAACAAATTTAATAGCATGAAACGATAATCCGGAATTAGGCTGGGATTCTACTCTTTAAACTTGGACAATAAATGGTAAAACATCGCCAGAGACGTATAAACGACACAAAAGAATTCGGACGGTGGGAGGGAGGAAATGAGGTCGGGGGTGAAGGAAGTAATTTGGAATTTGTTTCTGAAAGAGGACTGCGAGGGGTCTTGCGAGGGATCCTCTGTTTCGGTATAGGAAGAGTCAGAAGGATGGAAAGATGGATTATATTTAGACTTATTTTTTTTATAATTTGTTCTTTTTTTTTTTTGGTTTTTCGAGAGTTAGGAGAAGCAAATTCATTATTAGAAATAGGTGATTTAGAAGGGTCTAGTGATTTTGGAGGAATGACTAAATCCATTTTTACAAAGCTGAAGCAGATTCGATTTCACAAAAATGAATAACACAAATAAATTAAAAAAAAACAAAAATTTACCGACAGAACTCTGATTCTAACAATAGATGGAATAAGGCTATAGTCAAAAATTAAATGGAAATAGATTTGAAATATAAATAACATAAATAATAAGTAACTTATTGCAACAAAATAGACTAAATACCACGAAAATAATGAAATAATGTTTCTGCTAAAAATGTTTCCACTTCGTTTGACGGTTTCTATGGCAATCCATATATTTATTTGCATTATAAATTATAAATTATTATTGTATCTACTATTGAATACTTAAAAATGATAAATTACAATAATTTTTCGGCAAGTTCACTTATTTTCACTATTACTTTATCATTTATTAAACATTTAAAATTAATAAATTACAATAAATTGTCAGCATCTTAATTTATTTTTATTGTCAATTAAACTTTATTTTGATTGTTTGATGAAATAAAAAAAAATCAATTTTTAGAATAATCAAATTTCATGTTAAAATTAATTTTAAATTTAATTCTATTAAAAAATACATCGGCATTTGAAGTCGGTTCAATTGTTTTGAAAAAATTGTTTTTATCTACCGTAAATAACCGTAACTGTTTTAAATATTTCCCACGTTCTCGCAATTATTTTAACATAGAAACTTGTTATCAGATAAGAACTGACTGGATAATTAATTTTTGACTATACATAGATGGAAAATTAGTTACAATATCCCGGATGAAAATTGCAACACTTAAATCAAGTATTTCGCTGTCTCTTTACAAACTAGTTTACTAACGATGTTAAAAAATTACCATAATAACATTGCCAGTGTACGCCGTGTTTAAAAAAGTAGATTTATTAATATATATGTATATAAATTAAAAATATAAATTAAATTTGTAAAATTTAATTGGTGGTCCCTACTTTAATATTTAAATTACGAAAATTATAAATGCCCTTATGCTATTAATAAAGATAACATTTAAAAGGTAAACCCTATCTATTTGTATACGGTAGTATATTTAAATTAATTCGCCTTTATAACAGATCTCCTTTTATCATGATAATTCAAATCATCTGAAAACTAAGCCCCGCCAAATCCATCATTATGAAGTAATATCCTTCACGATTGTTTTTGGTATTTAGGTTGGATTAGGTTCAAGGTTAGGTTAGGTTCATAAAGCCATAGTTATGCTGTTTGTAAGTCTTACAATTTTGCTATTTGTGAAAAGAATTTAGAAAAAAAAAACTTAAAAAGGCGACAACCTAATTTTAGTTATTGTGGAATATTTCAGTAGGGACCAAAGTTACATTACATTAATTTTTAATTAGTTTGCGTCCATGATTTTTTTTCGTAACGAAATTATTTTCTGTTTCACGTGAAATATGAAATAAAATATATGTTTATTCCTAAAACTACTCAAATTGTAATTACAAAAATATAGTGTTTTAGGATTCTATGCAAAATTGATAGCAAAAGTACATATCTTTTAATTTTTGAAACATGCGCCACATTTTTACGTCTGTGAAAATGTAGTAGGTAATATACACGTAGCGAAAAATAAAAATGTATAAATAGTTTAATGGAAATACTGTGAACCCTTTAATTTTTATAAGTCCCTAAATCTGTACAAAACCCTGTAGTCTGAGATTTATTGATAGATTTTTTGCGTAGTAATAGCTATTCAAAAATTATTTAAAAATTGTTGAACATATTTGATTGTGCTTTAGTGTTGCTTTAGTACCGTAGATGCAAATTGTTTTCATTGAAGCGTGAAGAGTTTTGGGAATTCAGACGTTTTCGAACTGCTCTTCAAATTTAATGTCATCAACTTGTATCCTTTAATTGACAACAAGATCTCAGTTTATAACATAAAATGCTCATAGTAATTCCACTTACAAAATAATAATTTATTTATCTTCACGTCTTGCTCTCTCTGATATCATCAGAGGAAATATGATATAATCCACATGCAGATGAGTTAACCTGAAAACCGCAGCGTTATTATGTCTATGTTTCTCTAACAGTTTTGTGTAATATTATACTTGCGAATATAGCGTAATATACAGTAGATATTTCAGTAATTTTTTCATTTTTAAATCCTAAAAATTTCTCAATAGAAAAATTACCTGAAAACTTTATATTCATATTTCGCACTCGATAAATGGTTATTTTTCATTTTCCTAAATACATATTTTAAGATAATTTTGATTATCTTGCAAAGTATTTAAATTATTTGAAAAGACATTATTGCTTTGAAATTAATTAAATTTATTTATATCGTCAATTCTAGAGGTAGGCATCAGGCTCTGTACATTAATGAAATGGTTAAGGGGATATTATATTCAATCCTTTAACATAAGGCATATAGATATTCATCAAGGATGAATTTATAAAATAGTGAAGATGTAAATGTTAAATAATATTACATTCGAGGATAACGAGAGAATAAGAGACAATTAGGATAGGCAGTAGGTTTCAGCTTAAATAGAAAAGTACACATAATTCAATGTGTTCATATTTTTATTTTCTCATTTATAAACTCTTGGCATAGAATTCATTTTCATGTCAAGGTTTAAAATTTTGACGTAAATAAGTAATAATTCAATTAATTTGATTAGTATTTTTATTTTAGGTAAAAGTGCTCACTTAAACTATTTTCTAATAAAGCATTTTCTTTATTATCATAAGAAAGTTAAATTTTTTTAAGCAATTAAGCATTAAAATATATTTCATACATAATAATAAGTACTCTCATCGAATAAATAGTCGGTCTTTTTTATATTTCTTATTTCGTCGTATGATTACCGTACGTGTATGTCACGTGTTTTGTTCAATTATTCAATATTTAAATTAGGTAATACTTTTCATAATATTAACACATAATTTGTTATAGAGCATTTAAATTCCAAACATTGCTACGCAATGCGAAAAGTGTTGATAGCTAGATAATATACTGAAATTCAATCAATGCAACGAGCACTTAATATAACCTTTCAAATGGATTTGAATGAGCTGTGTAAATAATGTTTCTAGTAAAAATATGTATAACTTAGAAAATAACTGCACAATGTAAAACACATTTTGAGTAATGCGAGTAGAGGCAAAGAAAGCGAAAGTCAAATTTTTAAATTTTAAATAAATCTAAGAAACTAGTAGAACGATTTTTAAAAATAAGTCGGAATTGATCTCTTGGATTGTAAAAAGAATTAATTAGAGATTCAATACTATAGAGACATTGTTTAAACCTTCTTCTCCTAACCATATTACCAATTATGACTTAGATTTGTTTTTATTTCGGTAATGAACTTCATTTTTTCTGAACTTCATTTGGAGACCAAGGATAAGAGTTTTGAAATTTCAGGAAAACGTGCTGAAAAATTATTATTATATTTAATATTTTTAAACAAATAATTGTAATTCGCTGTAATAATTATAAACTATTAATACCAATAAATCTTTACATTTTCTTGATCGATTTGATAACAACTCAGGCACGTACAAAAGAGGTTAAATTCTATTTGGAAAATTACACCATTATCATCATTTGTCAAATAAATTGGTTATTTGAGAAAGAACATAAGTCACAATTGCGGAAATCGAGTTAATCATGTCAAAGTTCTATTATATGTAAATACTCTATATTGCAGAGAAACAGCACGAGTCCATCTTTGTAGGTTGAAATAATAACTATCACATTTAACATGTAGTTGAGTAACAACATCAGCAAACTTTTAGGTGGACTAATGTTGTTTCTCAATTATATTACCTGGCAATATTATTAAAAAAGTCAGCTGTCATTTTTTTACTTCCGTCATATTGAGGTTTTTACATGGTTTAATCTGTTTTGCTGGCTTTTCTTTATTGTTTGCCAGGATATTGTTAGTGAATAAAGAATACTTGTATATGGAAAAAATGAGCTATTTAAACTGTCATAGCAATGCCAGTCCGCAAAAGAAAAAGAAGACAGGAATAGTTAACAAGTTTCAGTACAGGTCATAGGTTATTAAAACAGCAAGATTGAAGGGAAAGGCATACATAAATTGTAAAGGCCGTAATGTTTCTGCTGCTGAAGCTGGTGAAGATTGCTCGTAAATTATATTTTTTTCGTTACACTTGGCTTTTTATTATTTTTACTTTGTATTATTCATACCTATCTACTTAGTTCTTTGATTTTCTAGGTGTAAACGAAATTGTTATGGACGGATAGCCGAAGCAAAAAGAGTTGATGTTTTTAATTGTTTTTTAAGCTTCGACACACAAAATGAACAAGATGCTTATTTACAAAGCTTGATCGAGCTTTGTAAATAAGCATTTTGCTGCGAAATTATTCCTCTACCGAACCTCCACGTGGGACACATTTTGAATATTCGACTTCAACTCCTATTGGGAAAAACAGAGTTTGTAAGAAAGCCTTCATGAATATTTACAGCATCAATCCATAACGTGTAAGGGATTTTGCAACTTATTATCAAAAGGAGAAATTCGAATTGATAATAGAGGAAAAAACACTCCTGGGAATGCTAAGCCTGGGCATATTCTACATGCAGTCATGGAATATATCTCATCATTTTCTTCTAAGATTTTCCATTATGCTTCTCAAGAGTGTGGGTATTTGGATGTTAAAATAATGCATGGATTGTTTAAAAAAGTATATTCTGGTTTGGCATATCAAGGAAAATACCATCATTTCTTTAATATGTTTGATAAACAGTTTTTTCTCCCATTCGGGCGTCTCTAGCTAGATTCATGCTGCACATGCAAAGAATTAGAAATGAAGATTAAAAGTAAATTTCTCAATGATATTTCTAAAAATGGCACTAGCTGAAAAAATAGTTTATTTGAGGAGAGCTAAAAAGTTTTATAATCAGTTTAATCAACTAAGGGAAGAAGTACAACATGATGAGAAAATTTGATGAATCTGTATTGATTACATGCAAAATATTGAACTGCTCAAAATTGCAATTCAGTAGAATCTTTGGGAGAAAAGTACCAAGAGCTAACAGGCTTTCATTCAACACCAGCTAATTCAACTAATATAATAATTTATTTGAAAAAAGGCGTTGTATTAGCAAAACAATTCATAGGAGATCTTGCTTTACATCACTTTTCTTTAATAAACACCTAAACTGACACCTAGCTGGAGTTATCAATACAACGGGCATAAAGAAAAAAGACCTATTAACAAGAAAAATTTCATGGATTTAAAAAAAAAAATGGTATCGGTCACAGGGAAATTGAATTCAAAAATTCTATAAAACCGTTTTTGAATGGCCTATTACTGATAGAGATAATGTAGAAGCCCAAGATGAAGTTTAAATTTATTGTAATTGTCTGATTATATTAATAAATACCTACATTTTATAATAAATGTCTATTTTTTTCATATTGTTGAGAAAAAACATAAGTCCAGGCACTTTACATTATTTTTTTGACAGAAATATTAACCACAATTAAACGACACTACGTGATGTAGTATTATTTCTACTTTCTTTAATTTCTTTACAACGACCTAGGTTTCGTTGTATTACAACATCCTCCGGTGGGATATTAGCAAAGATAATTGTGAATGATGAATTTCTACAAAATTAATGCCAAATATATTCAATATTAGAAATATTAACATTAATCATCTAATTTTTATATAAAATAGTCCATAAATTTATACTTTACAAATCTGCATTTGTTATCTTTACTGTTTGATACATTTTATTTTCAGTACATAGTTTTTTTGTCTCCTGAAAAGTCAAGTTCCATTAACTCATGTTATTTCTCAAATAACCAATTCAAATACTTTAACTACGTTTTTAATGGCCAATTATTATTTTTAAGACAACGATAATGTCACGCCTCTTATAAAACATTAATAAATAAAGAGTGGTCGATAATGGCAGAATTTTAAACTAAAGACTAGAAATAAATATTAATTTCATAGCACCGCCCTTGACCTTTATTCGTACTATTACGAGCTTATTTAGTCACCCCGTTGACCATCGGAGCCATTTTACGGACGCGGATTTATTACGGTTTGTAGATAAAAGGTTAGTCTAATGTTAGTAATTAAATTATTTTGACTTTATCAACGGTCAGTGACTGGTGTTATGTTTCGAACAATTTTCGCCATGGACATGGAAAATATCTATTATTTTTTTCTGTTCATGATATTGTTCTCAATACGAATAAGTCAAGTTGAAGTATGTCATTTTTGAAAATTTTAGTTAGAATTGTTTTAATTGTATATTAAGAACGCTTAAGTCAAATTTACTATATTCCGTCTAGATATTTGTCAGTCTATCTGTACGATTACTTTTCTAGGATCAAATTTGTATACGTCATAATATCTTAAATGATTGTGGAATATGCCTTCTTGCATTGGTTCGGGAAACTTGACTAGTGCTCTAAGAATTATGGTTGACCAGTAAGACCACATCGGCAAATCGGCCGGTTGTTTTTATCCTGAAAAAGTGTTGATTTGCATAATTTTGATTCGATAAGTTTTTGATTAGAACAATTTTATAAAGTAATGGCTGACTTAAATTCGGCTTACAAATGACATTTTTGTCGTTTAACTTTTTTAGAATAAAACAGTATTTAAAAAAATCATGGCTCGTTATGATTATTTTCGTATGGAAAAGAAGGGAAATTCTGAAAAATGAATTTGTTTCATATTGACTATACAGTAGGTATAAATAGCTATTTGCATATTGAAAGTGAACCTTTAAACACACTCAATACCGATATCACCAAAGCAGTTTATTTTTAATATTTAAAGGTGTCCCCTATTCTACCACTGCATAGGTATATATATATATATATATATATATATATATATATATATATATATATATATATATAAATATATATATGTATATATATATATATATATGTATATATGTGTGGTTTAACCCATAAATTATATCCTCCTCAGTATGTAATTCCATCTCAACATTTTGTTGTAAGTCTATATCTATAAACTCAATATTTTCTGCATTTTCAATAAAAAAGATTAAAGTTAAAAGTAACAACGTTTTATACAATCGAAGTAATAGATAAAAATTATGTACAGTTTATTGAAAGGATTTATTCATTATTTTTAGGCTCAGCAGTCTTTTATTTTAATTTTCATATTCATATTAACCCGAAAAATTTAATTATGTCTATGTCCGTAAAAATCACTTGGTAGTATTTCCATCATTCGTTACAACATTTTAAAATATTAATTTATAGTAAATTTTCAAGATTAGGTGATGACACTAATGATCCAACAATTATAAAGCGAAACGTCGTTTTGAAAATGACACCTATTTAATTACCATGAATATTATGAAGCTTTAAACAAATAATGAAAAAAAATTTATATTATACAAACATTGCTTGCAGTAACCAAAAGAAATCATGAGAGCAGTGTAGATTATTTTACTATTTTAATAATTTTTTAACGCTTGAGCAGATAATTAGAAAACACTGAAGCCATATTTTCATAAAACATAATTATTAAAAATATATTTTAAAAATTAAGTGCTTTAACTTTTAAATATTTAGATTAGCTAAAAGTTGCATAATATTAAAGTATCGCCGTCAATAGTAGTGTACAAATATATTATTGCAATCCCTAAATCTACAATCTTCCATAGTAGCCCACTGTGTGGCGGGAAACTCTGCTGGGCGTTTTAGAGTTTTTTCGAGCGTGAAGCTTCATGTGCGCTGTTAGTAATCGCTAGAGCGAGCGGAGTGTTTAGCGTGTTCATTAATCAGGGATCATTATATATATATATATATATATATATATATAAATATATAATAAATTATATCTGTAAATATAATATATATATATATATATATATATATATATATATATATATATATATATATATATATATATATATATATATCAAATTTAAACAAAAAGTTTGAAAATTGTAAAAATGTCCAATCACCATTAATTGATCAAAGGGTCGATAATAAAAAAGATGAAAATGTAATTTCAATAGTTAATAAGTTGTTTTAATTACTAAAAATCAAACTACTAATTTACAAAACACTAAACTAAATGGATGTTTAAAACCTATCTTCACGTGGCTTTCTAAAAACAAAGTAGTCCGGAATGAATTGAATGTGTAAAAATTTCATGAAAGTGGTTGCAACACGTACAGGTGACATACAATGCACTCTATATTGTGATTGATTGTTTTAAGAAAGAATGTTCAGTGTATCAAACGTTAACAGGGTATTTGACGATTCTTAAAAATGTGTTTAAAATTAACCGAAATGTATCTGATAAAGACAAAATTGTGATAATTTTCCTGAAAAATCATGTTTTAAACCGAAAGAAATCGACTGTTATTGATCCATGCAAAGATTCACGCCAAAACTCAGTCATGTGCTGTGTTAACTACATGATATCATGAAGCTTTAAACAAATAATGAAATTAAAAAGAAGACGTCCTATCTCTTCCACACACTTCGTCGTTCTGTAGTGATCGACAAACATTATTAAGGAATTCAATTTATGGGATCGCGCTATCTTATTCACACAACTTCTTGAAGTTATATATCACCTATGTGTTGCATTTCGGTCTCACACGCACTGATTGTGGGAAAATTTGTGTTTTGGTGTTTAGCTGCAAAATACACAATATTATTTTTAATTTCAATAAATAAATACAAATATTTATTTCCAATTTATTGAAGTTAAATATTCTTAATAATTATTCTTAACCTGAAAGCAATGACATAAATCAACACGATATTTTTACACAGTTCGCAATATTGACGTATAATTCATAAAAGTCAATAGACATATATTTTACCCACAATAAAATTTAAAGAATATTTAAAAAAAAACTGTTAATAAATAACAGCAATCAGTCACATATCTTATTCTTGAATGGCTGCCCCTTATTATTTAGTAGCCCCTTATTACATAGTGGACGTCCCGCTATGCGCACCCGAGTTTCAAACTCCAAACAACGTTCGAATCGTTCGCAGCACATCCCGCCTTTTCAAATTGGCGTCCTTATCGGTCGACCGTAACTCTCGCTACATTAGTGGCTAAGTCAACCATTTCAATGTAAGGGGATGCGCCGTGGAACCGTTTGAGATATTATGATGAGTATAAATTTAATTCCAAAAACATAAACTTTCATTTCATCCCTGTAGGCACAATATCCATTTATACCGATAAACACATAGTAATTGAACATATATTACTGAGTAGCTGTTATAAACAAATTTTACTAAATTATCGTAAATAAATAGTTAAGTTACTTTAACTGCAACGTTAAAAAATTAGAGATTTTAAGTTGATTTATTCCTACTGATGGTGATATCTTGACCTACAGAAAATATAAATTTTCGATGAGAATTGTTCGGAACATAAAATCAGGCTTTGTTAAAAACCAAATAATTTAATTAATAACGTTTGACTAAGATTAATCTAGAAATCCTAATAAAGCTACGCTCGATATCGTGATTGATTCCGAAAGAGTACTTGACGTAATAAGCTTCTATTAGTCTGAAGAAGGTCAAGGGGCGGCGCTGTGAAATTAATATTTCCAACACCTTGTTTAAAATTCCAAGACATTAAGCCGCTGTTTATTTTTCCATTATAAGTATTATCAACGAGACTATGGGAACATCCCTTATGTATATTTTTGATTCGTAAGTAATAATACTTGGCCATTAAAAACATAGTTAAAATATATGACAACTGACAAAAATGGTGTAGCTTTGTCAAATACATGGTGGCAAATTTTGCAAAAAAAATTGTTAACTCTTGTAATAATTACTTAAAAATATCAAGGAAACTTATATTTAAAATCATAATTATTTGGCTAAAACTATTTAAAATTGAGACATTCCACTTAGAAAAATATTCTGCTTATGTCCCGATATAAAATGAAAGCAAATTAAATGTATAAAAACTACTGAATGAGTGTGTTGAAAAGTCATAGCTGGGAGAGTAAATACGGAAAAAGGTGCAATAAAAAAACAAAAGATTAACAAAAGATTAAGTCGTTTCGCTTTAAAAATATTTAGTGTGTACTTGTACGTAATAAACATTTTGAAAAATTAAATAAAATATTATGTAATTCTTAGGTCTACAGGTATATATGAATAACACAGTAATTTCACAAAATACACACTAAAGTACAGATAAATTAATTTTGTTGGATATAAAATTTCTTTCGTCCTAAAAATATATTTCACCAATTTATAATTTATACGTGAAATTTTGATATTTTCGAATAAAAATAATAAACTTGTCATACAGCTTGGACAACAAAGTAAAAGCAGTATAAACAGGTTGCAGAAAATAAATTCACATAAGTCAGCGGGAAATCAAAGAGCAAGGGCCAACCAGGTGTTAAACTGAATAATTAAAATGAGAAAAGAGAACTCAAGCAGCCGTTCTTTGAGTCAGATATTAAAAATTTTTAGGCTACTTTTACAGTACTTTACTTACTCCGTGCTCATTTTATTCTGTGAAAGAGCTTCTTAACTGTTATTAAACTTCTATACACGCTGATTTTGATAAAGATGTCGTCATAATCCAAGACGAAAACTTTCAAGGTGAAAAGAACATTATGGAAAACATGTCGCATGAGGATTTTGAGAAAAGAGTGAAGTTTTTGTATTACTATTCGAAACAATTTTTTACAAGTCAGCAGAAAATTACGAAATTATATTAATGTTATAAAAGTCCTTTTCTTAT
This sequence comes from Druceiella hillmani, assembly GCA_039881145.1. NCBI lineage: Eukaryota > Metazoa > Arthropoda > Insecta > Lepidoptera > Hepialidae > Druceiella > Druceiella hillmani. Next base: position 40,660,843 of record JAYKKI010000012.1, on the reverse strand, counting down.
TTCCGATACTAAGGAAACTGGAAGTGAACAAAGTTTCAACCTAAAGCAAAATGTGTTTTGAAAAGATGACTTGTCGTGATAACAGTCACAGTACATTAATTCTAAAAATAAAAATCTGCAAAATTTGTTTTGAATAGATGACTTGTCGTGATAACAGTCACAGTACATTATTTTTGACTTGCCTTTTGAAATGGGTGGTTAGTTGCATCGACACCATTACGGCGAGACCGTTTTCAAATACAGCGAACCACATGGAGCATAATTTAGATTATATTTAATGAGATATATATGGTGTTCAATGCTACTATAAGGAATGTTCACATCAAGTTGAAATAAAATTCTTTTATTTTCAGAGGAGCAAATTTATTAACCATAAACAATTTGATGCAGTTGTTTTTGTATCTATCGTTGCTTCAAATTATAGCTGCTTGTTGCTTTAAATTGCCAGAAAACCATCTTTAGTTTTCATAAAAGGAATATATGGTAGTTTAATAATGATATCTGGCATTTTGTACCTAATTATGTTCCTAGTTGTTTTATAGGGATTAACTATAAAACCGTTAGCCATATAATTATTAGAAAATGAGAATATAATCGACCCTTATTGAATATATTTGGCGTTAATTTTGTAGAAATTCATTATTCACGATTAAATGAAACTACGTGATGTAGTATTATTTCTACTTTCTTTAATTTCTTCACCACGATCTAGGTTTCGTTGTATTACAACATCTTCAGGTGGGATATTAGCAAAGATTGGAAGAATCTTTGCTTATATTGTTCTTTGCCGAAAATACGTATATATATTTTGTATTTACATATAATTCCCTTACTAACTTATACCCATATGTAAGAGCTAATCAATGACTTTCGCAAACATGTTTAAACTTTTCACGAAATTATTTATGGAATCAATTCATAAAATTTACGAATCTCTTGTACTAGTAACTATATCAATCTTGTGGTCGCTGAAAAAAAGAATATAAAGTCGTTTCTTCTTGTGGAGTTTCTCAAAATACATTATTTCTGTCAACAAGGCTGAACGCACGCCATGAATTATTTCGTAATAGCGACATTCACATGAAAGGAAGGATTTTACTTGTATATAGACAGGTAAGCGGATCGTTGCGCTTTGTGTTTTATCTTAATTATCGATAAAGACGGATTAATTAAGAAAATCATATTTTGTTTTGGTCCAAAACTAAATTAAGTAAGTTTGTTAAATCAACATCTATAAAATTCAAGTATAAAATTCACGTTTACTTGCTTTAAAATAATGCAATTAATTTATGTTTCCGATTATGTTGATAAACGCCTGCAGTATAAATGTTATAAAATGTAACTTGACACTGTTCATAACATTTCAAATGTGAAAACATACAAAAAATTACATACGGAACAATTGAATGGGAAATGAAAATATATTAATTTAACTTCGAAGAAAATATTTTTTCGGAACAATCATAGCAATCGTAACAGTATTATTTAATTTGTTAAGCATTTATTGTTGTGTAGTTTTTAAGTCTTCATCGGCATTAAGAGATCTTTTACTAATAATTAATATGTAAAATTAAATACTATATGTATATAAATTATATCATTTATAAGCGACTAAATAAACCTTAAATTTTGTATGTGAAAAAGAATAAATTGAGCAAAGTAAACGACTTAAACATTTCTCAAATATAAGTTTTTGTTATTAATTATTTTGTTCTTTACCGCTCTACACCTTTTCCTGCAGTCTGCTTACTTTTTCACTACGCTTCTGGGTGAATATCGGAGAGTCGTAGAATATTATATTTTCCTAGTACGTTGACACTTGTACTTATACAAATTCATGTCGAGATGTTGAAAGCGTTACAGCGTAAAACAGAAAATGGTTTCTGGATAACTTTTATATTTTGAGAATATTTCCTGTACGTCAACATTTGTTACTGATGCTTTTCTTGATGATTAATCTAGTGCGAAGTCTGTGGAAAATTTGAGTATACATGCAAATTATACCTATACACATATTACATAAAGGTGTCATTATGATTAATCCAGTCATTAAAAAACTTGAGTTTTATATATATATATATGTATATATATATGTATATATATATATATATATATATATATATATATATGTATATATATATACATATATATATATATGTGTGTGTGTGTGTGTGTGTGTGTATTAGTGTATACACATAAACCCAAAGTCAGTCATACTACCTTTTCGTCATTGAGTTCAATATTTTTAATGTATTTAGAATCTCCACTCCTAATTCTTTTACATCCGTGTTATTACGTTTTACAACCTTGCCAATTATTTACTACGAAAGAACATATGAAAAACAAAACATATTGGAAAACTAATGCAATAAGTAAGTGTATAACGAAGGCATAAAACAAATGTTAAGAGTTGCAAACATTGTAGTAGCGTCTGAAGTACTGTTTGTTTATCAACGTGCATACATTATAAATGCGTTTACAAATATACAAACGAGCTCACGTTTTTTTCAGATAATAAGGTTGAGTCTTTCTTTATCTTTTAATAATTAATCAATACCCACTTAGAGTAGGTTTTAGCTGTACTTTATTGACACGGAAAAATAACTGAATACATTTTTAGGTACGATTTATTGACAAAAAGAAAATATAAATTTTATTCGTCTCGAGCTTGAGGTATATACCTCACAGTTCAACGAAAAGTATCGATCATATCAAATGTTAACTATTTTGATTAGAGGTCCTTTTTTATTAATAACTACATTCATGTGTATTTTTTTACATAATTGACTATTTTCTCGATGTCCACTTACGAAACTTGAAACTTTTTGAATTTATTTGCCCATTAAAGGAAATAATAACTAGTCAAGTAGGCTTTGGGAAACGCATAAAGTTCTGTTGTGGCTTGTGCTTTTTGAAACTTTGATTTATTGAATTAAATTTATTTAAAACTTCCACTGAAATGGTAGTTCTGGAACATTCTTCGGTATTTTCAAACCGGTGATTGCAAAACTTGGGGCGGAGAAAGAACATTGCACATATTATTATGAGATTTACTATTTTACAAACGGCACTTAAAGGTTTTTTATTTGTTTCTTCTTTTATTTATTTATTATTCCTGCAAGCTTCGAAAACTTAGTATATAGTGGCATACTTATTGCTAAAAGAGCAATCTCTTACAGCCAACCACAATGAATTGAATGAGAACATTAAGTGCTGTGGCAGACCATAAGTGATTTTTAAACATTAATTAATTCTATTTAGAATATAAAGGATATAATATTATGGGGTAGTAAAATAACTTTAATTAAAAACCAAAGCAAAACGACACTTTAGGAGTAGGGAGGGACAAGAATGGGTTATAATGAAAGAGATTAGGATCTGGAAAATTATGATAGACAATGTATTTTTAGCCGAATTTTGAACGTAGGACAACGAGGACGCACTTTGTATATTTGTAGTCAGTTCATTCAATAATCGAGTAGAATATACGGTGAATGATTCTCCTTAAAATCCCGCTCTATGTTGAAGGATTAGAAGGATATACTTATTTCTGGATCCTAGTTCGAGATCATGGGATGACAGGTATTGGATCTAGATTTAAGGTATGAAGGTGTAATGGGATTATTGAGGACATTATATACAACATATAGAAGATGAAGATTGCGTTGATCACGAATCTTTAACCATTTAAGGCGTGATGATACTGAATGATACTCGGGTATGTGGTCAAATTTTTTTATACCATTTTTGGTCTTAAAAAATTTGTTCATGTATCCAATACACATGTTTTGAAGTCGTTGTAATTTATTGATAAATGTTAATTTAAATTAGAATAGCACACATCTCCATATTCAAGAATAGCCAGAAGTAAAGTTTGACAAATTTGTATTTTAGTTGGTAGTGAAAGAAAATTTTGAAGCGTGTGGGAAGAAAAGTGTGAAGAGTCTGTGTTTTGAAGAAAATCTTACTACTAACATCATTTACTTGAGAATGACAAGTGAAATGTTGGTCAATTAGGAGGCTAAGGTCTTTTGCAGTTGAAGTTAAAGGAATAACATAACCGCTAATTAATAGCAGTGATAAATCAGAGATATATATTTTGACAAAAGTTTCTGACTAGCGATAATAATAGCCTGCGATTTAATTGGATTAATCAAGGAGGGGAAGGGGAGTGGGAGGGGTGGGGTGATGGTGGGGGGGGGGAAGAAGGAGGGGTGTGAGGGAGAAGGGGAAGGGGAGGGACTGATTTGACTATGGCTACGAAACTTAGCTAAGGAAAAAGGTGAAATAAAATTATTTCGATACCAATAATTAAATAGCATATTAAATAAAACGTATGCGAAAAATTTAAGTTACAATATGTTCATATGAATGCTGTGAATTTTGCAATTACCTACGAAGAATCTATAACAGTGTTTGTGAATCAATTATCTAGTAAACATTTTCGAAATTATAGCTTGAAAATAAAAATCATTTCATTTTACTGGGAAATATAAGCTGATATATATATATATATATATATTGAATTAGGAAATCATAGAATGAAAAATATATTTCACAAAGCCTTATGTAGTTAAATAATTATGGAAAATTGCAGACACCCGTTTACCTATATGCATAATATGAGTATTTAATGATGGGTATTATATTCAGAAACCCATTCAAAAATGAGAAACTATTAGTTGAGTGAGAGTCTGTGTAATTGTCTAACATTGATGTAATTTGTCTATATTTATTGGTATTGAAGGTGATTACATTTGAAAGTTGTAAGCTCTAGAATTTATGACTTATTTAGAAAGGAGAAATGAAAAAACAAGTTATAAAATAATTTTCTTCTATCGAAATATTCATACTCAAGGTTAAGGAAGAAATTTACGTATATTTTTTGAATATATAATACGCAATATATATATATATATATATATATATATATATATATATATATATATATATATTGGCCATAACCATTAGTAGATTATTCTATAAATTTATAGAAATGTATTTTAACAATAAATAAGGGAAAAAAGAGTTATTCTTTGATAATAAATCGTGCTATCTCTTCAGTTAATATAAAAAAAAGACTTTTTAATTATTTTTAATAAAATCTCTTTAGTAAAATTATACAAACTGTATATTTTCACTACGGCAAGACCATTATTTCATGATGTTAATATTAAACACGCGGAGAGTATATAAAAATCTGATTTATGTATGCACTGCAAGAGTTCCTAGTGGCAGATAAATCCTTTTATATTGTAATTAAATTGCAACGTAAACTTAACGTTTCAGATAGTGCTGATTGTGTATATAACTATACAGTTTCACCAACAAATATTGACAAAATCATATATTCATATCCTCTATTGACAAATGCTCTTATTTCACTAGAAAAACATGGATTTTTATATACCGCTTAAGAGTAATTTAATCTTGCAAATATTCTTTGTAAGAAAGTTGTACTTCTACATTATCTTAATTGATGCCTTATGTAGTTCATACATTTTTATTTTTGAATTTTGGTGTGGTAAAAATGAAAATAATTCCAAAAAGTACTAATAACTTTAACTATTGGGGGAAAGTATATTTTAAGTGGACAAAATCTTATCGTCTTAATCATCTCATTCAAATGCCATTGGCTTGAAATGGCTCGCATCTTGTTTTACATCGATACAAATACAGCAGTACCACTCGTGAAAGAAAAATAAGGGATTCAATATATACGGTTGTTAAAGTGATTTTAGAGCTATTGAAGAAATAATCATTATCAGTTTTTGTTAAACACATTATAGCCAATAACTAAAATATTATATTGAGAAAAATTAAATATGTAAATACTATATTGTGAAGTCATTTAGTGTAGTTGCTCAAACTTGTTACTAATTAACTTTATAGCACAATAATAGATAATTATATTGTTTTTGATTAGTAATATTATTATCTATAAGTATTGTTGTATATTCGCTCCTGTTCTCTTCATCACTCTCCTTTTGAGACATTAATTTCTAGAGAATCTAATTTATACTTTGCTACTATAGTCCCACCGGAATTTCTAATGATCGTCTTTTATTATTTTCCTCGTGACTTTTTAATTACTTAGATAGATCATGATATTATATTTCGAAGTTCTCTTTACTAAAGCGGAAAAATTTCTAATTAAGAAATAATGATAATTTCACAAGAGAACAATTTAATCGGTAAAATTAAATATTTATTACAATTATACAGATTATTTGTTAATTGAGAATAAAAGAAATTTTTTCGGATTCCTTCCGAAATACGAAAAGAAAATTATCTATAAATTTTTTTTATTTGGGTATTTCTACGGAGAAATATTTATTTTTCAATAACAAAAATGTTCCTACCTTGACAATTTTCTCAATCATAATTACATTCATTACTATAACCATAATCTTCATATAAAAACCTCAAGAAAAATACTGATTCACCAGTAATTATTGATTTTTTCTTTCTGCAAAATGATATTCGTATCACTCACCATTCAGGGCGAAGTATTTGGTGCGTCGCAATATATAGCGCTTTGGTAATGCTGCGTGGCGATTGGTGTTCTAGCATTAAGAACGGTTAACTCTACAAATAACGTCGCATAGTATATTTGGTGAAGAACTTCAATTATGACCTAATCCTGATTTTAAGAATTAATTAATTTTTATAATACTTTACCATATGTAGACAGTGATAACAGTTATTAACATTTTTGAAAATGTTTAGGATTTGAAAAAAAATATCGTAAATAATCTCAGCATTGAAAATCCGACTAACTACTAATTTAATTTTATAATTATAAAATTAAAAGGAATATTAAATTTTTAATTTACATATAATAATTTTATCCACATATATTATATATATATATATATATATATATATATATATATATATATATATATATATATATAATGGTCTTAGGTATTAAAATTACATGTCATGGGAAAAGTTTTTTTTAATTACGATGAGATTTTATTTACCATCTTTCATTTTAAGCCCGATATTCATGATATTAAGTTTCGCCTGTCCTTCCTTCTCCTCTTGTTTATCTATCATGGATTCGACAAAACTCTGAAAAATTTCTAGGTACATTTAATTAGGTAGCTATCACTTATTTGTAATTTCGTTAGCTTGAATCAATAATGTAAAAAGGTATAAACCACTACATAACTCTATGCGTATTTTGATATGCAGTTGGCCAGTTCTTTCCTTATTACTGTAGAATATCCTGATTTTATTTGGAGATACTCACTGTATTATATTATATTTTATATTACAGACAACAATGGGGAACATTAACATGGGCAACGGTATCTTTGTTCTTATTTTCCACTAGATAGAGTTATCAGTTACATTTTATATTTTTCTGTTTTCTAGATTTTTAACTAATGTAGGAAACCTATCAATATACAAATATGCACACATACACTTGCATATTAATTATGTGGAATATGCGTAACTTCTTGACTTAATCCCATTTATATCTCTATATCATCCCGTTGTAAAGGTACATTAAGTCAAAGTCAAATAAATGCTAAATGTCAAGTAAAAATGCCGTCTCATAAACGCAGCTTATTATTCGCCAATTTCCATTTTGAGCTGATTTTCTTTATGAGACTTTTTTTTCAATACGGATAAATTTTCATTGTTAGTAGCTGCTTTTTCAAAGAATTCTATGATCAGTATTTCAACTGAAGTCTACGGTGAGGAGATGTAGCACGGCAATAGTAACTATTACAAGTTATTAGTAATAATTAAAAAAATATCTCATTTTTTCATTCAAATAATAATTTTCTACAAAAATATTTCAAGTTCAAATTCTTTAGGACACTAATTTTTCCACGTATATAGATTTTTATCAGACGTTTATGACAAAAATTTAAATAGTTTTTGTTTAATCTAACAAATGAAAAAGGATATCTAAAACTTATTGCAACAAATTTCATTTCGAAAAGCCCCGAAAACAAAAAAAACAATTAGAAACTTGGAATGCGTACTTTTAAATTTATCGGATGGTAAATCAACCTTTGAAGTGTAACATTAAATTAGAATACGTTAACTTAGTTTATTTTTTATTGTTCCTTGCAATTTTTAATTGTTCTCTCTTCTTTTGGAATAGAGAGTCGACATTTTCTCAAAAGGCCCTTAGAAGCCTTAAAAGTTCTCGCAAGTTTGCTCTAAATAATGTTATCATTAATGAATTTATTTTTAGATCTCTATTTGTTGTAATTTCTTGTAGTTCTTTGTGTAAAACATATTTTAAATGCTCTAAATGAAGTAATCTACTAGACTCAAGTCTAGGCTATATTTTCGATTGAGATTTCTCTTCACAAAATTGTAAGAATTATTTTTCCAATGATTAATCTGATTCTTATTTTCTAGGAACTATCCGTATCTATCACGAATTAAGCTTAAAGGTGATTCAAAGAGACAGAGAAGAGAATTCCACTCCATAATTGAGTGATATTGGAAATTTAATTTTGCTAAAATTTTTGCCTGCATAATTTGTTGGTTTTTTATACAATAATATTGGATAATATGAATACATAAATAATTAAATTTTATAAATTTTGATACGATGGTAGACAAAATATAGTTAGAAAAGTCGAATATTATCGATTTTTTAAAATATATCTGCAAAATTATACTTATTTTAGGTAGTCGGATGGCAACAGTGTTTGTGTTCTATAATCTTGTTTTAATTAAAGTCATTAGTTAGCTTATAAAAGTCTGTTTTCAGAAGGTTTAGAATATCTATGCGTCATTTTAACAGAGATATGTTTTTTGTGGAATTTTGTGAAATTTCTATGAGCATTCTTGCTCTAAATTAGTAACACCATTACGCAACCATATGTGTGTTCAAGGAATAGGTCTTGTATTAAGGAGATAAAGAAACAAATAAACATCCTGTAATAAAAAAAATGCCGACCTATCTTTTATTTAGTATATACTCTATAAAATCTAACAGCTTTTCTAGCATTACTCTAGATTGCGTAACACTATGAACATAATGTATCAGAAAGGAGAGACAGTCCCTAATCCCAAGATTATTTCATTATTTAGGTTTTAATACTATCTCTGCATTATCTTCTAAAGATCAAATCAAAATAGAACCTTATCAAGAGTTCTTTTAACAAGCCTAGTCGTTTTTCCAAATTTGTCTAAAAAAATCGTGAAAATGTTTAATAGGTTCAGAGTAAAAGCTCAGTATTCTTACAATTAAGAATAAGACGGAGATATTACAGTAAAAGGGTTAGTAAGCTACTAAAAGTTTTTAGTGAATAATGTAAGGATTGCTTGTTCAAAAATGAATCGATTTCAACAAATTAAAAGTATGTACAGTAAAATGATACTATAAAGGTACTAGCAATGATTTTACTGAACATGTAAGTTCACGTAATATATCAATATCTCTGTATATCTCAAATGGTAAATATTCTACGAAAATGTTAATAATCGTTCTTCGTCTTTAAGTAGAGCATACGAATATTCAGTGATAAATGGCTCCTTTAACCTTCATTAGACATATGGAATATAACAAAATACATCGTAAGGTACATTGCTTTTACTGAAACGATGTAAATACAAAATAGTTGACTAACAAATTTATTAAGAAAATGGCAACGATATATTTATTCGTCTAATATTTTTATGAATACAGGGAAAAATTATGTTCATAAATAATATAGGAAAATGGTATTTTCGCGCTTATAAGTTTAAATATTAATCTTCCTATCTCCCTACTTTCCACAGTTTTCTATTCAACGTTTCCATATAGGAATTAGTTTTGCTGCATTATTTCACCCTCCACTTCTTACGCGAAACAGGCAAAATTTTACTTAATTTTACTTTAAATAGGAAGATATATTTTTTACGAAATCTTACACGATGGAAAATTGTATTTGCATTACTTTATGACAAAATTTACTGAATTTATTTTCAAGTGGTCTGTGCGACTTTTATTATGTTGACGAATATATTAAACTATTCGTATCACTCAATCGTTCGTAAAATTGCTTTGTGTAAGTATAGAATATTAATCTTATTAAAACCACCCAATCATGAGTCGAACAAGCTTACAGTACGGTTCCGTAATTGTTTATAATGATTTCAGAACAAAGTTCTATTCATTGCTAGAATATTTTTAATTTTTTAAGTGCACGGTCCAAAAACGGGATATGGGGGTTAAAAGTGAAAATGGAAAATTGACAATTTGTTTTAAAGGACCTTTTAAATTTTTTATCACTCCATTTAATGTACCTGATATTTGAATTTTTACTATTTCGTCATTTTTTTTTCATTTACCCTATCTACTAAAAATTGCAACCTTTCATTACTGCATGATGTGGTAAGGTCGTTTAGATTATCCCGAAAACCTGAACGTTTTTTAAATTCTTCAAGCACCGATTGCAGTATTATCATTTTTTCCTCATTCTTTTGGATTTAGCCATCACGTTACTGATATTCTGCTGCTCATATTTTAATTTTACTTTTAATTTATCATATTTATAAATAAGCTTCTCTTTTCTTGGCAAAAATGGTGGTTGCGACGTGGATAGCTTAGATAAAATATGTTTATGTATATATATATATATATATATATAAGATGACATTGGTTTTTTGGCATTAATTTTACGTGAAAACAAAAATTACGTTAATCTGAAAAACCACTACCAATTTTATTATAAATACTTCATTATTACATCATAAAAAACAACTTTATATTTGTAAGATTATTTAAACTACATAAAAAGAAAATTTATTTTCTGTTTTAACTAAAAATATACATAACATGAATTTTCTCTAGATTCGTGACGTTATCCGGACAGGGTATAGAGTAAACGCATGCTTACTAAGCAGTATGTAATATTTTGAATAGTAATATATTGAATAGTATGTCATGTTTTGAATAGTAATATACAAACCATTATTAAAGGACCGAATGCAAATTTAACTTTTTCACTAATTGCCAATTTGTTATTGATTTTTTTTATATACCAACATTGTGTAAGGTCAACCTCTATTTTAATAACTGATTGATTTAGATATATTCAATTGTTTTAAGTCTGAAAATATTTTTCTGATTTGTGCATGATTTGAACTCATGCTTTTTTTGGTCACATACTTCACTAAGCGCTGACATTGTAAATACTATTAATTTAATTTTTCGTTTCATTTCATCTACCAACAATTTCTATCGCAACCTACGTTTATTTTCACTATAGAAAAATATCGATGTAACTTGTCGATAAAATAATGCCAATACCCATATATCAGTCCGTAAAATGCCATTTTTCACGGATATAATATCTTGTTATTATACACACAAAATATGAAAACAAACAATAAAACGTAAAATGGAACATATTTACTATGATATGTATATTTGATCAAATTCAGTTAAGCGATGATTTAGCCGAAAATAAGTGATAAAAAAGTAAGTACGTACATCGCATTTACCTGTGAATTGTCTCTTCATTTGGATTATTCATATATGTCACTTTATAATCCAATACTTAACAAGACACCATTCCGTATTCTAAAATAATATTGTGGGAATATTATTTGAAAATAACCGAAAATACTAAAATACAGCAAGACGATATCGAAGCACAAAACTATCGGACACTTTTATCTGTCAAAATAGTTTTATTTGTTTACGTATTGCCATCTCAAAAAAAATTATTTTTTCAAAAATTATTCAAGTAATACAGCGTTAGAAAATGTTGAAGCTTTTGTTTGCAAAGTTTTTTATACGCCTCATACTTACATCATCTTTTTAAAACATCACTTGATAAATCTTTTTTGAGAAATGGCACGTTGGTTTTCATATTGTAATATCTTATTAACAAAAATCTCGTTAAATAATTAATGAATATTTTCTTTTACCAACGGGCTACAGGTAAGTACACTACCTAAACTAAATACATAGATAATGTCGTACAACAAAACTACTCAGTAATTAAATTTCTACCAGAAGATGATAATTTATTTAAAAAGTAATGAAATTTTTACTTATAACAACTAAATGTTTATTATTTCGTAGACGTAGGGCATTTATTTTCGAAAGGGAATTTTTGTATAACTTAATAACAATTAATTTTTTTTGAAATTATCTAAATAAAATTAAATTGTGGAGTTGCCGTGCCTTTACAATGATAATATTTATGAAATAAAAATATTTACAAGGATGTAATAAAAGTATCAGGACACAAAAATATAACATTTATCGTATTTGTGAATCGGTTTATATGTTCACGTATAACGTAAGAACCATTTAATAGATTTTTACATGGTTTTCATTGTCAGATTTTGTAGGTCTTTAAGGAATTTTACTTTTATTTCATGGATTTTAATACTTATTTTCTGATTTAGATTTATTTAATTGTGAAACTTATTGACAAATTTCGATATACTTTTATGGACTTTGATTTGGAATTTATTTTTGTCATTCAAAACATCTTAGTGTGACATATATTTGATTACAATGATATACAATTTGTGCAACAGAGCCATTTATATAATTTCTTATAACAGATTTAACAATAGGTGTACTGTCGGAATTCACTTCGTTCTACATTATTATGTGTTCCAATAACAGTTTTCAATGTTCTGTGGAAGTACTCCATTTTTCCATTCAGATGCTATGGAGTCAAACCTAAAATATTAGTATTATTTATATTTCAGTTAAGTTTTTGGATAATTGAGATTCAAATGAAGAAGGTTCACTCATTTCAATTTTTAGCTCTCCGTATTTTCTATTGAAAAAAAAACATTAGTTTCCAAGATACGGAATTTTAAAAATATATTTACGAAGCGAGATTGCCTCAACTCGACCGAGCTGCCTGTGACGTCATAATAGAACAGTCGTGCACCCACGTATGATTCACTAGAACATTATGCAAATATTGTTATAAATGTCCATTCAAATACTAAAAAATTATGTTTTAGTTATTATAAACTTGAGAACCACGTAACTGATTTGTGTCATCCTTTATTTTTTGTACAGGCGGTATCTATTTTCTATAGAAAAATTACTCCTAGTAATATAATAAATGTAAAAGTTTATGAGGATGGATGTTTGGATGTATGGATTTTAAATACATGCATGTATGGATGTTTGCATGTTTGTTACTCTTTCGCGCAATTTGGTACACAGATAGTACTTACCTTGGATTGACAAATAGAATACCTTTTATTTTAAAGAAAATTTCTGAGGGAAGAAAACCTTGACTAAGCGGATTAAATGGGAGGCGATCACTGTACTTTAGAAAGATATAGCACAGGGTTATAATCTTTAGTTTACGCGAACAAACAAAAGAACAAAGTCAGGGCGAGTCAGCTAGTCTATTTATACTATCCTGTGCCTGTACCACTACTCGCGTCGAAATGTCGTTTAAAGATTTTTCTTATTTCTAACTGAGAGTTATATGCGGAACTTTGTTAAACATACATAAACTGGTTGTGGGTAGAATTAAAACTAAAAAGGGTACGGTTCCTCATAACCCCCCGCAGTATGAGGACTGAGGAGTGGATACTCGGAGTTCAATGACAGAGTCTCTACTTGAAACCCACAGTACTAACTTATAAATAATATATTCTCACTTCTCACGGTTTAAGAAGGTAGTACACCCACAGCGCCAAATTTGAGAAGTTTCAACCCAGAGTTCAATGGCAGAGAGTCTGCTTTGAGATCTATAATATTAATTTAAAAACAGCAGATTCTCAAATATCATGGCCTAAGTTGTCAATACCCGCTACATGAGAATTGATGGATCAAAAGTCGAAATTATCATTATGTTTTGTAATTGTCAGAGGATTGAATAATGTTTTTATTTTTTGTAGGTACTGAATACGTGTGTAGTGAAAATCGATTGAGTAAAATTAGATGAAAAATCGATCGTAAAGAATGAACAAAAACAACACACGGAATGTGAAATTAAAGAAAACCATTTAAAAAAGTGCCTTCATGCTTTTGCATGTATCCACGTAATACTTGATTATTTATTTATTTACTTTGTACAATATCTATAATTTTAACGCTTTAAAAATTACCCTCAGAAAAGAAGGTGGACATTGTAGACCTCAAAGAACTGTTTATATATTTACTGTGAATATCTTTATTCATAGTCTGTGAATGAGCGCTAACTTTAGTCAATTTTTTGTTCTTTTTATAAGAACATGACGTATCTATTCAATATAATGTCACTGGATTCATCAATTTATATTTGAAGTAGTACCGGGTCGAAGGTGCGCTGTTTTTATGAGCTGAAAATACATCTGGGCAACACGAGAAATCACATTTACAATTCAACACTATCATAATGGATATCGTCATGGGCGAAAAACGTGTTATATACGATAAACCATTTTATGGATGATAATATAGTGGCACTTTGATACGATGAACCACTTTAAGTTGATAATATTTGTCACCCTATTCCGCTGGTTTACTATTTCTTACAAAACGTCACTTTCATTTGTTCCGTAGCAGCTCAACCGAAGGTACTCGTATATCGAATATACTGTTTGACAAAAACATTTTGTTGGATAAAGACATTGATACTGAACTGTGGGTATGACACTTAAAAAATAGACTTAAAGCCATTAACGATATTATTATCAGTAATATAAAATGAATAATAAAATTTAATATTTTTTAACTGCACCATGTCAAATATTAATGATTAAGACACAGGTTTTGATAAATCTAATAGATCAATAATGAAGCCGATTATGATGATATTGCCAATTTATAAGAAATTTAGCACGACGAACTGTAGTTATATTTATCTAGATGACTTATTTTTTCTTTAAAATTTTGCTTGAACCAGTGTATTTGATTACACCGGCGGGTTATAATCTATTTAAGTAATTTAGATGGTTTTTGTGTCATATTTTTATTTGTTATATACACGCACTAAATATATTTGTTTTTATTTCTTATTTTTCTTTATGAAAAGACAAAAAAATTGGATGAAGAACTTGAATAATTTATTCACGAAATTCGTTCGTATCTGAATTTAAATAAAATTTAAATTATTATAAATCCGAGTTGGTGGAAACACGTAGGTGATCTTTGAGATATTGCTTAATGAAGAATCCGGAGAAATAGCCACCGCAACTTTTTATGTCGTCGAGAAGAAAAAGCAAGTACGGTAGAGTTACACTGCTTATTATGAGCTGAAAATACATCTAGGCAACACGAGAAATCACATTTACAATTCAACACTATCATAATGGATATAGTCATGGGCGAAAAACGTGTTATATACGATAAACCATCAACCGTACACTATTAGGATTGTACGGGAAGGGGCGAAATTATGATTGCCTAATATTTCAAAACTATCATGTGATATGAACTTTCCTGACAGGTGCGCGCTTTTTGCACAAAATAATATAATTATATCGCTATATTCTTACTACAATTTAGCCCTTAATCTAAATTTACAGAAATGTATTCGTATAATTTTACATGAGTTTACATTTTAATATATATATATATATATATATATATATATATATATATAAATATATATATATATATATATATAAATATATATATATATATATATATATATATATATATATATATATATATATATATATATATTTACAGGTTGATAGAATTAAACAATTTCTTTTAACATTAAAAATTGCACTACTTATTCTGAATAGTGTAAACCACGGTCAACACATAGTTTCGTGAATTAAAAACCAACGGTGACAATACATTGTGTATTATTAAAATACTAAACTAGATTGAGCAATTAGCAAATTGGTAAGACCGAATTAATAATAGTGAAATGAAACAATTGTTTTCAACTCTTATATTCCAAACTTTTATTTTATGAACGTGAATTTAGTTCTATGTTAACACTTAATTATCATATTAACATATTCACTAATATTCTGATTAAAATCTGATATATTTTTGTGACATGTTCTATTATAAATGTTTACTTAATATCATATATTCACATATTTTGTGCAAACTATCCATACAGTTTTGATCACAGTAATTCGATTATTGATATTCAAATATACAAAACTTTGATTAAACTCACTTAGATCAGTAACTATTTCAACCTTAGTAACCGCACTGGTTGCTATGAATTCTGTTCGGGTCAACTACATTAAAAGTTGAAATTTATATTATTATGTTTAGTAAACCTGAGCTTTAGATTGAAAAGAACGCCTTGTTAAGGGTGGTCTTTTGTTCAATCTTGCAATATATGGTTGATTCTTTTGATCATGATATGCTCAAGGAGTTTTCGGAAGTATAAAGTGTAACTTACTCGCACTTGACATATTTACGGTGATTTCCAGAAAGATTGCGTTTATGCTTTTCATCAGTGTTTTCTAATTGTATGTTATGTATCTGTATCTTTTATATTTTCAAAATACAAGATAAATGTTTCTTTAGTGGCTCTTGGATCCAATTTTGCTTATATTTTCTTTTAGATAAACGATATTATAACAATATATAATAATATTTATTACGATAACCGATAATTCGCCCGAATTACTCAACTATCGAATTGCAAGGTGATTCAACTTTACGTCTATTTGGGGGCATTGATTTTTAGTAAAGGCAGATGTACAGACGAACTCAAAAAGCGTATGACGATTACTAGGTCTGCTATGGACAAGCTGAGATCATAAGAACAGCAAAACCCCGACTCGTTAAAGCATTAATTTTGCCCGTTTTGTTTTACACCGCAGAGACATGGACGATACGCGAAAACGAGAACAAAAGATAGATGCACCGGAAGTATAGTGTTGGAGGAGAATGTTTAGAATGTAGTGAACTGAGTTCCGTACTAATCCATCCATATTCCAAAAACTTGGTATCAAACAGCGTTTTATAAATTCACTTAATAAAATTCTTCGGCCGTGTATCGATTCGTAACAACTCTCATATTGAATGCATGGTGATACAGGCCAAGTGGAAGGTACCAGTTCACATAGAAGAATAGCGATGAGATAGATAGATCAGATGAAGACAGCCATGGCTTCCTTCTACATGAGAGCACCCGAAGATTGAGAGAAATGGAGAGATATCCTAAGGCGCATGACGCAGACGGCGCAGAGTGGCCGTGGCCATCATATCAAGTGTCTTGCAGATGCAGAGTGTAACGCTAAGAGTGTAACGACTGGCAAGAAGATATATATATATATATATATATATATATATATATATATATACATATATATATATAAATATATATATATATATATATATATATATATATATATATATATATATATATATATATATATATATATATATTTATACATATGTTTTTTTTTCAACAACTTTCATTTCAAAAGGATGAAAATTTCTATTTGAAGTTTCTGAACTTGGCGATTGAAAAATTTTACTAATGGATGTTTCATAAATTACCCGTTGGTTCATCACTTCTTTTACTGACATGAATATGGTATAACAGTATTCCTCGACACGAATTTCTTATTATATATGTAATTTTTAGTATGGTAGGGTTTAGTAATCTGTTATAATAATATCTAATTAACAAGTCTATTGTACCCGAAATTAATGAAATAAATATTCTATTTTTATCTTTATATGCACAATGAATCGAAATAAAACCGATACATAGATAAAATATTGATAAATGTTGTGTGTACCACTTTCAACAGTCTATATTCACATGTATTCATAATAAATTTAATAACTTAACCCTAGATTACTAACCTTCGTTGAATTTAAAATGGGGGTTCTAAAAAAGGGCGATAAATGTTGCGTGCGTTGTTGCACTCATTCCAGCTCCCGACTATTCTCAATAGACCGCTGTTCTCCCGACAGACTTAGTGTTTTCCATGTGGCCTACCTGTGGTTTTCCTAGTTCTACGTAACCCTGTTCCAGGAACCATGGTTCATCGCACCGACAAAGGTTAGTAAAAACGATATATTTTATATAATAATGGTTTCATGATTTTATGTGTTTTTTTAATTTATAGAATATTGTACTTGTATTTATTATTTTAGTTACAATTCTTCAGTTGGAAAATTTGTCTGGTAGTGAGAGAGAAGACCGCATTGAGGTTTATCTGGCTTATGAAACGGATGGTGAGGAAGAAGTTTCTTCTTTGACGTAACCACCACTTCCAGGTCATAAGTTCAGACAAGTAATAATAAATCTCCATTACTATCAATTGAAGACCCGATAACTGGAATTTTAATACAATCCAACGATTTAATTCTAAGACCATTACGTAACACCTTCATGGTAAAGATAAACAAAAATAGTTATCCCTGATATCAAGGTTGCAAAGTCAAAAGGTATCAAGGAAAGCAGTTCATATTCGACCTGGAGCTAAATGGGTTTGAAAAATGAATTAAATCCCCTCAATTGCTTTTCGTTTTTATTGCGGATGAAATTATTGATTAATTATGACTCGCACCAGTGCAAAGAAAATAACAAAATCAGAACAATACAAAAATATAAAACACCCTCTCAGAGACCAACAGATGCTAGTGAAATTAGAGCCTTCATTGGAATTCTTATGTTATTTGGAGCAAAGAAAGGAAATCATTTGCCATCAAGGGAGTTTTTTGATAGTAAATTTTGTGGAAATTGATATAGTTGTACAATTATTCATGAGAGGTTTTATTTCGTAATGAATTGCCCAAGGTTTGATGTTAAGATTACGCGCTAAGAACGGAGACAGGCTGATGCCTTCGCTTCTATTCAAGATGTATGAGATGTTTTCATAATTCAGCGTTTAGAGAACTCCCAACAACCAAGTTTAAAACTAACGTATCATTAACTACCACAACATTAACTACCTTGCCATTAATTAACAATTATTGTACTTCAGAGGAAGATGGCCCGTTTGTATTTGTATTCTGAACGAGCCAAATAAATAAGGTGTAAAAAAGTGATACAGTGGGTAATTCTACAAAGAACGTGGCAGGTGCAGATCTAGGTTCTTTTATACATCTTCACGGTATGAATAAGTTACAAATTGCGAATCAACTAACTGGTGCAAAGCTTCATTATTCAAGTAAAAATATAATTCAGACATAAATTATATTAATAAAAAAGAAACTAAAATAACTTACTTTGAAACGTTTAGACCTACACGATTAACAACAAGCGTGCCCAGGGCCAAACAGCGCGTTTTGGCGGAATTTCTGTCACAGGTGACATTTGCAAAAAGTAAACCGCGAAAATTTAATTATCAAGTTATTTTGGAAATTATTTCAATGGAAACTACCTACAACCATACATTTTTGAAAATATCATGAAATTTCCTAAACGACAAAATAATTTTTTTATTATAAATATATAAAGAAATATCAAAAAAAGTTATCGAACTTGGAGAAGACAAATTTTTCGCTCGATTTTCAATTATTTTACAATATTTCGTGAACATATAAAAAAATAATTATTTTTGCAAAAAATACCCAAGTAAATTTCCAAAAGATATATCAACAGTCATATCAATCTCAATTATATACAAATAGTCGAAAAAAAATCACAAACATTGCGAAAAAGAGCGACGTATCTGATTGATGTACCATTCCAGGGGGAAAAAAAAATCGCTACAGAAAAATTAGGTACTTTTTTTTTACAACTTACTTTTTTGAATTTGGTATAAAATGCTTAAGAAACTGGTGTAATTTTTGCGAAAATAAAATGATAAATTATTCAAGGAAAAGCATAAAAATATTTGTTTCGTCAAATGTTCCATTATCAGTCCCTAAAACCGGGTGTATTATTATTTTTCACTCAAATTGGATACTTCAAATTATGCAGACATAATTTTGGAAACATATATAAAAAGATAAAAAAATTATACGTTCATCTGATAAGTGTAAGTATTCTAAAAATAATTATAAACTGTGCTCTTTCATGGCGCAAATTTATGCGAGTCACGCTGAAAGAAAATATTTTTTTCTGAAGGAAATTTGTACAAAGTTGTATCTTTTTTTTTATCTACTTACAAGAATATTTTATAACATACTATAATTTATTTTTTTCCCCTAAAGAAAAGCTTTATTTGTAGATGAAATAATGGCAAAAACAAAAAACGAGCAATAAAATTCAAATCAATTTCAAAACAGGTTTATTCATAAATTATCAATGAATATGGCACTTATTATTTATAATTATAAATATATACAATAAATGTTATGTGCAAATACCATAGTCATTTTGTAATAAGTAATAAAAGAAAAATTATAAACATAGCTCCGAAACGGCTTTGTAAAAATACCACTTTGTTTACATTAGCGATCGATCGAAGCGTTCGGCCACGTGTTCGGGGCATGGCCAAATACGCCAATACGTTGAAACACTAGGGCGACAATGTCGTTAGTAACAAATTTTGGAATGTTTTATTTACAATAAGTAGTGTCGAATTATAATATTGGTGTTGAGAATATTGTTTGTAATATTTCTTTTATAATACAGTTTGGAAAGAAATGTTTGAATACTTTTTGCTTTATAGCAGAGTCGAATTATATATTATGAATAATGTTACTTACTTTTTATTCAGAACTAAATGAAATTATGTGATGTAGAATTATTTCTACTTTATTTTTGAATCTTTCACAACGGAACCTAGGACAGGTTCCATTGTAATACATCTTGAGGTGGGATATTTGTAAAGATATTACATGAATAATGCTGATATATTCATTTTATAATATAGTTTGTATTTAACAAAATTATTGTAATATCAGTTTACATAGTGGGAAATGTATTCCAATTTAATTTATACATATAATAAAATGGCAATAGTGTAAATTCTGTATATGGAAAATATTTTAAAAAGAGTAGTTTATTTAATGTAGGGAGTTATAATAGAAACCAGAAAAACTTTTTTTAGAACCACACAAAATCTACTAGATGGATTTTGGCGAAATGTGATAAGGTAATTTTATACTCTCTAGCAACATATCAGCGAAAAAAAATGAAAAAAAAGAAAATTCCTAATAACTTTTGTTATTCTCAATTTCAATATTCTCAATCGCTAACGAGCAGACACAACTAGTTTATAATAAAATAAGCAAAAACAAAAAATAACAATAAGCAAAATATGCGTAATTAAAATAAATAACTACACTTGTTGACAAATGGCTGGCTGTTTGATGAGTACGCACACACATACATATACACGTGCATACACGCACGTATACCGATATTTACGTTAATATATAAAATTAGTAACAAAATGCAAGTTCTCTGTGTCACATCTTAATTATTAGTCAGCCCAGCCAGGATTATGGGCTTACAAACAGTATTATACAAACAAATAGTATTTATAAATATTAGAAAAAATTAAGTATTACATTTGTATAACAAAGTATTCTACCACAATTGGAAAAATAACAATAAAACTACAAACTTTTATAAATAGGTTTCAAGGTTTTTGTACACACAACAATATAATTTTATAAAAGTGGCACATTTTGCGTCTTCTTACATTTGAAATAAATAAAATATGTTCATATCATCATCAATTATATATTCGCTTACATACTAACCTGGAACTATTCATAAATTGGGAAACAAGTTAGTAGATTCTGGGGACTAGACGTGGACTAGCGTCACCTTCGGCATTTATTTACATTTTAAGGGAAACCTGGCCTGGGAATATAAACGGCGATGACAAAACATAACGGAATTTATGGATAGAACATGAACCGAAATGCGTCTTAATATTTGGAAGCGGACTCATCTATCTATTCAGTCTGCATCCTGCTATAAATGAACGTAAACGCAGCTTTTTTTTCAGTCTGACTATAACGTCCTAGGCCTCAGCAATCAGCAACATGAATGCTGATCGCTGAGGCTGAGGCCACCATAGTCCGAGTCCGACTGTCACTAGATTGCCTTAGCGGGAAGTCGCATTCCGAAGAGGTCGAATGCTAGCAGGACGGTACGAGATGCCAGAGCTGAACGATCTGAAAAAAAGAAACAATTATGGCCAAACATCTAAATTAGAGATCTAATATACCAAAGCGCCCACGAAATTTTTCAATTCAATTGTTTACCAATAAAGACGTATTGGAATAGAACCACGCGACACATGGTCCCTATAATTACAGAGTGAGACGGCTACAGCCGAACCGAACGAAACAGCTGTCTCTGTCTGTCACACATTCCTTCGAAATCACGTAATTATTGTTCACATTGACAAAATAATTCCCTGCATTAGATTTTTAAAAATTTTTTGTATGCAAACTATAAACAAAATATAGTATGTTATATACCAAATTTTAGCTAATGAAATTTTGTATAAGAATACTTATTAAAAATATATCTCATTTTTATCAAATTATGCCATTTTCCAAGTTAGAAAATTGCCCGCAGAGACTTTGTACGTATATAAAAACAAAACATTTTTTTAAATTTTTTTTATAAATGAAACTTGTTACACATTGTTGTGAAAAGATTGAACAAATATCTGTACTTCTTACGACAGACAATAACGTCATATGTATTGCAAAACATAAAATATAAAACCATTATTGAAAACGTGATTACACGCCCGTATGGTACAAGTTATATGCAAATTATCAACACGAATATCTTCCAATTTTTTGTTCGAAACATACCTTTTTATTATTTTATCACAAAACATATAATATACTGATTCTAAAAAAAAATATTTCCTGCTACGAATATGCAATAATGCAAATATAATTTAGATATAAATTGAACACCACCATTATGTCTCGCCGCGTAGGCATACGACACTTTCAAATTATGCAAATGAAATGAATTTTTGAATATTCAAAAAAACAAAATAAATTATCACAATCTAGAATTATTACACTTTATTTTGGTATATAATAAAGGATATTTTACAAAAACTTACTGCGTTATTTCATCGATTTCTGCGTTATTTCAACGGAGCACTCCGACTAACCTCAAGAGTGTTTAGAATCGATTACGGATAGACTGAACATCCGCGCTGATTTTGATTGGCGCCTAACTTTGGTCGTCGTTTAGACGAAACAACTTCGTGAAAAAATTACTGAGAAAGTTTGGATTGGTATTACGTATTACAAGGTAAATAGTTCAATTCCCCTGTTATACACGCCACTGACGCGAAGCTAATAAGAAAATATCTCAATCCTTTGAAGTAATGAGGATCATGACACGGTTTGATTTCACATTTTGGTAATCAAATTCTGATTTTTTTTATTTAGGATTAATACCAGGAAGAAGTCTATATAAAATAACGCCCATCACAGACTTGTTATAATTAAATTTCCTAGGTTAGTTTTCGTAAGGTAGGTTCAATTCGCCGTAATTTGAATGAAACTATGGTAACTTTTATGAAAAATAGAAGAAAGTTGGATATAATTTTTTTTTATAGCATTGTCTACAAAACGTTGGAAATTCAATTAAACTTCAAGCGAGAATTTTACTTGTTTAATATTTATAATTGTTTAATATTTATAATTGGCAATTGTGTTATTTGCTCCCGCAAATATAAAAAAATTGTTTCTTTTATATTTCTGTCTAACAACATTATTATCTAAAAATAACTTTTGATGTAAGTATTTCAACTGAATTCATTTTATTCGGCCGTGTGATCTGAAATATTTGTATAAACATTTCCTTTAAATAATATGTTAAAATAATATCAATATCATATTTGAATGTTTCATTTCAAAAAACGTAAGTTGGAAAACATTTGCGTTTAGCATAAGACGGTCCAAGTGGTAAATAGTACCAGCAAACTTATTGTGGAACGGGAAATAATTAAGAACTTTATTTCTAGTCAGCAAAGTGCTCCTTGAAGGAAATAATTAGAAAATGATTCAACAAAAAGTTCTGCGAAACCGTTTAAGTAAAATTAATAAACCAACAGTATCACATACTGGACCTAAATGATCTTTCTATTTCTACTATTGTTTTAAAACAAAAAAAAAAGTTTTGTACTATTGTTTTAATTATTTAATTAAATTGGGTTGGAATTATTTAATACTAGGGTTGACCCGTGGTTTTATCAATACTACTTTTGACCATCAAAATTGATGATCGCAAAATTAAAAAAAAATGTTCTTGTGAAAAACTGAATCTTAGCTGAGATATATTCTATCAAGTTATTACTATAGAAGTGGTACACTTTTTAACAATATTACTACTTTTTGTTAATATGAGCACCATTTTTATGAAAAAAAAATATGCAATAATAATCAAAGTCCAAGATTTTTCAGAAAGTAAATATAATTAATTGGTCTATAATTTTGAACGTTGAAACTTAACACTGTATATTTATTAGTGTCAAGATAACTCTTTTTTTACAGTGTACGTGAAACTTGGAGTCACATAATGTTTTACTAAAATATACTTACATGTGTTAAATACTGATGTTTCAATTGTTGTGATCGTTTTTTATTTTTATAGGTTTACTTTTAAGTTTCAGGGGTAACATTTAAGATAGTATTAAGATGTATACAACCCTTTTTATTATTTTCTAATCTTATAATAGTTTAATCGAACCGTGATTTCAGGACCAATGATAAAGTATAAAGAAAATTGGATTCTTCTAACTTATTATATATATCAGTACAATTCTCAATGCCCTGTTTAGATTGGAAAACTAAAACTGTTTTGGCTACTATTTTTACAAGAAAGAGTAGTGATGAAACTAAATAATATGTCTTCTTATTATGTGATATATTTTCTACTAAAAAGCTAAACTTTTTCGCAAAGGTTTCTGGTTTTATACCAGCGTGGCTATTAAATTATACAATACAATGACTATCAACATGCTGATATTGATTGGATAATCTTTTGTAAGGTTATTACTGTACCAATCCAGTAATGTAATTTTGCGAGTAAAATATAGATTTAATAAATACAAATGTAGTTCCTTTTTTCTTATAGTTTACTTTGGACAAGTTATGGAATAAAAATTAATATCCATTGTACAATTATTTAATTGCATTTTAATCTATCTGTTCAACAAGTAAACATTTTATTTATAATTAGTAAACTATATACCTTCTATTAAAAACTGTCTATTATTGAAATAGATCTTATTGGTAAAAACATATACGTCTGATATAACTGCCATTTTTTGGACATATGCAGCTTTTAAGGGTAAATAGTATTTCCATTGAACAAATATTTATTATTCGTAAGGGTAAAATCATGAAGTATATATCAAAGATTACAAGATCTGGGATAATTTCACCAGTTTTACTCTTCAAGTAAGATTTCAACAATCCTGTTTCTTTTTCGATTCCGTACTTTGGGAAATTAGGTTGAGGAGGGTATGCTCTATTGTCGCATATTTTATAGAATATTATTTTCTGTTCGTCATCACAAACTTCATACATAATTTAACATTTTATATATTACTTTTTGACAGAGAAAATATTTATATATGTAAATATATATATATATATATATATATATATATATATATATATATATATATATATATATATATATTTAAATATATTTTTTTCTTTTTAAATACAAAGTGGTATAACTGTGAGTGTGTGTTAAAGAATAAATTGGCATATAATGTAATTTTTTTAAAAATCTGATTATCCTGGGACACGTGGCAAATGTGAAACCTTAATTTTTTTTACCTGTTACTTTTACTGTCAGTTCAACTCGTATTTTAAATTATTAAATGCTTTTAACGTTTTAAAATAGTTTAATACAATACACTGAAATAAGTGAGAACGTTAGTAAATAAGAAACAATGCTGATACACTAACATACACGTAAAGTAGCGTGTGTGTAGTATAGTAAAAAGGGAGGAATTAAGTTGGAAAGAGCCAACAAGAAGCGAAGTTGGCCGAATTAAGTCAGAAAAAGTCAGAGACGCAAAGTTGGCCAAATGGCAAGACGACGAGTCATAAGAACATTTTAACTACCACCAAAACGATGATATTTGATATTTCACATCGATAATCGTTTACCTGACATTCTTAACCGACTTCCAATACAAAAAAGCTCAGTTCGGATTTAACAGCCATTAAGGGATTTATATAGTCGCATCGTTGAAGAATAGATAAGCCAAATTAAATTGGTCTTATCTAGGTATGTTTAATTGTTTTACATAAATTTAGCCGTGACGTTCATGAGCATCGATACCTTGATTTTTCTGTCTCACTTATAACTAATGAAGTTATCGCAATGAACATATCAACGAAGATCAATTCTTTTAAAATACATTTTCCCATAACTATTCAGCGAGAGAAATCTGTTTGTAAGAAATAAGCAAACATTTTACATTTCAACAGTTTCTTCTTAAAACAACAGTTTTTTCTTAATTATATATATATATATATATATATATATATATATATATATATATATATATATATATATATATATATATATATATATATATATATATATATATATATATATATAATGCTGTGGCCATAATATCGTTACACTTCATGTCTTTTTCTCAAACGAGTTTGAATCAACCATTGCGTTGTACTTACTATAAAATATTTAAATTATTGACTATTATTTATCGGGGTTTGATGTTGCCTTTCTGATTTTAACTGGATGTTATGAAAGTCATTTTTTAACTATTTTAGGTTCCTTAGGTTTCTAAATAAATTATTTGATTAAAAAAAAATGTTTTCAGTATTTTACAGAATGTTTTACAATAACTGGATGGAAATGAATATAGAAAATAAATTAAAATACCGAAACACTAATATAATGGGATCCTATCTTGGGAAAAATTTCGTTGAATTGAGATAATGGCAACTTTTAGCAGATATATAATATTTATATATTAAAAATGATATTGGCCATGTATTAATGTTAACTGCGCCATCACCACCTGATTCAGTACCTAACACTGATATTCATAATTTCTTCCATTTATTTCACAGACGTTTTTATAAATTGTTGTTTGTTGCTAAGAATTTTTAAGTTATTCTCTATTATTCAATTCTGAATTTCAATTAACCTGCAATCTGGCTATCCATGTAAGGTTAGGGAAGGCTTTTTATGCGTTTTCTTATTATACTCGTACATTGACTATTATTACATATTTTGTCGATGCATTATTAAATATTATCTACTTGTTGTGAAGATTTATTAATTATTGGATATTTCAAGAAAAAAAAATTATTTCAATTTTCATTAATTAATTGTACTTTATTTAACCTTTAAAACCAATATTTGATAATAGCTTATAATTAACAAAGAATGTCTTTAAAAGTTGTCTGTTCTCTCTAAACTGCATAATAAATTATAATCATAATTTACCTCTCATGGTATGTATAATCTTGGTATAAAATTTTAATGTTGTAATGTAATGTTAAATACAACCAAATATGTAGATATAATACAAGGAAAGACAAACAACGAGCTCAAATAGTACAAAGCCGATTAATTCTAATGTTCAACATGTTATATGTATATCTTTGGGTTTTTGCTAATGGCAAGAAACCTCGCATTCACGTTGTACGAACAGGAGTGGGTCTTTGTTCTCGTTACCGTAATATCTCTGACGAAAATCTCATTGTTAACTTCAGTGTAACTTCTTTCAATGTGTCATTTTCTGGGGAATACGAAATCCTAACTATTCTTTTGTGTGTCCACATTTACCTGATAAAAGAGAAATCTATGGCAGGAATCGTACAGACTTAAATATGTATATTTTGCCTTGTTTAATTTAAAAATTTCTGATGGTTCTCTAATACTTATTTGTTATTTTTAAGTATTGTAATATTAAATAACATTTAATATTTAGTTATTAAATGTTATTTTTAAGTATTTCACTAAGTATTTTCTCTGAAATATTTATAAACATTACCTCGAATAAATTGTGATTGTTATAATTATTTTTCACCATGGACAATATTTTGATGTTTTTTTTTGTTCAGAAATAGTTAGCAGAATTGCTATAGTTTTTCATGTATTATATTGGCATACTAAAATTTATTCGCTCATTTTTCTTCATTTAAAACTTTGATATATATAATATGTAATTTTGTATATATATATATATATATATATATATATATATATATACATATATATATATATATATATATATATATATATATATATATATATATATATATATACAAAATTACATATTTCATGAACTTATTGTTACATGAGTAAATTTATTATTACATTTTCAATCAAACATAATGGTTCAATATGAATATTTAGCGAAGTGCATAATTGTAAAATATATTCATAAACTAATAATCTATTACAACTTTTACAAATTAAAATATTAATATAAAGCAAAACATATATAGTAAAAATAAACAGGTAAAAATGAGACTGAATATTAGAAAAAATAAAAAAACAAAATGATTAATTACAAATGTTGACGTGAAGAAAAGGGAAACAAAAATAAAATTAAAGAAGGATAGGACTAAGGAATTACAGGAGGAAAAACTTTTTATAAGGCCTTTGATAACATTTATAGAAAAAAAAGTAGATTCTTTTACCAGGAAGGGAAAAGAATCCAGTTTTTTTAAGTTTCCAGCTTAGGTAGAGAAGGAATTTCGTAAAAGGTGGATACATATTTGAGATGAAGGAGACTTTGTTGGTTTTAAGAATAATGCCCTATGCTGTGACATCTAATAAAATCTGCTTCTCAGTTATTGGCTAAATCGGCTAAGTTGTATTGTACAAAATATGGTAAAGAAGTGTAAAAATATAATAGTATGTTGTGTTAATTACCCACTTTCGTTCATTTAAGTTATTCTCTGAATTAAAAAAATGCTCATATTTTTGGCATCTAAAACTTAGCGGATGCATAAATTTTGAACGTGTTCCGATTTTTAAAACGATTCTTAATCAGGTCAGATATATGTCAGTAGTCAAATAGAAAAAATGTTAACGTTGGTTGAGGCAAACTTTGGTTTAAAAAGCTAGAAAATTTTGAATGTTGCGTGACCGGTGCTTTGTCCTGAAGATACTACGATTAAAATCATTTAATTGAGGTAGCCAGCTAAGATTTTGATCGATCAGCAGACCCAAGTCTTTAATAGTTGGGGTGCGTCATTTTACTTAAGATACGGCAGCTCTGATAGCTTAATTTTAGAAAGCAGTCTTTGACTATCAATGATGATATTTTAGGACTAAATTAGCTTGACAAATAAATTCATCTCTTCGAACTCACTGATCAAAGTAAGGTCTTTGTTGAGGGTGTTAATGACTGTTATAAAATTTACACCAATATGGAGATATAATCATACTTACAAGTCATCAGCGTAAAGGTGATAATTGCTGTGTATATTTCCAACAACCTTATCAATGAAGACTGTAAAAAGGAGTGGAGAAAACAATATCTCATCCACTTAATATCTCATCCATTTGAATAATTTCTGAAAATAAAATTACAAACTAAAAATTTCAGATCAATTCCAATTATTTAAGTTATAGAATGTTCTGTCCCATTTCAAATGTTAAAACAAAAAAAAACAATATTTTTATGTGAACTGTACACAACATTTTCTGTAACGCTCATACACCTTTAACGTTCATACAATATACTATAATGAAGCAACACAGTATGCATTGGTTCTAAATGTTTACGTAGAACGAATTTTCTCGAAGAAAGAAAGGGTCTCGAGGGACCGTCGCTTGTTTCACACTCAAACGTATTCAATATATTTAGATGTACAGATAGATTGCGAGGGAATGTACGGAGTTGTAAGGAGACAAATTTGTAATAAAACTAGGTTAATTCTAAGAACAATTCTAAAAGTTTATTTATTATCAAGGTCTCCATTCTATCTATGAGCTAGCTCAAGCATTGAAAAAAAAATTAAAATTTCTATTTTTTATGAATATTACATACTTTTCATAAAGCATCTGCGTTAAGAGCATCTACAGGTATCCAATCTCTAAGTTTAATCTGTAACATCTTTTCTTTTACTTTGACATTATTTATGACTAATATTATTATATATATATTTATTTATGATAAATAAATATATATATATATATATATATATATATATATATATATATATATATATATATATATATCTAATATATTTATTTATGATAAATAATATTAAGATAAAAGAGAAGTTATTAGAGATTAAGCACAGATACAGACAGAGAGACGATGTTATAGATTAAAAATAGTTACAGATATACAATCAGGCGGAGTTTTGATCCGTAAATTAATATTGAAATTACACTCTTCTCGCCGATGACAGCAATTCAAATTTTGATCGAAAAATATTTCTTATAATAATAATTAATAATTTTATATGCAATATTGCAGAAAATGTACAATTTTTGAATTTTTTTTCAAGTCTACAAAATAATACTTAAACCTAGTGGTTTTCAAATACAGAATTGTTGTCACCGGTCCTGGTACATTGCGTACTCCTGACTGTGCACGCCGATTGCTAAAAACGCTCACAAATACTATATATTGACGCACTAATGGCTTACCGACAATTTCGACTTTTGGAAAAGGGTGCAGTATACCAAATGTGATACACGACCTGATGCATTTCTACTAATATTTGAATATAGTATCGCATATGTATAAATATGATTGCGCGGGAAAAAAAATTGCCATAGCCATTACATTTACTGACTTTTTTATTGCAGCGCATTATCTGTTTGATGCCGAAACGTATTTTGTGTTTGTTATAGTTTTAACATATTTGAATTCATTAATTACATTAAATGTAAAATGGGTTCTGTAAAATTACTTAATTAAGTAATTAAATATATAGTCAGCGTCTGAAGTATACCTAGTTTTTTATTCATCAGGATTATGTGCATAATTAATGTTCCATCAATTGAATAATGAAATTATAATACCGGAAATCTGCTCCAGAAATGATACATAGATGATATGAGGAACCGGTGTTTTCACAAAAGCTCCATTATCCAAATACGGGTGAGAGTTCTTTTTATTTAATTGGGAGAATTTTATGAATACTTATATTATTGACGCCCTTATGGCTCAAACTTTATTTTTTAAAATCAGTCCCGAAAAAATTGTAGCGGTTAAACAATACACTATTATTTTCACAATTCTCGCTGTTTTCATCACACAGTTTTTATACTCTTCCATAATACATGTTCATCTACATATTTTATTTTTAGCATTTTATTTGTAATACTTAATTGAGAGCAAAATTACCAGGCACAAGTTTTTTTTTTACTTTTTAGTAGTCATTTGAAAAAGTATTTTATCACTTATTTATACCGAATATTTATGAAAAAAAATGGTTTATACCGAATTTTTTTTCTTTAAAATAATCGACAATAGGTAGTAGCGTCCTGCTCTTTTGTTCGGGATGTGATTTTAAATTTACAAACGGAACCATAACAGTTGCATATTTAGTTAAAAGTAACCGCACATCGCACTTATTCTTCTTTTTAAGACCACTATTTTGTTAGCATTTTCTTGTGATACAATTTTATTTTACTTTAGAAAATATTAAATACTCCTTTTGGTAATAATTTCTTTTTGCATTGTAGAATTACAACACGATGTGTCTTCAGATTAAATACATATTTTTATTATATATATATATATATATATGTATATATATATATATATATATATATATATATATTATTTTTCCTTCTCCATTTACTTTTGGTCAATTAATTGAATAGCACGAAAATAAAGTTTGCTTGTCGAGAGCGAGGTACGTACTTTTTTGCTAAATTAAAAAAAAAGTCTACAGTAAAATATTTGTATAAATAGCCAATAATACATTTGTCTTTACCCCCAGAGCTTTAGAGAAATCGAGCAAAATTTCGATAGTTATGGGACAGTTTAAAAAATCATAGTTCTTGTTGGTTCAAATGACATACAGTATAGATTAAATCTTTAAAAATTTTCCATTTATTGTCAACTATTAAATTATTAATTTCACCAGACGACTTATGTGTAAGAATTTTTTCTATGCCTTATTCAAAGAAAATATGAAAAATATATAAGGATGTTTAAACTTTTTTATAACTTGATATCTTTTAATTGTACTAGCTATATTATATAAATCATGTTGATCGGACATATTTTAAACATTTTTCTAGTTCAAGAAAAAGAATGCGTATGCAGCAAAATAATTTATTTAACGTGGCGAAAATGTGGTGCATAAATATAGAATGAAGTGTATGCTAGGGTGTGATATACCATATATAAAACTACGTTTTATGCGCTTTAACTTTTTAAAACGGGTTAAGATACGGTGAAACTCAAAATCATATCATAATAACAATAATATTCTTTCTACCTGAGAACAATAAGATAAACGAACTATTCCATACTTTAAAAATATGTTAAGGACTATTGTTAAACATCAGAAGAATCTGCAAAACTTTTAAGTGCTCCATACATATGGCCTTTCCTCCGTGTTGGTACGCATGTTTCGTCTTTCTGCCCTTTTTATTCGGACAATAGTGGCATATGCAGTGACCAGCATCATTTTTGGATGAAGAACTTAACTTCATTGGGTTCATATTTGGGAAGAAATTCTTTGACGAATGTACATTGGAATGTTGTTTATGTCAACTCATTCACAATGGCCACGCTAGCTTTGGGAGTGTTTTCTTTCATTCCCGTCATTGAATCTATTTTTTTATCATGACGTAGTGTAAATATTATTAGTTTCAGTCTTCATAATCGGGTTTGAAATTCTTCTTTAATTTTTACAAACAGTTATATGATATCCAGCTAAT
Source organism: Druceiella hillmani (assembly GCA_039881145.1). Lineage (NCBI taxonomy): Eukaryota > Metazoa > Arthropoda > Insecta > Lepidoptera > Hepialidae > Druceiella > Druceiella hillmani. Next base: position 40,628,168 of record JAYKKI010000012.1, on the reverse strand, counting down.
AGGTGCATCATCCGTTCAAGTGGTTTCCTGCGTAAATTTATAAGTTGAAAGTATAAAAATATTTGGCATCCATAATTGCATAGATTTTTACGCCCGATTTCTCTAGTTTGCATGATACGTAAACGTACCGACATCGAAACACTAATAATGTTCCTTCAGTATTGAACAAATACGACAAAGAGTTCTAATAGCAATCACATTATCACTTTTTAGCTCTTTCTCCTGTTGATTCTGTTGAAGTTGTATATTTGTTAACTTCAATTTCATAAATTCTACAGAAGTCTTTTAAACATTGGTAGCTAGATTTATTGAGTTGAAAAAAGTAAATTCGACCGATGAATGGGTCCCAACCTCTAGCAGTTATTTCATTGATGTAATACAATTTTGTGGATTAATTACACTTTTACTGTGTCTTTTTATTCCCTGTTTACGCGTATCAATATCTAGTTTTTCATGTCCGCAGTTATAACATTATTTCAATATCCTTTTTTCCTATTAGTTTATTTTCCTATTTTTTGGGCTTCATACTATCAACATTAGATATATATTATATATCTATAATATATTAGAATATATATCATATTTAGATGTATAGATTGTCCATCAGATAAGTACGTTGGTTTGTCAAAATTGATAATTGAATATATCGTCAGGATCAGCCTCATTTCCCTATTGATCGCTAACCGCTAATCCCCAGTTTCATTACAAAACTAAGATTATGTTTTGATCGGGAACAGAATTAAATGTCGCCCTTTATTAAAATAAAAAAAGTCTTAATGAAAAAATTGCTGATAGAGGGATTTTGTTTTTGTTGAAAATGTAATTAGGAAATAAAGATGTCGGTGGCATAAAATTAAAGATAAATGAAGTGCAGTTGAGGAGCGCTATTATATATCAATTGCAATGTAGGTAAACCTTGTTATCTACACTGATGAAATTTGTATTTATACTAATTATATGTAGAATAAAATGTGAAAAAATTTTGCATCACTTTTTTCCAACAAAATTCTGACAAGTGAGAATTATAATTACTAATGCAGGAAGTAAGAATAACCTTGTGAAAAATACTCTTATCTACCACAAAACCAATATCTGTTACTAGAGATAATCATTCGAACACAAACTCTGACATTTACAGAAAATGCTTGAAGAAGAAATTTTTGATCTTTACTTGCTTGCTGTGCTATAGTATTTTATGGAAAGTACTGACTTATTTTAACTGAGAAACGTTCTACGTGCAATATAATTAAAACAGTCATCCTAAATGACTAAGTAAAATAGAGTACGTTCAAAAAACTATAACTTTATAAAATTTTGAAACAAAATAAATATATGTTTCAGAAAATTAAGATTTATTTTCAACTAAATTTTTAGTGTATGACGGAAAAATTATACCGGTTGAAAATCTTTCGATGCCTTAGGGAAGTTGAATAAAATTTTATTTCTATTAGGCTTGTAGTTTATTGTTTATGATTACAGATTAACTAAGTTTATAGTTGAGTTTACAAATGGATATAGTCCCGACGGAAAAATTTATTTAAAAACATAATTTTTTTTATATGAAAGGCAATTAAATAGTTACGGTTTCTTCCTTTTTTATTTATATTATAAGGCGTGGCAGAAATGAAGATGAGATACTGGAGAACATTAAATAATTTTACGGAATGATAATAATAACCTGTTATGAAATTTACATTTAATTGAAATTTATTACGCTGGCTCTATTGATAAAAATGCGAAGCGGAATTGGTAACATTTAATGTATGTTAAATATTAATAGATGTCAGGAAAGAGACGATATTTGGAAATACGGATCTCGATTTTTTACATTTTCTACCCACAAATATATATTTTCGATGGGAATGTTTTGGGACGTTAAATTGTTGAAATCGTACATCGTCATATTTTTTTATCATGAATTAGATATTCGAAATACTCTTCAAATTAAAGCGATGATAATATATATAGAGTTCACAACAATTCCTTCACCACATCATAACTTGTATACAATCATCGTGCAATGACGTAATGGGAAATTAATTCAAATTCAGGACAGGATTGTTTACTTGAGACAAGTGTTATTTGTGTTTTTGTTAGAATTGTCAGATTGAAGGAATGTGAAAAATAACGCCGACATGAATATTTAAATAACGACGTATTAACTTACTATAAATTACTAGTGTTATCAAGCACATTAATTAATAAAAGACAATAATTTTGAAATAATATTTTTTTAACGTGGAAAAGTCATGAGGGCTTATAACGGGTGTTTTTTTAGAGGTATTAAAATTTAAAAATAAAAAAAAGACAAATAACACTCATGATACAGTGTTGACTTAATGGAAAAGGTAATTTTATGCCATTTGTGTTTGAATACGACTTCAGGCATATGGACGCCGTGGCTGGCTCAAATGAAGTGCTATCTGGAAGTCCAATTCTCAAACACTATTTCGAGCAGTTGGAGTCATATGTTGGCAGTAACGTAGCAAAGGTTGTCTTTCAAGTGGTCCAATGGTTTATTAGCATAAACTAGCGATTTCATGAAATTTTATCTGCACGAAATTGATTTCACCGCGTACTGTATGACAAATTGCACAGTCTTGTTGACACCAAAGCCCGTCATTATCAATGCCATTCAATTGCAGAACAAAAAAATCATTAATATAATGGATCGTAGGCCCTTTCCATTGACTGTGATGTTCTTGTCGGCATCATCTTCGAAGAAACATGGATCAATGATTCCACCAGATCATAAAACATACCAAAGAGTGACTTTTTGTGGATAAAACGGCGTCTTTATAATGGCAAATGGATTTTCTTCACTCCAAATCCAGTAATTTTTTCATTGACGTAATCATTCAATCAAAAATCGCTGAACAAATTATTACTCGATGAAGTAGAAAGTCAGACTTACAGATTGTGCTTCATTCCAGCTGCGGTACCCATATGCATGAAATCGTATTTATACATAAAGGGCATATAAATACCTATTCAATAAAGTCAATACCATGGCCATTATCATGATTTTTATCTGTTTTTTTTTAAATTTCATATAGACGTTACTATAGATCAAATATTTTAACATTTCTCCTTAATTAGACCTTCTCTGGCAGTTGAGTTTCCCATAGCTGAGTGAACCCTAATTAAAAAGTATATAGATCTATTTTAATTTAATTGACATATCATATATTATGTGTTTTACATGTAATATGATATCTATTAATATAGTCATATTACATTACTATGTTCTTCCAATTACAGCACTTTGACAGGCGTAAGTTTACATATTATATGCCTGTCCAAAATTACAATTATGCAGTAATTCCTGCGGATCGGATGATTTAAATTTATAACAGAATTTATATAAAAAGAGCCACGAGGAATGCATTTTCTATTGACAGAAATAAATACTTTACCAAAATTTAATAGTGCTTGTGAAAATTGAATACTGGCATACTCTTACCATTAATCTAACAATAATTCTTTGACTTATGGATTCACATTCTGTTCTAGGTAGATATGTGTCAATCATGAATGAACGAATCACTGGGACCCTATATTTTAAAATGAATTCGTAATTAAATAATGAAATCGTGAAAGATTCGGCATTTTTTGTCAATACGAATCTCACGATATAATTCATGATTATTTGATTAGATTGAAAGCCTTGCTCGTATCATATGTTACGAGCTATCGAGGTACGATCGGTGGCAATCGATGATTGATATTATGGTTTCGATTCGGTTAACGGGTCATTTTTTCTTAGGAAACATTTCGTTACACGGCCAGACCGCATGTCGCGCCAGCCAGCCGCGCATTATTTACAATTGGGCGTGACGGTTTATAAACGAATAGTTTCATTGTGGGTTAGTATGACAGACGAATAACTGAACTAGTTTCAATATTATTTTTATCGAGATAAATTTACATACGTTTCCATTTTTCATAAAGTAGGAGTGCTGTATCGTACATACAGACGGTATAAATGCTTTAAACTTCCTCTGCAATTACAAATTGGTCGTAGTTCACAACTGACGTAGGTGCTTAGGCGCCGCGAGCTGATTAATCATTGACCAATTCAAACTTCTTAAAATGTGTTTATTTAAATTTTAAAAATTAAAAATTGTTGAAATATTTTAAATATAATGTTTAAAAAGGAATCCAGCCGTCGAATTATCCAATTCAGTAATAGGAAATCGATTATAGCTCATTCAAGGGACGATAAATATTTGTGGTGCGAAAGTGAGCTCATGTGGCAGCTCATTAAAAATAAACATATTTCGATTCGTGAATATTAGATTTACTTAACTGTTTACTGCGATTTTGTTTTAACCTGTCGGTTTGGTTCTTGTTTTGAGCGTCATCTTGAAAGTTATCGGACCCTTTATTGTCATATTTGTTGAATATGGGCTATGATATGACGAGAACTTGTACAAAAGTGTGCCTTTCTTTCTAGCTAGCTATATATAGCTCTGTCTGTCGACTTTAATGTGTTTTAGGAATGTGAGTAAGGTATATCTTGTACTTCGGAAAGCTCCCTTCCGAAGTACAAGATACATCTTACTCACATTTTGACTCGATGAGGTTGATTCCTTTTACCAGTGTTCCTGAAACCCTCCGTGAGTTTCAGGAACACCGCTTCTCGACATTTTGTTAATGTTCTTGAGTTGGGTTTTATAAATCGGTATCTTTTTTATTCTCACAATATGCGATAAAAGTTACTTTCCTTGTTTTGAGATCCTATTTCCTCACCTTTCTTTGAGAAATGAATCATCGCATCACACTCAAATACCTTCAGCTGGCTGATGTCTCTCTTCTTCTTAACCTCACATATTCGGGAGTTATATATTCTAATGTTCGTTTTGAAGCTCTACTTGTAAGATAGGCGCTTATACTGCTTTAAATAAATATTACTTTGGGAGCTTGGCGTTGTGCAGTAAGCACTTTGACTGTTCAACCAGTGTTCGCTTCATTCGTTTCTAGTTCATTTTGTTCGGCTTTGCATGGGGTGGTTTTTTGATGTTTAATCCTAGTATTTTTTTATAAACTCATAGAACTCTTAATTATATATTTGAGTTTGTTGCCTGAGCGCAGAAATTAATTGAAGCATTAGATAAATTCAATTCAATAGTTAAGTTGAATAGATTTCTATATTGTTAAGTTTTGCTTGATGATCGTTTTTAATGACAATAATTTGTTGCTCAGTCTGCTGTATTCGAAACATTTCTAAATCTGATTTTATTGTACTGATCTCTATAATTGCAAATGTCAAGACTCATTCGGTCAGAGTATTTAACCAGTTTGTCGTCTGCCACTTTTATCATCTTGGTAGGCAACGTTGTCCTTGCCGCTGAGGTCCGATGGCTATTATATTTGCGAGAAAAATATTATCTTGCTTTATCATATGCATGAAGGTACCCAAATCCAACTCTTCATGTTTTTTTGAGGTGCTGAAAGCAATATTGCAATTTTAATTTTCGTCGCTTAAGTTCTTCTTTTGTTCTTCTCGGATCACCATTTTGTTCTTACTTGACCGAATTTGATACAATTAAAGCAGCTGGGTTCTTTTTCATGATTATTTTTGTATGTTTTATTTTAGACATTACGGTTTTTCGTGAACGCCTTTTTATCACTGTCAGATATTTTGACATCTTGTAAAATTTTAACTTTGATTAAAACTTCACTTATGTTTTATTGCTATTATCATCGGCTTGCATGATTTCGATAGATACAAGATCAACATTGTTCCCAGACATTCTTCGTCTAAAATAAATATAATATTTCGAAGTTTATGTGTCGTGTTCATTATTCTGCTGACGTAGTCTTCGATACTTTGATATTACGCAATACTCGTCGTGCACAGATTTCTAGGCAATCCAAGGCAAGGTCTTTCAAACCGTCTTTCAAATCATTTGTTTCACTACTTTCGACACAGTTCCACAATTTTTCTTGTTGAACGTATAGTTTCAGTGCGAACCTCTATATTGAACAATTGTAACAATCAGTTAAATAATAATAATAATTATTAGTTAAATTATATTATAATAATAAGTGTTATTGAATTATTGAATGGTTAAAACTATTTCAAGAATAGTTCCTTTTTTGAAAAAAAACTAATAGTACTTGTTTCATAAATTTATTTAAAAAAGTTTCTTCAATATCTATTACATTTTTTTAATATGCTCCAAATATAACTTATTTTGATATATATATTCTTTCTAAATCATAATAACTGGAATTTGCCTCTTAAAGTAGATATAAAAGATATGTAAAATGTTTTGTGTTTTAAAAAATGCAAACAAATCAGTAAATTGATATAGGATTAGGTTGCCTTCATATTCTCGAGAATGAAATTCCGAAAATATGTGGAATGAAAAACATTTTACTTGTTCATTTTTAACTGCAAATGATTGTGCGTCGAGATCCGCACCAAGTTAGTCGTGTGGGGACCGCTCTGAATGAAAATATTCGTGACATTATTTAAAATTTTGGTGTAATATGAACTTCCTTAGCCATGATATATCGTTGTACCTAATTGGAATGTTTTATGTTATAGTGTCTATTACTTTGTGATTTATATTAAACAGTTGAATGATGCTTACATTATAAATTAAATATATATATATATATATATATATATATATATATATATATATATATATATATGTATAGGGAGGGGAGGTTGGTGTAGGTCTCGGTGGTGCTTGTCTTGCTGTAAGACACTCACTTATAAAGTGCTGAGCAATAACCGGAACATACACCCAAGTGTGCGGAGTTGGGTTTTATTTGTCACTAACAAGTTCATCATACACCTCCACGCTGCCCTCAGACCGCCGTGGCGGGCTGGGGGTAGGCTCACTACTATACCAGTGAGTCGTCCCTCCTGGGCAATGCTACAGTCCTTAGGACCCCGCACATTCCATCTGCTCCTGGACTGCAGTAGCAAAGTATGATGGGCAAAAGCGAGCCTAGTATACAGCTAGGGGAGACAACCCTGAATTAAAAACCAGTGTGTAGCTCAAACGAGCTGCCCCAGACCGTAATCCTGTGGTCATGTCTCGCAGGAACGGGGGTCTGAGCTTCGCCACTTGGACCGCGAGGAAGGCCACCTCTATAAAAAACCCCTAAATCCTAAGGTGTGTTACGTGCCAACAGGACTCTTTGGCTGAAAGGACAGATCAGTCACTAGCGACCAAACTCGACGAAACAGGCGACTCGTCGATCTATGTAGCCCTCTACCGGGAATAGGCGTCACCCTAGGTAGCGACCGTATTATCGTCCTATACTCGTGGGAACAAAAATGAGTGATCCAATCAATAATAAAAATAATAATAATAAAAATGAAAACTGCACCAAGATTAATAAAAACCAACCACAGCAGATAAGCCATAATATAATATTTGAAAGTCGACCTAGAACACATTCTCTGGGTAACTATCCAACCACAACCTACCCAAAACAAAGTACTGACCAAGAACCAAGTACAAATAAGGAAGATGACTGGAAGGAAGTCACCGGTAAGAAAAGACCGCACTCAAGCCCTGAAAATGTTGGAACACGAAAACAAACAAAACTGGATACATACTGGCTATCTCAAACTCAACCGATACCAACAACAAATAGTTTTACTCAACTAGCAGAAGAAGAAACCCAAGTAGACAACACCACTACTGTAGAAAAGACAACAAAACCACCTCCAATATTTGTTGACAAAGTGGGTAATGTCCGACCTCTACTTAACATGCTTAATGAACATGCTCCAAATATGTACGCTTTGAAGGTCCTCCACAATGATCAAGTCAAAATCCTGACCAAATCTGCCGATACATACAGAATTATCGTCAAACAATTAGAACAAAAACAGACTGAGTTTTTTACTTATAAGCCTAAACAGAATCGAGCGTTCAAAGCTGTGCTCAAAAATATGCATCCATCTACTAACCCTGATGACATCAAAGAAGCATTAAATGATATGGACTACAGCTGCATAAACGTTTGGAATATCAAACAAAGAACCACAATGAAGCCATTGCCCATGTTCATTATTGAATTATTACCGAATGACAACAACAAGCGGATATATGAAGTTAAAAGCCTAATGCAGTGTATAGTATCCTTTGAACCTCCACAACCAAAACGGGAAATCCCACAATATGTGAAATGCCGACAATATGGAGATACCAAAACTTATTGTCACCGACAACCTAAGTGTATCAAATGCCCTGGTGACCACCTCTCCATTGACTGCCCAAGGAAAACTAGGTCCGACCAAGTCAAATGTATACTCTGCGATGGTGAACATCCTGCAAATTACAAAGGCTGTAAAATCTATCGAGAACTGCAAAATCTGAAATTCTCAAAAGCACCAGATCGTAGATTCAGGAATAAAAATCAGTTTTATAAAACAGAAAGTCATGAACAAGAAACACTAACGGCTCATAAAGAGAACTCTCAGAATACCATACGACAAACATATAGAGACGTATTAATCAAAGGACATCAACTTCCACAAAATAGCGACATACGTACAAATGATATGCATGAAATAATGGACTTATTGAAACAAGTGATGCAGCAATTGACTACATTGACAAACCTAATAATAGCACTCGCGACGAATCTCTCAAAATAGATTGCTTAAAAATAGCTCTATGGAATGCCAATGTGCTGCCACAACATACCCTTCAGGTTCAATCGTATTTGCAGACACATAATATTGATATCTTGCTAATCTCTGAAACCCACTTTACAAAAAAGAGTTATTTCCAAATACAAAACTATAAGACTTACCACACAATGCACCCTGATGGAACTGCACATGGGAGGAGTGCAATAATTATAAAAAATAATATTAAGGATTACGAAACAGTACAATATTGTACTGAAGAGATCCAAGCAACAAATGTGCGAATCGAAGAATGGGTAGGATCTTTTGTTATATCGGCTGTCTACAGCCCACCGAAACATAAACTTAAGGAAGTAGATTATGTAAGGTTTCTCGCCACACTGGGCCACCGATTCGTTGCTGGTAGAGATTATAATGCGAAACATTATTACTGGGGCTCGCGTACAGTAACAACAAATGGACGGCAACTAAAAATGTCAATTGACAAACTAAATCTTAGTGTTGTCTCTCCTGGGCGACCCACTTACTGGCCCACTGATAGAAGAAAAATACCAGATGTGATAGATTTCTTCATAACCAAAGGATTCCCTAGCAGCTTTATTACAAGTAGAACTAGCCTGTAGAAATGACCCTCAAAAGGTCCATCACATTAGCTCCAAAACCATGTAAGCTGCACACACGCAAAACTGACTGGGATCTCTTTAGGCAATTAATGGCTCAATGCCTGGACGAGTCACTACCTATGAAAACAGAAGAGAACATAATGGATTGATGTGAAATCTTACAGACCTATTAGCTTGCTACCAATTACTTCCTAGGTTATGGAAATTTTATTTCTGCGAAGATTAATGCCACATATCTATGATAATAATCTACTGCCTGATCACCAGTTTGGCTTTCGTCAGAGACATGGATCCATTGAGCAGGTCCATCGATTGGTCAAAAATATCCATAATGCCTTTGAGTCAAACCAATATAGTTCTGCATCTTTCTTGGATATATCCTAGGCATTTGATCGGGTATGGCACGAGGGACTGCTGTTTAAAATTAAAAAGAACCTACCCATAAATTAATACAACTTCATCAGATCATATCTACACAACAGACACTTCTACGTTAAACAGGGAACTGAAACTACGTCTCTCTATCCGATCCAAGAAGGAGTTCCCCAGGGAAGCGTTATGGGCCCAATACTGTATCTGCTTTACACAGCCGACCTCCCAGTCACAGAAAGTGTTGTTACGGGCACTTTTGCTGATGACACAGCAATTCTCGCAGCAGACCACCGACCAGACATAGCCTCACAAAAACTCCAAACAAGCCTTGACCAAATATCACAGTGGCTGCAAGGTTGGCGAATCAAAGTTAACGAAACCAAATCAATACAAGTTACTTTTACTACTAAACGAGATACGTGGCCGGCAGTAAACCTAAATGGAGTACAGTTACCGCAAGCCGATTACGCGAAATACCTTGGCGTGTATCTCGACAGACGTCTGACATGGTCCAAACACATCCTGACCAAACGGTGTGCAGCGGGCCAAAAAGTGCGAAACATGTATTGGCTCCTTAACAAAAACTCTCAATTGTCGCTCGAAAATAAACTATTAATTTATAAATGCACGATCAAGCCTATATGGACTTATGGCCTACAACTGTGGGGAACCGCGGCAAAATCAAATATTGAAATACTACAAAGGTTTCAATCAAAAACGCTAAGAATGATAGTTGGTGCACCTTGGTATGTCACAAACAACAGACTCCATTTGGAGCTTGGCATAAAATTGGTCCAAGAAGAAATCTCAGAGATGATACAGACATACTGAGACCGAATTGCTAATCATCCCAATCCACTGGCTATAAACCTGATGAACCCAATAACGGCACCCAGAAGGCTTAAGAAAAAACTTCCGCAAGACCTTATATAGGGGCAAAATGAAATGAGTTCAAAAGGATGAACTCAGTACAAGACATGCTAACATACGCACCAATTGCTGAATGTCTCAAATGACAGATTGCAATAAATAAAAAAAATAAAAAATGAATATATATATATATATATATATATATATATATATACATATTTTACTTGAAATTAGGCATGCTAATAAAACATTTGAACCTACATATAATATACATCAGCAACCTTACACTAAAAATATTCATATCAAAATTGTTAGGGAAGGGAGGGAGAGAATAAGACTTGATTTTTTTTAAATTCCATATTTGGTGACGGGTACGGTTTGAAGGGACAGTGAGTTTATTTACAACATGCAGAATTTAAAAAAAATACCAGAATAATTAGTTATAAACGTACCCTTTATTAAAATAATTTTTGGTATAATGTCTGTTACGATATTCTGAAAAATATAAAAAAAAATTATAGGAAATAAAGCATCCTAATTCCGCAGATTAGATTAGGTTTTTACGTCATAATTTTTTAAATATTTACCGTGTTTTATGAATACGAACATGCAGTAGGCAACATATTTATGTTTTTCTATATTTCCAACCGATTTCCTTAAAAACTATGTGACGTAGAAACTTGAAATTAATATAGTAATCATTTATTTATTTTTTATTTATTTTAAATATAAAATTTGAAGACGGGGTAAACGAAGGACTTAATTTCTTTGATGTTACATGTCTCATGGGTATAATTTACTTATGGGACATACACAAATATTTGAAATTGTATTTTGAAAAAGGTATTCCAAAAATGTGCCAAAATTTTGCATTCACTCCTTATTTCCAAAATAACTGAATACATTTACATTATCAAAAATCAATATTATATCAATAAACCCTTAAATGTTTATAACTGCCTAAATGGATACGAAATCTTCGTAGAGCGAGTGCTACTCGTGCTCGATAGGTTTGTATATATTTTGTGTAAATGTAATACATTTTTAATTTTAAAGTTTCTCTGCCGTTGTCATTCCAGTGTTACATTAATAGTCAACTTAATAATCTCTCAGCCTTATTATTATTAGTTTAGATTTCATTCCATTCAATCCTAGTAAAAAAATTTAGTAAGTAAACTCTTAAGGAGGACGAGTATCTGAAATATTTCTTTCATTCGTTTGTTAGTTTTGATTTTTATTACGAATATATGGGAACAAATGAAACGCCCCGTTTTCAAAATTTCAGACTAATATTTTAGAATAACACTAATTAATTCAAAGTTTTTTTACAAAACGTCTAAAAGAAAAAGCTGTTTTACATATAAATATTAATTTTTGCCCGCGGCTTCGCTCACGTGGTTATATTTTTTTCGTGACTTTATGATACAAATGACAATGAAAATAAAAATATTTCCCTATAAATTAGACAATCAAGGAGTTCTTCTTCGTACTTCTTTGCTCAAATTACAAATTTTCCCGAAGGATTGAGGTTTCCTTAAATAAGAAGCCGATATTATATCGTGGTTTACTATTTCTGTGCAAAAAATCACATCGATCCGTTGCTCCGTTGCGACGTAAGAGAAGAAAATGTAAACAAATCTTTGCATTTAAAATATTAGTTAATATTGTAATATTAGTTAAGATAAGGTTTCCCGGGATTAAAATACCACTTCCCAGCCCTATGTCATTTTCTAAAAAAAAGGATATCCATTTTTGTGCAAAAAGTAACGTGGATCCGTAGATCCGTTGCGACGTGAATGAAGAACAAATAAATATACTTCCACATTTAAATTATATGTTAGGATACAAATTATTTGGAATGAGGTTTCCCGCCACAAAAAGTAGCCTATGTCATTTTCCGGCAAGCCAAACATTTCTGGGCAAAAAAATACGTATAAAGATTATTCAATTGTATTGTAAGAAAATGTCAAACACAATTTTGACTTATAATATTATATTTTGACTTATAATAGACTGGACTCAGTGAAAAATAATATTATTTACGACTAGTGCAGTAGAAATATCATATATTATTTAATATTCAAACTGTTTTCTACACATTAATATGAAACCCGCGGGTTCTATCCGTACTTAACTGGTTTTTACAGCCAAATAGATAATTTAAATTTCGTATTCAAATGTAATTTACATTTCACATTAAAATTGTTTTGAATAATGTGTCGCGATATAAATTCAATATTTATCAAAAATACATTGCGTGGATGATTTCTAGTGGGAGTCATATTAGGGGTAGACAGTTGTTCATCTTATTTCGTTTGTATTTCTGTGACTATTGTAAATAAAATAATTTCTGGTTTCATTATTCTGTGTGATTTAATTGTATGGACTCTTACAATATATGTTAATTTATTCGTGATTAAGATATATTAGCAATTCTTCAATCTTTGTCCGATGTATATCACATGGTAGAGGTGAGAACGTGGAGTTGCAACTGAATGTCGAAATTGACAGACATACTTCCTAATTAGCTTCTAATAATAAATCAGATGACAATATACCACTGAAATATTGTCATCTGATTCATCACTTTTATTAGAAAATTACGTAGTTTTTTATGATTATCATCAATTTGTGTCGATTGTTCCGATGGGCAGAACTTAATTTGGGCAGCTTGTAAGCTATGGTTTCTATTAAACCTTTCAGTTGTTTTACATGAATACAAAACTCAATTATTTAATTTCTTGATGTAAAAGGAAAGGATCGCAAAGTCACAAGCATGATGTTTGTGCTTATAACTTCAAGTTGTCCTGCTTTTTAAATTATAGCTTTTTATGAATTATTGATGAAAATAGTATGATGTCAACGGATGAAACTTTTTTGCTGCTGTATTACTGGATTGACACTCACAAGATATTTTGAATAGAACTTATTCACTACATATGCATAAAAGCAAATTATATAAAAATATATTATTGTTTTGAAACTTCTGAATAATGAAACAATTTCATGACGCAGCAAGGAAAAACCGCACAGGAGCGGAAGCGGACATTTACAATTACTGAACAGACCCGAAAATTTGTAATTAAATTTTGGTTCGGAGTTTATAAAGAAATTAAATATGTTTTGAATACATTGCCTTTTTTGGACGACGTGAAACCCATCTTAAAAATTATAGCCTGACAGGACGTGTTGTCAAGAACCTTTTAAAAATATTTTTGAATCAAAAGAAACACTTTTTCTCAAAATTATTTTACATCTGTTTCATTGGCAACAAATATACTTATTAAATGAACAATATTTCTAGTAATGTAAACAAGAAGCACATGCCAAAAACTGGCAACTTAATTTATAAGAATATACACAATGATCGAGGAACGTTTATTGTAAATTTATCAGGTGAAACATGATTGGTTCATATACAATATAAAAGTGTTACGAAAAAAAATAAACCATGATATTTTAGAAATCCCCAAAATATGGATTAGATATTGTTGACCAAAAGGTCAATTGGACAGCGCCAAAAATTTTTACAAAATATTAGACGAACAAAAAAGTTCGAAGGAGTAACTGCATTCCGCAGTTAGCGCTTGAACTCGTTGGTGCCTTTGAACCATTTACTTTTACGATTTCAATACAACAAGCGGTAGCAATTTCGCCTTCAGCAGCAGGCGCACGAAATATATACATTGTTATTTTTCTGGTTGTTAGAAATTGATATAATGTCTGAAATTTGTGAAAAAAACATTAATGTAACTACTGCAACTAATCAATTTTTTATGAAGAACTCGTAAATAAAATCAACCTTTATGGATTCTCGTCTTCAGACTTAAAAAAATATTATTGTCATTCTTTTTCAGTTTTTTTTCCATTTTTCTCTTTGTGATTCCTTATTCAATCGTTATGTGATAATTATGTGATTTCTTATTCAATCGATTCTACTTATGTGATTTCTTATTCAATCGATTTACTTTGTGATTCCTTATTCAAACGTTATGTGATAATTATGTGATTTCTTATTCAATCGATTCTACTTATGTGATTTCTTATTCAATCGATTTACTTTGTGACTCCTTATTCAATCGTTATGTGATAATAACAATTATTTAAAGTCCTTTTTATTACTTATAGATCAAATGAACCCTCGCCGTTCTTCAAGGTGAAATATTTTTTCCTCTCTCCTAGTGATAAGTATCACCAGCCCTTCTATTTGCTATAGGGTATATGTCAAAATGGATAAAAACGGATATAATAAACCTTACCGCATGGACTCAATTGTATTTACGAAAAAACCTGTCATACACATACACACAAACATATGTATGTGTATATGGGTATATATATATATATATATATATATATATATATATATATATATATATATATGTATATATGTTTATAATAATAATAATAAGATTTTATTTCAGACATAGCCCCTACAATTGTGTTAATAGGTAACAATATTCTTAATCTAATGTTAGTATAAATAGTGAATAATTACTTCATTAATAAATCATAAAATATGCAATAAAATAAAATCAATACTAAATGGAGTCAAACCCAATTGCTTCATAAAACAAATTAAAATCAATACAAATTAACCTGTGTCAAACTACACCAAATTAAATTACTTAAGTCAGGTCAAATTAAATAAAATTAAATAACGTAACATAACGTAACTTAAACAATGATAAAAAAAATTGTCATAATTTTAATTGGAGGGATGTACTAGATAGATTAGCAGCAAATTATTAGCATTTTCTTTCAGTTTTGTAAGGAATAACCGCAAATCTCTCTGTTCTGTGATGTTGAACCTGCTCCTTTTTTGGATTTAGATGGATAGATTTGTAACGACAATAAAACTTTTATCCTCAAGGTATGAGGAGGGAAATTTTTCTCAGAATTTCCCACAGCCCAGGATATTTTTCGGGTATTTCTGCCTGCCGCTAAAATGTTTAATAGCCTTTTTTAAATTTTACCTTCAGCTCCTCATTGGTGCTAAGCTGGAGTAGCTCCTCTTGTAATACCACATTCGCCACTTCCGTTTCATTAAATGGACTTATGATCCATGGTGGTATTCCCATCGTCAGAATGTCTTCAAATCTGTTTTTGAAGTCGTCATGCAGGGCATTTGAATGTTGAACGTATGTCTGAACAGTTTTATCAAGACATTCTGCCCGTGATAAGTTTGGAAACTTGGACAATCGCGCCGACTAATATTTTGCTTCATAAATTTAAATTTTCCAAGAAAAGCCGAAATTACACCCGTTTTTTTTATTAAATTTAAGCTGTCCTCTTGTAACTGCAAGTTATTGTCATTAAATTTTTTTAACAAATCTGTCAAATACGAGATGTATGCTTTCAATTTAATACTTTAAAACTGATTCAAAAAGTGAGTAAAATGTTATTATACATGCGCCTTTTGACAACCAGGGTATTTCAGTACGTAAAAGCAATCGTTGGAAGCCTTCATCATTTTCGTCGCACAATTGTGCAAATAAACGGGTATTCAACGCATTGCTTCTTATTTTGTTACCTGCTTTAATCACAAATTGACGCAATTGATGAAATCTATCTATCAATTGTTCGCTACCAGGTGTTGACGGTGGATGACACAGACAATGCAATTCTCTGGTATAATTCTTTTAAGATGACTCATATCGCCCGAACATGGCAGGAGCTCCATCTGCTGCCACCGAAATAATGTTTGTAAATGGAATCGATTTTCCTAAAAAAAAATCACTCAGAACATTAATTATTAATTCGACTTTAGTGCCCGTCTCTAAAGTTTTGGCGAATAGCAGCTCTTCATAGAGTTTTTTGTCCATAACAAATCGAACATATGCCAATAATAATGTTTAATTACGAGGTAAAGTTGACTCGTCCAGTTGAATAGAAAAATGAGTTGTTTGTAGATAATTATGTAAGAAGCTTTCAATATCAAAGCTCATTTCATCAATACTTCTTTGTACAGTGGTGTCACTCAAAGGAATTCATATTTTTCCTTCAATGTTTTTGAAAATATTTTAAATCTTTAACTATTTTATCAGGATGACACCATCTTAGATGATCTTCGAGCTTCGATGGTTTCATAGAGCCATTGCTCAAAACTATGTTGCATAAAAGGCATATAGGCAATCGTTTATCTGCCTTTGATGGAAGAAAACCAAATTTCAAGTAATTAACACGGTATTGTCGACCTTTCTTCTTAGATTCAGCCATGTTTCGTATCAGTTACCTATCTGTGAAAAAAAATATTTATTTTAGTAATCATAAGGCGATCTTAATAGATATGGTTTATTTTAACAGAATAGAATAGGATTAATTGCTTATTGCAATGCAACAATAAAAATGCCGGCGGCAAAACTGATTTTAATTATTAAAAGCAATAAACCGCTAAAACGATAGAGGTTTTCACAAAAGGGCTGAACCTATTTTAATGTAATATAAAACATTTTTCGATTAATTATATACAATGCTATAAATTCGCGAGAAAATACTTTTAAATAATATTTTAACATGAAAACCTCGCAATTTTAATTAAAAGTTCAATGTTTCTCGGTTTTCTGTTTTTTTGTAGAATTATCGAATAATGGCCCTGTTCAGTATTTAATTTTTGTTACGTGCCTACTACACGCAAACATAATAAATATAGTATTATTACAATATAAAATAAAAGGATGTATAACAAATAGGTACTTACTTTTTCCAGCACTGGCAAACACTGACATCTATTCACTTGCACATTTCTTTTCAAAATTCCTGAAACAAATGAGTAACGTTTGTCCTTGGCAATCGTATTTATATTGATAAAGAATCAAACAAGTTCATGCAAGATTGCAAGCACAACACAAGTCGTATTTCGTCCCTTTGTACGTCTGAACAAGTGTTGCGGGTGGCCGGGCGGCGCTTTGCAAGTCTCGACACGCTCTGTACTGAATATCGAATATGCAAGTTTTTACAAGTAACAGTCGCTGACCTCCTTAAAATATTATCTGCCTACATTGATAAGTAAAGCCAAAATGTTTGTTCTTTACTATCGAAACCAGATAAATTTTCGTGGACCCCCACTTACAACTTGTGAACCCCCATTTTTTTTCACACCAACGTAGATCCCCTCAAGTCCCCCGTGGACCCCGTCAAGTCCCCGTCAAGTCCCCGTGGTGGAAAAAAGAATAAACAAACATATCTTTGTATTTGCAATATTATAGATAGAACTCTAAAATAAGGATTAAACTGATTGTTTCTATCGCGCCTTTATATTGTGTACGTAACAATTAAAAACATCTCGTCGACCCATCCCTTTGTTGGGGCTCTGTTTTCTTATACATTTTGTCTACTTTCAGTTTCAAACAAGAATTTTGTCATTATAAAAATTACATGTAAATCCCTTGAACATACTTTAGCATGAAATTAGTTTGGATAATAGAAGTTTAGAATTGGCCTATCTGTACATGGAACACATTTACGAAATAAAATATTCAGGGTAACGTAACAAATGTTACAGAATACAAACATATTGTCTTTGAAATGTGTAAGCCTGTTTATTTACTCACACACCACGCAAGGGCAGCTAAAAGAATTTAGATGAAGTTTATTGCTGGGTTTTGTTTGCTCTGAGTTAACAAATAAGCTACATTTTGCCACAATTGGCCAACTAAGAAGATATTCTAATTTCACGTTTCAATACAAATTATACTTATTTCAAAAAAAGAACTTATTTTTATAATATGTGTGACAGGTGATTCTACTGGTCGGTTCTAAAATTACTTGAACCTTAATTGTCGTTTTTGATTTTGATACTCAATTCATTGATTTGTAATAAATAGATAATAAGTTGTTTTCTTGTAGACTACATCCATTTTAAAAAGGACGGAGGAAGCAAGCGCGTCAGCAGCTTTAAAAAATATTACATAAGTAACTTTTTTCTACTTAAACTCTTATTCACGTAAAAATATATCATTTAATGGTAATATTTTTAAACTGTATTTTAAATTTACAGGCAGAAATAAATTAGACGAAGCTGCTTCGGTCAATGGATGAAATCATAATTAATACTGTAATAGTAAAATATTTTTGTTATTGTTTTATTGGCGTAATTTTAATAATATTAAATGAATAAGACTGGTTATGATGTCGGATCATTACTTTACACACCGCAAGCAACGTCTAAATATTATTTTATAAAACGAATATTAGATAAGTTCCGGTAGTAAGGATTTTTGCAACTAAAACTATATCAACTATTAAAAATAAGTTAATGCAAATATATGTTATTGCGTTTGAGGAGATTGATCTTAGTTCTAGTTAAAATGTATCATTAATGAATGTCTATTGGCAGTATTGTCAAAATTAAATTTAGATACTATTGCAAGGTTTGAATTTTGATTCATGGTGTAAATAAATATTTTATAAATGAACATAAAGTTGCGGCACAAAATACTACAGATGCCGGTAAGCCAAACGTAATAGCAAAGCCGAGGTTTTATGAATACAAAAATGCTAGTCATTAAACCCAGGAAAAGTTGATAGGAAAAACAGGAAAATTGGGAACACAGTATTTCTATCCATTACATTATCTAATGAATATCCTATTTATGAGCTTTAAAATGAGCAATTGCTTTTCAGTTGGAGTCTCCATTTGATCTTCTAACTATGCCAAACTGAATAATTTTATGTAAGTGGTTTAGGAGACTTTCAAACTCCTTTATCGGTTTATCAATCTAACTTTCACCAAGGTTTGTTAATCAATGTTAAGAAAATATACGATTTTTAGACGTTTAAAACAGACGCCAAATTAAGACCCGTTATGTTCCATTCATTAAATGTTATGAATGTCAAAAAACTACGTATATGTTATGGTATATATATATATATATATATTTTTTTTTTTTTTAGAATATGAAATCAGTCATTTTATCAATAGTAGACATCTATTATTATTTAACCCTGTTAAATATAGTTAAATTATAGAATTAAAGACGGTAAATTAAACGAATAACTTATCATCTTGACAAAGAACAAAATCGTATCTATTTTACTAGACCTTAGCGGAAACTAGTTCTTAGAGGCCAAGGGGAGACCAAGCACTTTTATGACCAAGTATAGTTCTTGTTTTGAAGTTCCTGTGACTGCCACATTCTCTCGTTATTTATTTTGATTATGAGGATATTGTTCATAATTCTCGATTACTGATTAATACTCATAAATTTTACTTTGTTCCGTTTAAAGTGTTTAAGAAACACTTTCAATGTACAGTCGTCGTAACTTTGCCAATTTCTGCTCCTTCATGAAAACCTTCTTGTAATAAATACATTTTCCTACAAGGAAAAACGTATTCTATGAAAAGATAAACAAACTTATGTAATTAAACATTATCATATAAAAATACAAATTACTTTTATTTACAGTTAATGATAAATTAAATTTTTATCAGTTTTTAGTAACTTCACTGAAAGGCAAATAATTGTGGTGACAATGGATCTAAGAATATTTCTATATCAAAATTAAAAATACTTTTATCTATCCATGTGAATCGTCTTGTGCAGTACCACGCTAATATATTATTATTATTATAAAATAGAAACACGAACATTTCTAACTGATATTTAATGACATACGTTAAGAAAATAATCACAAAATAAACTAATATTCATGAATTTACATGAGTTAAAACGAACGAAAATGAACCAATTAGTATATTTTAGAAAATGAACATAACGGTTTTTGTTTCGAAAGACCGAATTTAGAATGTCCTATTTATCAGTGATTTTTTAATATCCCTAGTCGAAATTAAAACCATTCCACGAAAGAAAAATAAATGGAGAAGACAGTTACCACATTCATTATTCTTGTAAGTTTGGATTAGGTGATATCAACTTTATTTTATGTATAAATTACTTATTTCCCAAAGTTCTTCAAGTTTATGAACGTAATATTTTATTTATTATGGATTACTTGTTACACCAAAAAGATAGTTTAAGTAGCAATATAAAAATTACATGTAACAAGCATTAAATTTCTAATAAAAAATCTTTACTCGCTAGTAATTTTTCTTGATGGACGGTTTTCCTAATTAGATGTGTTCGAGCAGAAAATGTTGGTCTGCGCATAGCCGGGTCGACGTTAGCACGAGAAATATTGATGTTGACAAAACATTTTATCTTCAAAGCATTATTTTTAGAAATATTTTTGTCGCGTCGGTAACGTCACTGTTCTTTTAGTTATTGTCTTAGTTCTTGAATTCGGGTACAAACGTTAAATTTTGTAATTTTTCTTTCAATTATAATAAAATATTTCATTTCTATAGATTTACTAGAAGTTATTCCTTTAATTATTGTTTTCGTATTTTACTTGGTGCATTAAAAAGATCTCTAGCGTTTGTTTGCATGAGTCATAATTACCGTATGTAAGCTACATGATTTGCACGATAAAAATAATTTTAGTAAAAGTAGACGCTTAAGAAGCGTGTAAACTAACAAATTGACACACTCCGAGAAGGACGCCTGGCATTTGGTTATTGAAAAACTGAAGACATTGTCAGAACCGTATGAGAGGCTAATTTCATTTCGCGCCATCAACCTACTCATAATTATCTAAGCGGTTATTTCTCTTCTTAGTGTGTTTTTTAAGATTTTTTAAGCTCGAGTTTGTAGGAATTTACTTATTCTGTCACGTTTGTTTCTATATTTTGATATTCTTCTCTTAAGTGTGTATAATTTTTAACGTAACACTTTTAACAGCTTTCAGATCCAAATTTTTTCATATGAATATAAACGAAAAAAACTAAATAGAAAAAATCTGACTAAGTACGCAGTCTGTTTTTAGTATTTATATGTATAATTTCGTTTTGTTGACAATTATATGAAGACATATCGCCTTATGTCTCTCTAAGTATAGGCAATTATTCTTTCAGACCACATGTGTTTAATATATCAAAAATGAAGGTCCGTCGAGCTAGAAACAATAATGTAAACAAGCTTTAGTATGAAATCTGCTACATTGAATGTAACGAAGGTTAATATTTTATTATATTCATTTTTTCATACTAATATTTGGGTAAATTACAGAGTTATACTTTTTATAACATGAGAGTAGATTTTTTATCGATAGAATGCTGCATAGTGTAAAAATTGATGTAGTATATAATTAAAGATTTTAAATAATTTTTAATAAATATAATAACCTATCGTACAGATCTTAATACCATAATTTAAAAAAAATTCCATCAGTTTTTCCCAATCCTTAAATAAAATGGAGAACGTTCGAAAATAGGAGTAAATGAAATTTAGCAGAGGTATAATATCGCGTCGCAGTCGGTTCTTGGTTGAATACAAAATTGACCTTATCGGCGTAAAATAAAAGATACCTCGGGGATTTTTAAATATGAAGTTATATATATTTTTTGGACTTTACCCCTTAAGAATCGATTTTCATATGTAGTATACGTTATGAAGCTTTATGAGTAGTAAAATAAAAATTTCAGAGCGTACGAAGTTCAGAGCGTTACAAAATCAGAGCTAATTTCAGGCTTATCTTTAATTGACATATCGAATTATTTACTGACAATTGTAAGCGTCGTTTGTTTGGGCTGAAAGTATTGCGTTTAATAAAAGTAGTAAAATGAATACAAGAAAAACAAGCTACATGGAAACGGAGAAAAGGCGATTGTTGCATATATTTCTTTTTCTTACAAAGATATGATTTAAAATAAACGCACCGACGGAGCAAACGTGAAGATAAAAAAATGCCGAGATACCTATATAATGTCAGTGGTATTATTAATGAAAGTGTAAGTACAGTCAAATGCCGAGGTTGATGATGAAAATAGAAATTATTTATTTTTGTGAAAGGCTCATAAAACAAGTTACAGTCACGTAATTGTATAATAAAAAGACAAAGTATAACACTAGACTATAGCTAATTATTTGTGCACAGAATGGTTAGAGTATTTGTGTATACCTTTTCAAGAGTTACTTGTGTTATTAAATATATTACGAAACGTATTGATCAATTATTAAAGTTAGTATTAACTTAGAATTATATTGTTTTATACATAGTGAACGAAACATTCATTCTATTGTAGCTGGTTTTAATTTATAAATAATATATCGTGTGTATCCTTTTTAAATGTTAATAATTTTGGTTCAACAATGTCCAAGGACGGATGTTGAGAAACAATATCGTTATCAATATCGAAAGGAAGTCGACTGTGCCGACTTTGGTAATTTATATTTAATACTGAAGAAAAAGTATTATAAACGAAAATAGATTGTAGTATAATATCCTTCAAAATTTTAAAATTCATTTAAGAATCTTTCAATTGAACTTTTATGGTATTTTCTTTCTATTATATGAGAATGTCTTGAAATTTAAAATTTATAAATTTGTGATACCCCTACATTGATATTGAATTAATTATCACAGTCAATTATCTACATATCTGTATGAACAACAATCGACAAGTAGAAGTAAAGTTTTTGCTGAAGCCGCGGAAACTTTGCCAACATCGTCCGAGGTGAGGGAAATGTTCCTGCTGGTCAGCCTACGGGTGAGGTGTAGGAAACCATGTTGGACGTAGACACGAATTTACCATTACGCAGGAGACGCACCAGCAGCCAACATTGGCATATCCATCTCACTTTCAGCCAACGTCACTTGCTTCAGACGGAAAAATTAAAAAGAAATTACATGAGGCATGATGGAGCAGAGACAACGAAGAGAATCCGCAAGGAAAATTTGTCAATTCAAGCTCGAGATATACTGTGGATTTTACAATTCAGGTGCTACAGGTGTAATAAAACATTCAAAATTATGAAATGACTATTATATGTATTATCAAGGTACGAGGTCTCGAGACAAATAAGTAGTTAAACCGAATAAATTAAAAACATAAAATTATGACAAATTCTGGCCAAAATTGTAAAAAATATTTTGCCGCGATTTCGAGAATATTGAGCAAACAGAAATAAACAAGTATTTAACCGTGAATGGATTTCGCGCCGTATATACATTTTTTACATTTAAATATGCACAATTTTCTTCCAAAGCTATGATATAAATAAATATTCCTACTTTCATTGCTCTTTTATTATGTCCCATAAATACATATTTAAATACATATTATGCAACAGCATATTTAAATTTTCACTTAATTGATTTGCATTGTTCGTTATTGCTTAGATACAAGATATTCCCAAATATTACCTCACTCATAAGATATTATGCCACAAAAAACTAGCCAAGAACAAGTAAAACTTGCACTATGAATGTTCCGTTCACATTTAGGTACTTACAAACAATTAATAATAATAATAATAATAATAATTAAGCGTTAATTTAAAAAAAAAATTAAGCGTAAGCAGTATTTTTATTAATAAAATCTAGGATAGTCGCTAGTTCGATTTAATCTTAACTTTTAAAACTAGTCTTTTAATAAACGTGCGCCCACAATATACAGGGAATTAATAAATTTGTCCCTGTACAAATTTCAAATATTTTTGAGTTTTAGGTATTGTATATGTGATGAGTTTTGTATATGTAAGAGATTTGTTATTACTATGCCAAATTTGAAACTTTTAAATGATGCGGTTTCTTAGAAAAACGGCACGTCAGTTCGTTTTCCTTTATGGAATCCGAGACAACAATATATTTCGAATTAATATTACTTAAGTTAGTCAATTATTATTTTATTATTGTTTTAAAGCTGCCGAGTTATTTAAATTTCCGGAAAGCAATATTTAGAAAACACAGGTTTTTGTTATTATCATCTTTTCTTTTTTTTTGTCAAAATTTTAAAGTTTCCTGATTAAGAACTTATAGGACATAAAATTATTCTTATGATTCCAATTATGTATCTTCACGTTTCTAAATTTATAAACCTAAGGTACAAATGGAAACAGGAGATACGAATCACAAGCAATTTTTATAATATTGTGATAGTGAAAACCTCTTTGCCATATTTTACCTACATAAATTTATTTACGCACGAAGGCCACCATGAAATAATCTTGAATTTTATTGTTAATACTTGAATCTTCTGACTATATGTATTATATGGCAAAATAACTAATAGGCCATATAAGCAATCAAATATGAATATTCTACGCCCGTGGTGTTTGAAGATATGGTCTTAATATTGATAATTTAATTGCTTTGATACAAATTTAAAGAATTAATTTGGTTATAATTTTTAAATAAAAATCACCACGCATAACCCATCCTGAAAATACGTCAACGTTTTGCAATGCTTATATCAAACGATACTGTTTATAGCTTGAGCGGATATTTTCTAAGAAACATAATTTTGGTCCATTTTCCGGAATACCCTTTTTTGTGTATAGTCATTTCATGAACGTGGGACACGTTCGTTCAAAATAGATTATTATTAGCTGTTGTATTTTGACAAGATAACGAGTACAATTCATCTATCACTTTGCGGTTCACAAGAATCTGTCAGCGCAATGTCGACGGAAAAATTAAGGCATATTCTGTCGATCTTAGGTGGATATTGATTTTATGAAACATATCGGTATATACAACTGACTGATTTTATAAATGGAATAAATATGTCTCTATTGTCATGCAGGGTGCTCGAAATTACCTTACGACTATTGTAATAGAATGTTATTTGTCATGGAACATTTCTTACGGTGTAGTCAGTTATTTTAACATGTGAAACCAACAGCAGAAAGAGGAAAACTAACACCTACGTTTTTATCAAAATTAATTTATACAGAAACATTTAAGGTTGATAATGGTCGAAATGAAGTATTTGCGTAACTATGGTTTCATGAAATAGAGTCGCAAATTCAGTGAACTTGAAAAACAAATGTTCTTCAAAAAAGTAAAAAGAGTACTAAATGTTCAAAAATAGGTTATGTACAAGAAATAGCTGCAAGGAACAGAGTACATGGAACCTGCGAAGAATTTCAATTTCAATTGACACGTTCAAAACAAATAGAAAGCACGATTTGTTAAAATTTTAACTTTTTTTTAGGCGATTTGTATATACATCGACTTACAGTTTCATATTATAATCAAATGAAGGTTAAATTAATTTCTAGTAATATATATATATATATATATATGTGTGTGTGTATGCATATATGTGTGTATGTGTGTGTGCGCGTGTGTTATTGAAAGAAAATTAAAAACCACATGCCCAAAAGTTTTAGCTTTAGCTTTAGCTTTATCCAATATTTCAAAATTTTTGTTAAGATTATGTCATATATTTCCATACCAGAATGTGAATGAACCAGACATATTCGATCTATATTTAGAAATACGTAAATAGGTGATGTATGTATTAAATATAAAACAATTTTAAAATTGTGACAAACGTTTCCAAGTCTAAGAACAATAAAAAGTCGTGATGAGAAAAATGAATAAGTCGAATTTATATAGGAAAGAAAAATGAAGATTACCTAAAAGTTAAAACAAATTATAATTTCAAAAATTACTTGTTTAATAATTTTGTACAATTTAATAACTAACGATTTTACTGTTTAAAATTACAACAAAAGGCAGAAAAAAATTTACAAATAAATTATATGGAATTAATATGTGACAAATTGCAAACTTTATATAACTAATTTTTCAAAATCGTTTGGCATAGTCTCGGTTGCAGAATATTTAAAAAAAGTTAATTTCAATTTCAACATAATCTCTCCAAACTAAAAATTCTTAAGAGATAAAAAATGCGTACATTTTGGATCGGTTTTGCATAAAATTTCTTCCTACATAAGAAACAGAGTGCAGTTAGATGATGTTTCCATACCACGTTTAGTTTTTTTTTTATTGAAATAGATTATTATTGTAACGAAATCGATAATGATGGTTAGGGTGTTTGTATTTAAAAACAACGCATTTAAAAAGAATAATAATTATGAGATTTTAAAAAATAACGAAATTAATAATCATGTTCTTTTCTTAAATAATACTCAGCCATACTTGAAAGGAATTCTTTTAGTTTCATCATATTTGTCTGTATATCACAGCTGTAATACCTATAAAATAATCTTAAAAAAAATGTTTTCAGTACCTTTGCTATAAGTAAAGTGGACTGATTTGTTTTCTAATCGTATCGTTGAATAGGCTCTCCACGAGAATATTGGAGGTATGTTAGGAACAATTTTTCCGATACATCTATTTTTGAAATATTAACTTTTAAAGTGTTAATTTTTGCTAGAATTAGGTGTCCTCACCTCCTACCAACTAAATTGCTGTTTTTTGTTATCTGAAAATATTCACAATAGTTAGTATACATAACAAAATTGAAAGGGAAATTGTCACAGTTAAATATGCTCTAATACTTATGTAGTTGGGTCTACCAAAAGTTTGTAGAAACTCCATAAGAATAATTGAAATCAACTGCATTAATAACTATAAAGTTTAAAATACGTTTTTATCTGTTAACCCGAAAAAGATTCTATATTATGCGAATTGTACATATATAGGCAATTTAATATATAGGAACAGACGAAAGCACGTTATGTTTTTAACTTTGACTCGATCTTATTTAAAATTCACCTTTTAAAGTTAGATTACACCATTCCTTTTTAAGTGGTTATTATCTTATAAACGCCCGTTTACGTTTTAACAAAAACATATAGGGATGTTTTAACCATACTATTTACTGAACTCTACACTGGGCGTGGAGAGACACTCAATTAACCGCTTTTTCCACTTAACTGTTTGGTTACTTTGTGGAATATTACAATAAATTTGTATTATTTTGTATAAAGAAGGATAATAATATGTGCTACTTTCGACAGATTTTGAAGTAGCTCAAATAATTTCAAGAGGCAATGTTATATAAAGATAAGAGTGGAGGTCAAAAAGGCTAGGCAACAAAATGTAAATTAAACAAAATAAAGAAACGATTTCTTTCTTTTTACTAATTTAAACGATCACTACTGCATCGGAAATGAAAGAAATGAGCATTTTTCGACACCCAGTTTGCAGTGAACTTTTTCATGAAACGATGGAGATCCTCAAAATGATATCACCTACTGCTTCATTTTTAAATGGCTAAACTAGGTGATACCGTTTTGACTCTGCATCATTCTTAAATGACTACACTAATTGCAAACCTTAGTTTTGTCAGAACATTAATCCCCATAAAAGGCTTCTATCTCATTCAATACAATATGAGTAGTTTTTTTTATTCACTGTGGGACATTATATCAATATCTAATTAGATTCTAGTCTAACCTAATCTAAGCTAATTTAATATAATATCAGTTAACATAACGTAACGTAACGTAAATTAATGTTAGGTAACGTAATGCAATGCAACGCATTGCAATGAAGTGCAATGAAAGGCAAACAACGTAATGCAATGTAACGGAATACAACGTAACATAACGTAACATATTATAATATAACATTATTTCCATCGATTTTGGAAACAACAACAACCAACTAGAAACTATTAGATGTTAATTCTTTTCGATCTATTATGAAATGTGATATATTGTATGGCAAAGCCTAGTACGTTTATAATTTAGAATTAAACTTAAAGAAAAACTGTGCGTCGTTTTGGTCATACATAAACACCCAAAACACAACGCAGCACAACGTATGGTAACGTAAACGTAAACTAACCTAACCTAACCCAACGTCATGTGACGTAACATAACGTAATATTATTCTCATTGATTCTGGAGGCTACAGCGATCCGTTTGTAAATACTAGAAGTTTAATCGGTTAGATCTGTTATGAAATGCAGTATAAATCATCTTAAAGCTTATATTGAAGAAATATATTAAGCAGATTTCAGTTATACTCTTTATGGAAAATAAACTATTTATTTTAGATTTCAGTAGTTATGTATATTATTAGAACTTACTGCTTAATTATTAATTACTTCCCATCAACCAAACTACATGTTAAAAACTTAATTTTGTAAGATATAATGTTTTCAACATGCATTCTCAACAATAAGACAGGCTGCAATAAACGATCCATTAAAAAATGAAGTCACTATTTTTTAATATTTATGCAAATAAATAATTTTAATATCAACGTGGATATGGAAAATGGATACGGGGAGACGGCAGATGCTAGTGACAAGATAGTGAATGATTTTTCTAAATAAATATATCGACGATGCGTGTTGACTTATAGTAAGTTTGTTACACACATTGGTACTTTGTACAGTGAAAGAGAACTCGTAGTCCTCGATTAGATGTTGGGACAGTGGCTTCTTGCTACTGTGCCAGTGCTGACGTTGATGTTATATGTGTCATCAATAGTAATCTTTAACATGTTTCCCCAAGAGATCAAGTGAATTGGACGGCATACTTTGGTGTATATTCCGAGCTTGCGTTGATATATTTTCGCAAGATTTAATCTATAGTTGTAGTCACTCTTTGATATAAACCAATGATATGCAATTTAATTGATGTCCATTTCCTTATAAAGGAACGGTTGAAGTAGTCTTAAATCTGAATTGTAGCAAGAATTATTTATACTGAACTTTATTTATTGTGTACACAAAACGAGATAGAATTAATAGGTAATATTAAAACAACCCAAAAATGATAGACAAATTAATTCCATACGTCCCGGCATCCCGGTAGCCGGTGCCGGGTATTCGCCGACGAAGTGTATTACACTCTATGAGGCCTTTCACACGCCCGGTGCGTATGCTCTTTTCACCTGGTATTCGGTCACCGGATAAACGCTCGACACACCACTCACCCGATCACCGGTTACCGAGCGTATGAAGTATGGCGCTATCTTTCACATGCACTGGCGGTCAGTCGCCCAGGCACAAACACGAAGAGAGTACGCCTACATCGTTTTGTCGCAATTAATTTTTCAAGTTCCATTTTTAGAGAAGACTGAAAATTAAATTAAGTGTACGTAGTCATTAAGCGATTGTAATCGCGTTGATGGTCTAGACGCTACTGGGTACAAAATCGGGTCGTGTAAAGCTGAACGTGGGACAGAGAAGTCGGCACCGGCTACCCGGCAATCAGGACGTGTGAAAAGACAGAATACGCACGCAAAATGGAGGAGTGACAAATGTCCATAGCGAAACATACCGAGCAGATTTAAAAACATGTAAATAAAATAAAAATTTAAAAAAGTTCTAGAAAATAAAATAATTATTTTTACATTTTTCTCTTGTTATATTATGCAACGTTACATTTTTATTTATATATCCGTTATAACCGCTAATTATATTTATATAGTTCATAATAAAACAATATTTTACAATTTATTTGATTTTAATTTCATATCGGCTTGGTAGGCCGCAAGCTTCGTAAATATTTTAATTTAATTATTAAATTACAAGAAATTACAATAACTTTAAATTCAAAAATTACAATAACTGTGAATGTTTTAGTAAATACATTTACTTCAACTTACCATCATCCAATATCTTTAATCCGGGTCCGCAATCTAATTCAAGAGATTCGGCTCAAGTATTGATTTTTATATGAAGCGACTGTCACAACCTATAAGAGAAACTAAACCTTTTATGGGCTAAAATTATTAAGACAATTTTTATCTAATGACAACAGTCATTAGATAAAAATTGTCTTAATAATTAGTGCTTTTTGAAGTAATAGTCAGTGCTTTTTGAAGTAATGAAGATATAAATAGGATATTATTAAGATTAGTGCTCGAAATACAGTGTTCCTTTAAGTCTATTAGAATAGAACCCATAAAAAATAGTAAACACAAAAAAATATTAAGTATATAGGTTTAAATGGAAATTATTTTTTATGTTCATCATTTTGCCAGTTAATGCACAAAACTTATAAAATTAAATAATAAAAGAAAACAACCAAGTAATGTGTATCCCTCAAGGGATCTAAAAAGTTATAATAATCTAAAACAGATTCAAGTATTATTTATGTAAAGTTTATATTTGTTATATTTTTTAAGACTGTTAAGAATGTCGACTAAACATTATGATTTTTTTTTGTAGCACACATACTTAATAATGATACTTTCATACCTATTATATCATTTAATAATTATTAACAAACACGTAATTGTGCTTCTTTTAATTTTAGTGAAATTATTAGTTTGAATCTCAAAATATATATCTTAACATTCTTAATTCAGACGTTTTCTTGACATGAGTTATGTTAACAAATGTAATTTCAAGAAAAGAAAGAGAATTAGAAACCTACCAAGGTTAAAAGATATTTTTAAGTAACTAAAAGTAAATATGAATCGTCGAACTATCAAGAACAATAGCTTTTAAGTTAATCCGAAATAGTTTCTATTGTTTTACTAATAAATAAGTAAGTAATATTAAGCTTTAATTGTAAATACATAATGTAGGCTTGGAGATTAGTACGGCTCATATATTTAATTTCATACTGAAATGTTAAAAACATTTCAAGTTGATATTATTAGGAGTAAGCCCTGAATTAGTAGTGATCTTTAGAGCACATGGATAGACTACGCCAATTTCTTCCAAAATTGCTATGATATCAATTTTTCTAAAGAGGTAATATCGCAACGAAATATTAACTATAATACGATAAAATAATAATCCTCATTTTTGACAAGGGAAAAGTCTTCTATATGGAGAAAGTTACATAACGCGTTCAGGCGCGATACATCTTATCGGGTGGGAAATAATTTAAACTTTATTTTTAGTTGGCGGATAGCGCATTGCGGCGGAGTGTCAAATTTAAAAGAAAAAAACAAATTTCGATGTATTTTTTCGTTTATATAACTGACATTTCAAAAATATTTGATATTACAAATTCAGTTTAGATTAGATACAAATGTTTAAATACAAGAGGTTGAGATTTCATTAAATTATTGTTATTATACATTTGGTGCTACCAACGTGATAACACAATTCACCAGAGTCAATGTGTTAAATATAAACGGATCTAAAAATTTTCCTAAATTGTCCATACATTTTAATAATTTGAGCATTATATTCTAGCTTTCAATCCTTATTAATTTAAGCAAGTCATTAATGTACATAACAAAGATCATTTCCTTCATTCAGGGAAAAAATTATAGTTACGTAATTATTTTAAGTGTATTTATTTCGGACAAACTATTTTTAAACAAATAATTTTTTTGTTTTAGCTGTATTTATTTAATTATAATTATTTTGAACTACACAGATTTTGTACATATGTCCTTCTCATGCAAAAATAATTGTGTTTTTAATAAAATTATTTAATAAAAAAACGCCTGAAATAAACTATTGTATGATATAATTATGCAATGTATAACATAGCTGGTTCATATAATGAATCTTTTGGGTTTCAAAAATGGAACAACATACTTTTATTTTGAAATGGAATTAATGTTATATCGTGCAAACTTTTATGCATATATTTCATTTCAAAATAATATCCTATTCAATATATTTCCCGATTTCACAAAGACCCTAGAATCGTTTCGGCCCTAGAAATTTTGAGGGTACGCTGTTTTATAAATTCAAGCACTCATTAAGAAAAAGTTTTACAAATTCCATCCATAATTAAGCGAAAAAAGGTAAAGATATTTTGAAGAATTTAAACATTCTGTTTATGCCATTTTTCTTTCAAGTACGAAATTTTGAAAATGTATTTGTTGTGTAAAATAAAACGTACGTGCATTTTGCGTCATCACAAACGGGTTTGGCGAAATTTTATTACTACCTAGGTATAATGAAAATTTTCTTTTTAAAAATTTCATTCATTTTGTTGGTTTAAAAAATTTGTAAATAAGAATATATTTTGCTTTCAGAATGTAGGTCAGATACATAAGGGTGTAAAAATCAAAGGCAGATAAAGTTCCGGGCAATTATATGTCTTAAATAAGTTAATATGTTAAAGATTGAAATAATTTGATTCAAATGCACATAATATATATTTTTTATGTTCTTTTCTAAGATTAGTCTTAAGAAAAGAAAGTCCGTTATATTTTTGAAAAACTTCATCTTTCTGAGCATCATAGTATTTTGGTGAGATAATTCCATAATTTATCATCAATTTTAGGAACTTTTGTTTTTTTAATTTTTATTACGCTCTCTTTATATTTATGTTCTATTAATTTACATTAATTTTTACATTCTTATGTTTTATATCAATTATAACTATCACATCAAATTTCAGCAAACTGCTTTAATAATTTCCTGATATATTTAAATTAATTTTATTAATTGAAATTAGAAAAATAATTTAAATATATCTAAATTTTTTTTTCATTGTCTTTATTCGCAGAAAATTGACTACAAATTTTAATTTAAAATGTGACAGTGACATAAATTAGCGCAGTCTTAAAATGTTTATTGCACGAGTAAATGTTTTTACACCGTTTTTTTGAATTTACACCGGAAATACAATTAGTATGGGAATTTGCAAAATTTGAAATAATAAAAAGTGAAAATATTAAAAAAAATGTGCAATAAATTACGTGAGTTGTTATATTCGTTAATAATCTATTCTTTGCTTTATATTAGTAAGTAAACCAGAGAATTAAAATAATCGTAAATTATAAGAATAATTGGTCATTCAATAGCCATATAATAACTGAAGTCGCTATTGACTCTTAAATTATTATATATCAACAGTTAGTAAGGGCTCAGAAATACGCATCGTTGTCTTTAGCTCAAAGTAAACTCGAACATAAAGAAATATTATATTATATTTAATATAGCCAGAATACATAATATTATTCAACTAAACAAATTAAATTACACATTGGACATAAAAAAGAATGCCACGGCTCATCAGCCAGTCAGCGTTATTTGAATTCAACATGATCCTAAGCCATGAAATACCCGTTGCGAGCAAATGAGCAAATACAGAGACGCGACATTAGTATAAACGAAGGTGTAAGAAGACTGCTATACAACTACTTTAATAATAATATGAATATGCAGAGGAACTGAACTCAGTTAATGAAATGCAACAAAATCTGTGCCGTAATAATAATGAAATTGTGGCAGAAAAATTTACCAAGTCCGAAATTTTGGATGAAATTTGCGACAATTTGTAATATTCTAAATAAGGTTTAGACGAAAAGGATCACCCAAAGTTAAAATAAATTCGTTAGATTAAGATCATCTTCCTATTTACAGACATCGGTTCTACAAACTCTATAGTAAACCATTATTCAAATAGGATAATTTAAAAATAATGTTAGATTTAAATCATTGGTAATGATTAACAAACATAAAGTCAACTAATATTGAAGTTTTTAATTTAAATTGAACTAATATTTTTGTTTAAGATGTTCAACATAAATTTTGAAGACAAATATGCCGGTATTATTGGAAGTGGGCTAATAAAACAAACTAAGGTAAAATTAAATTTTGAAAGTTGTACATTTGAGACAAATAATAGGTTCTTTGAAATAAAATTTGACTTTGTAATGAGGATCTTGAAAATCAAAGTCCATAGTGAAGAAGATATGAAAATGTTAAGATTGTGATTACAATAACTTAGAAGTCCAATTAAATGCTTTGTATTTTCTGACTGTTCTTGTAAAATTTACGAGAGGATTTTTACGGAAGGAAAAATTTACTTATGGTGAATAAATCGGACTTAGAAAAATATTTTGGAGAAAATAAATAAAGAAAAACCTCACGCATCAGGACAAATAAAATTTATAATAATTACAGAATATGGGCGTTTAAATGGGCAAATAATTGAGGTTAATATCCTTTATCTAATATTGTGGACATACCAAAATTGATTAGGCAGAACTCATCAACTATCTAGCAAGTTTATTATTTCAGAATTTCTTTGGAGTTCATTCTAGTTTTGAAATCAACCCAAGACCGTTTAGAAATGTATGGATTTAATATTTAAATATTTTAAAGCGATGCGTGTCTAATATATTTGGTTAACATAATTGTTTATTTAATTTTATTATGCAATGAGGCTGGCATGTTCCAAAATTTTGGTAGTTAGATATTTTTATGATTATCCTATTTTTTCGCATGGATTTATTTGTTATATTTCAATAATATAAAAAAAAACAGTGATCGAGCGTTAACATCAATATTCAATATTTAATTATCCCCAAGATTTATCATAAAGGTTTTGTATTGATTAAATAACACGCAATAAAATATATGTTATCAAGGAACAACTTTTCTTTCAATACGATACGATATCGTATTCCATATTAGTGTGGGCATTCCTCTTTAATACAGAGTGTGAATTATAAAATGTTAAAAATAACTTTGAATGACACCCATAATAAATATTAATTTTTTTTTAGTTACAATAATATCTATAGAAATTTATGCAGATAGTTATATAAAAAAATCTGAGTGCCGTTATATCAAAGTACGGCCGTGTTTTGCCGTAAATACGTTCAACTTACGGGTAATATTTACTTTAATTTAATTCTCTATCTATATAAGGTCAAGAGAACCCGACCATACCTCTTGGCAGTTGTGTCTTTTTTATTTTAAACTTTGTATAACAAAGTCTGTATTTTGCATTTTAGAATAGTACTATAAGATATGATTAAGTTTTTCATCCTATATATATATGATTAATTTATACAAAAGCAAGGGTATCTGGCAGTTAGAACAAGGTTATACCACTAATTCAACATAACTCCGGTTTTATTAAATATATTACCGAGAGTAA
Source organism: Druceiella hillmani (assembly GCA_039881145.1). Lineage (NCBI taxonomy): Eukaryota > Metazoa > Arthropoda > Insecta > Lepidoptera > Hepialidae > Druceiella > Druceiella hillmani. The sequence continues at coordinate 40,593,096 of JAYKKI010000012.1, read as the reverse complement.
CTCTGTTTTGATATGTTTTATATTTTGATTATATGTGAAGTCACGTTTTCGAAGTTAACATTTCACAAAATAAAGCAGCTCTCAATCCATTCTTATTATAATTATGATTAGTTTTTTTTAATGGGTATACAATACATTGAAAGAGGGTTTTTACCCTATACGAAAATAAGGATATTCTTATTAGTTCGAATTTTAATAAACGGAATTTCAAATTTTACCAGGCACTTTTATATTATTTTTTTTACTGTTTGACTAAAATATAATTAATTATTTAAAAAAAAAGATATTAAAAACATTAATAGTATTTTTCGAATTTTTTTTCTGTAGTTTATTTTAAATATAACAGTCACCTGTTCATTTTTATGCACTTTGCAAGAAGTAGAAAAAATGTAAAATGGTTAATTAAATTATGTAGAGTAAAACCTCGAAAATTATATTTCAAAACCAAATCAATCAAAAATACATCTAAATACTGTTGAACTTCAAATAAAACTGAGTGAAGTAAGAATAAAGGATAACTGGCTTAGAGTATTCTGATGTATTTGGTACGTTATTCTGTTTCTCTAGTGCATATTTAGACTTATTAAAATTTGAAGATTATTCCTTTATTGACTTTTACAGGCGTTTATCGCATCAATCAAAAGGGAATATTTTTATGGCGTGTAATTCCACCATTATGACAAAATGAAAATTTGTAATTTAATTAGAAATAATAAGAACGACTCCTGAAATTAATTTAGAAATTTTAAAAATGAGGGCACAAAGAGATAGAACTCAAGATCTTGCTCGGTTCTCCAGTTTTATTAGGTGCGAAGAAAATACAATTTTTAAAAAATGCCGATGGCACATTTTATGGATAAATATGATATGACCTTGCAAGTTTTGAAAATTGATTAAGGTTTTGTATTATTTCTCTTATTAATTTCCTTTTTTGTAGCAATGGCGGTTTATACTCATTTCAGGAAAAAACGTGTTTTTCAGGAAGAAATACTTTCTTCTATATTTACTTGCCTTCTTAAGAAATTAAAATTTCAATTATTTAGGAATAAGAAGTGAATAATAATCTCACTTTAATTACCTTTATTACGAAACTTTTTGAATTAGGACTAAAGTAAGAATACATAATGAATTTTATGAGAGGTGCAACGATCTAGGTAACATTTTTTCTGCCCTGATCCGTTTGACCGGTAACGCAGAATTTTCAATTGTCTTTAATATTTCTATCGACTTCTACATATAAACCAAATACTTATCATTTCCCTCTGACATTGAACCATTTGTATATCGTATCTTTCCAAAATCTGATCTGTTTATTAAAAAAACTAGAAATTTTACGTGATTGTATTAATGACGAATATGAATTATTTCCCAAGTAAGAAAAGAACAATTTTCGTTTTTATAGTAAAGTAACCGGAGTGATAGGAGTTTACCTTTATACTAAAATATAAACTAATCCGGTGGATTTTGGTATTCAATAGCAACTGAGAATGCAAATCCACAAGTGAAGCTTTAATTAAGTTAAAAAACTATGAAAATGGCTGGTCCTCCCTGTTACTTTCAAGAACAACAGTTATAAAAATTAAAGAAAAATACGTATATGTAAAATATCCTTTAAAGAAAAATTATGGACAGTCTCTAAAACTTTATTATCAAATAATCAAATTTGAGACAATTCAATTGATTAAACAATTAAATTGTTTCCAATTTGATTCATCATCGATTCAATTTGATTCATCATCGATGAAATCATGTCGATTTAAATCGACATGATTGCTGAAGGGAAAAGTTCATAAACTTCTGCATGCCGCTGCAATATTTACAGCCTTATTCTGCTTAAATTTGTAATATCAAAAACTTAATTTTTCAAGAAAAATGAAATATTAAACCCAAAAACTTTTAAGAATCAAAAAGAAATTGAGATGTTGACAAAGAAAAACCGGGATAGTGCTCTGTGCGTCCAGGGTTCCATATATAGCTTAAAATAAAATTAAGTAAGTCATCACTAACGGACTTTCAGAAGCAATAAAGATTTTATACACATATAATATAATGTTTATCTAAAAATTATAACGCCTAAAATAATTCCTATAGTTTTCCAATAATATGTGCGCAGGTTTCTAAAAAGCCTCTTTTATTTATGAGAAAAAAAGGGAAGACATAGAGACATTACTAGTGGATATTTTTAAAAAAATATAAAAACTAAAATTATGAATTGTTTTTTAAATTAGTATAACCTGTTCTTTCAAATGATACGCCACAATATAATTAAAATAAATTTTTTTTCGGTACTTAATTTGACTCATCCTTATATACATAGCAATGATCTACTACAATAATGTTTGACGGTTTATAATAATTTCATTTCTAAAACATATAATTATAATTTTTGCGATATGCGATATATTATGATATACGTTAATTTTTAAAACAGAGAACATAAAAAAATTGGCCAAAATAAAATGTTTATGGTGAGTATTGTAATTTCAAATTCAAATTGTGACAGATAATTCCTTTTAGAGAACTAATGCAAAGACGTATTAACAACAAATGATAAACGTAAATGACAATAATTTTATATTTCTGTATTAAAATGATTTTGCTCCTAATAAAAATAGTGTATTGCATTTGAAAATTGTATTTTCCTAATTAAAGACGTGAGAGTAAGAAACAATTTAAGAATATGTAACTGGAGTCGGAAAGTGTAAACATTAAATCATTTTAAAATACGTAATAACATTTTACGGAATTATTTTGTGACCCTTTGTGACCCCGGAAAATTATTAAAATATATTCTTAAAATATATAAATAACATGGTTTTTAACGTAAGGACCGACTTGCACTTGGTCGCTTTTATTTTGAACTTAAATGTCTTGTCCGAAACACCAACTGTTATTAAAGCTATGAAATGGAAATTTTTAGAATTTCGAATTAGAATAGAATTGGTAGGTGTACAAATGGAGTTTTCAAGTGCGAATTGGTATGCGAATGTAATTTTCGGTAACGAGAGCTCGTTAAAGAAAAATATGATAGCGTCACAGCGTACTTTTTATTACTATTTCGTCTCTTCTATAGTCCCAGCCATGACTTAAAGTTTTCATTCAGGCATACATCATATATTTATAGACGGGAATGGTCTTAAAATTCAATGTTCCTCTTTGCTGTAATTGTCAGAAATATTTAGGTTTGGGCTGTAGAAGATTCCTTCCTGGAATATTCCATTATACAATGTGGTAAGTCAACTGAATCTTCACTATATTATACCTTTTCCGATCGCAGATAATTTATGTGCCCATCAGCATGACTAGACTATTTAGTAATGTATTTAATTTATTCACTTTAATATTTTTATTCACTTTAATATTTTTTGTATTGATTTTTTCCGAATGTTTCCTATCATGACGAAATGATGAAGCTCAACCTAAGACGCTAAGCGAATATGTTTAGACTAAAATCAGATCAAAGAAAGGGACACATCAAAGAAAGAGTGAATTAACAAAGAGAAAAAGATACCTTAGCCAAACGTGATATTCGTTTATCTTTAGGTCAGTTAAGATACAATCAGTATAATAAATCTCGAAAAGGAAGTGATATCGGCAGTGGGTGACGTTCGTTTGTCTTTAGCTCGCCCAAGACAAAATTCTTAATGGAAAAGCGTGAATTCAGCTTCAAGTCACACTCGGCAACTAGGTAATAGAACAAGGCGTGTCTATATAAAAATATTAGAAGACTAGCCACCAATTGGTAGACAGATAAAGAGTACTCTCTAATAAATGATCCCACGGTTTTGGCAGCTCCTACGTCTCCACCCTTTTCTCATATTGTTTAGATTTATAGTACCAGGATTAGTAAATAGATGTGTTATTTATTACTAGTGAATTTTTTTTTGTCAAAAACAAGATGATAGAAAAGAAGTATTATACGAATTACGCAATTACATTAAATTACCGCATAAAATACAAAACAAAAATGCAAAAATGACAAAGCACTACAATTCTACTTCATATTGGAGTATTATCTACATAGATTAACGGAGATCTGTATATATATATATATATATATATATATATATATATATATATATATAAACAGAATACCGGTAATGAATGGATAATAGGTTGTTTTTGGTATAATGTTATACGTTAACCTTTTCAATAGATATACTATAGTAGTTTACGGAAAAAAGCTATATTGAATAAATTGTTCAGTGCAAAATTTGAATAAAATATTTTTTTTTATCAAAATTTAAATATCTCTGGCATAAAAAAAAGTATGAAAATATGAGTGATCAATTATTTAAAAAAAATTTATGTTTAAAGTTGTTTCCGATATGGTATTAGTTGTTTCCGATATGGTTATTGCACGTATTTATATTATTTATATCCTAATGTATTATATTATTTATATTATACATTATTAATTACATTATTTATATTCTAATGTTACGTGCATTATTAACGTACAAAAGAAGACATTTGACTAAAAAGTAAATGTGCTATATTTGAACATTTTTTTACTTTAAATTTTTCCTTGTCATAGGAACTCAGTGAAAAATATTATCAGGCATAACTAGTTAATGAATAAAAATAATGAAATAAATGTTATTTAAAATTATTTATTCCAAATGCTCAGACAGATGTTACGTCATACCAAGACTTACCGCTTGCCTTTTGTTCCTTTTTGCAGAAAAAAGGTTCGAGTTGGCTGAGTGTACGCGAGAGGCAGTGAATATAAACCAAGCGAAAAAGAGGTTTACGAGTATTGGTGTGTCACTCGATTTGCTCGACTTCGCAAGTGCTCTTTTCGTTTCGTTCAGTTATCAATAGTCGTGATTTACTTTGAATCAGTGCTAAAACGACGTTTTGGACTGTTTACTGGACTATTCGTTTTCTTTAGTCACTTATTTATGGTGAATGCAAAGGCAATGCAAATGTAGTCACAAATCTTTACAGGAAAAGGTATCCCAATGCCCGTCACCCAGATTACCGAATTTTTATAAAAGTTCACGATTATTACGTAGAAGGAAGAATGCCTGGAACCGATGTTGGTGGTATTAGTACTGGAAAAGTTGCTCAATATGATGTTGAAGACGTGGCAAATGAAATTGCTTAAAATCCTTCTATCTCTATAATCTCGCTACGCGCGACAGGAGAGTTTTATTTAAAGATTTAGAGCTTGCATTAGGATGGGTGGCAAACCATTCGAACATTTATTGTAATCGAATAAATTATTATTATTATTTAATGTTGTTTTTTATTAAATCCCAAGGACTAGGCACAATTTAATGTGAAAAATGTTCAAATATTGCACGTTTAGTTTTTATTAAAATTGTCTTCTTTTGCACATTTATAGTGATAACCGATTATTTAAATTAGATACACACAAGAGTTATATCTTAACGGAAACAACTTAAACATACATTTTTTTAAAATGATTTGTCACCCATGTTTCATAATTTGTTTATGCCAGAGATACAGAGATACTTAATGTTCAAATCAAATTTTACAGCGAATAATTTATTCAATATTTTTTTCCCGTAAACTACTAAAGTTAGTCTTACTATTTACAGTCTGTCTATTGAAAGGGTTAACGTAATATATATATATATATATATATATATATATATATATATATATATATATATAATATATATATATATATACGTATGTATATATATATATATATATATAAATATATATATATATATATACGTATGTATATATATATATATATATATATAAATATATATATATACATATATATATATTTAATACACACGTTTAGTTTTTAATAATAAATACTTCAAACCGGTATCGTTGTTCTTAATAGATTGTTTTAAATATATATTATTTCATTTATTAGGTTGGCAACTTATAAACACGCCACTTTTTTAGACAGATTTCTGGAATGTAATAAAAGCTTCTAGAATATTGTGAATGAGTGAACTTAGATGACTTTTTCTTTATGAATGTCATTTAGGGTGAAAAACGAGTGAAGCATCATGCAATATATACACAACGATGGATGAAGGTATGCCCTCTTATGACACAGTGAACTACTGGCCCTAAAGATTAAAAAAGGGAATTTTGACCTGTCCGATAAACCTCATCTAAAGCGATCTCCTATAATTGATTTAGAAAAATTTAAAACTTTAGTGAAACAAAACCCAGATTAAGTTCATGTTGTTTGGCAGAGCTATTTTCATACTCTTATACTGCAATGGAAAAACAACTTTGTGCTTTGAGAAAGAAGTAGCTATATTCCGTTTTGGCTACTATATGAGCTAACACCCTTTCAGCTTCAGAGAAGAGGTAATGTGTGTTTGAAACTACTGATTTTCTATCATACCAACAAGAAGCTTAAGTATCTGGTTACAGGAGATGAAATATGGGTGGCATTTTTAATTTTTAGCGTTAACATCAGTGACCAGGAGCTGGAGAAAAAGGTATACCTAGACCAAAATATAATATTGGACAAAAGATACCTTTGAGTGCATGATGGAGCATAAATGAAGTTACTCATTGGGAACTGTTTTAAGCTAACAGTACAATTGTAGCTAAGACTTATGAAAAATTAAACAAAGTCACCGCTAAACTTCCTTCAAATCAAAGCAAAATAAATTTTTAGATAACAATGCTCGACTCCAAGTAGCAAAAGTAACGCGTGAAAAACTCTTCAGATCTTTCGCCATCTAATTACCATGTTTTGCTCTCCGTCTATTAAGTTATGTGGTAGAAAATTTGAAGATGAAAGTTATATCAAAATTGAACTTCACCGGTTTTTTGGTCAAAAACCCAAATATTTCTACAAGGACGTAACTTTAGCGCTGCCTACACGTTGGCGACAAGTGTTAGATACCGACGGTACTTACATAATTACTCGTAATAATTGATTTTATTAACTACATATAAAACGTTTAAAAGTTGGCGGGTTTATAAGTTGCCAACCTAATAGAAACAAAAGAATGATTATATATTTGCTAGCTGGGTATTCGGCTTCGCTTAGGGAGTTGATATGAGATTGTATGGTGGTTGAAATAAAAGGATAACCTTTAAAATATAAGAAGTAAATTTTTTTTTATTGAAAACATATTCTAACTATTTAGAATACTTGTTGATAAACAACATTTTTCATTTTGTTATCCAGAGTACACGTACAAATTTTTCGAGTTTCCTACTCGAGAGCAAGCTACGTACAGTTGACCGCGATAAAAGCAGGATTCTTTGAGGTTGATGGCGCAGTGTTTTAAAGTTTGTTCTTGCGCTTTGTTAATTGTAAAACATTAGGCTAATTTCATTGGAAGTTGCAATCTTTTAGATTGTAATGGTAGTTCAATAGAGATCAGTGTTATTCTGGGGATAAATACTGTTTGTTCTTTGTCTTTTCCAGTCATAGGTTCGGCTTCGATGATGTTATTTGATAGCTGTTTGGCGATCATCCTTGTTTCATTAAAAAGTTTTGCGAATTGAAATTTCTGAATAGTATGACCGGAGATCCAATTTTCAATCGAAGGAAGTATAATGGCATTCCTGGTATTTGCAAAGATTTTAACAATTCTATAGGGAAGTTGACACTTTCTTCAACGTGTACCATCGTGTCGGTAGATTTGTCTATTCTCTCTTCACTGGTAATTTTCTTCTGAATATTAAAATTGATATAGTCGACCATATTATTTTTAGTTGCAAAAACTGACGTAGCCACTCCAGATTGGTATAGTTGTGAACAATGTTTGGATAAATTTGGTCAATGAGTTCGTTCTCAGTAGTGGCTATGTTGCCGAAATTACTATTGAGTTCAATGATGCGCTTTTGCCTATTTGTAAAAGTTTTAGAATAAAATGTGCTGTTGTTTCGTCTTTCGATAGTTCAACTCTCATTTTTTGTTAGTCGCAGTATTTGTATGTGTGGTCAGAGATGTTATGTATTTTTTAAGCGTTAATTTCGTCTGCTCGTGTTGCCTTGGGGATAACTGGAAATGTTTGTCGAAAATATCCTGAAAGTATGAACAGAGACCCTGCCATCACTTCAGAGTTTCTTCGCAAGTTTTGTAATGTTCTATCCATGGCATCAAGTGATTTTTATGTCTTATTATGCATTCGTCCCAAGAGAAAATTTTGGCTCGTTTTAGAAGTTCACTCTGTCCAAATGCTTTTAAGATTTTACATACTGGGAATTATTCTTCGGCTATTTTAAAAGGTAGTTCAAGGGCGAATTTAACAGTTTGTCATCATTCCTTAAATGTAACAGCAATGCCGGATGTTGCCAGTTCAAGTGCGAAGAAGTGTTGTTGAGCACGTATTTCTGCCGGCAAGATAATTATTAGAAACGTTTTCCCGGTACCGCTCGGTGCGTCCAAGTAAACAGTTCCACCAGTGTTATTGTTGATTTGGTCCATGATAACGTTGTAATTTTTTTTATCGTCATTGAGGAGTGGTTGTTGTGAGCAACGTACTGAAGTAGTTCGTTGATGTTGTAGTTTTTTTCCTTTGTAATTTCGAAGTATAGTACACTGAAAGCAACTTGTCATGGTGCTGGCATCCCAACTTATACTAAGGTCTGGGTTTAAATAGCTAAACGTTAATCTTCTAGGCGAGTGAGTGTTGCATTGAAGATGTCATCGTTGAATTCGATGGCCAGTTCCGGATGAGCTTATCGGATTTGATACAGTATGTCATCACTCATACTCTCTTTGAAGGAGTCCCACAGATGTTTACAAGTTTTTAGTATTATGGCAAATAAGTCTCTGATTTGTTCAGCTGAGGTTGTGAGTGAGGCTTCTTATAGTGTTAATTTTCAGTGGTTGTCGTTTTCCAGTTCTTAGTTCTAAGCGTCGGCATGCTTCTCTGTACGTCTGGCATAGGTAACTGTCAACAATCTTGAGATCTGTGAAACTTGTTGGTCACCGTATTTCGTGTAGCAATATCTGGAGATAGGAAAATTTGGCGTTGTTCAGATATACGGTGTACACTCAGCCTAATGCGTTAGTTTTCATAATTCCTGGATGAACCTCTATTGGAATTCCTTGTTTTTGTCGTTGAAAGATTTTTCTTTTTGTGTTCCACGTATAATCGGTTGCGACGTCGACATATAGTAATGTTTTCGCGAATGGATCAGTTTGGCACAGTTGAAAAAGCGGTTAATGTTGTATTCTCAGGTGGTTCGCTTGCAATTTTTCTGGAGGTGTCTTTTGTGAAGTCAACTCTCCGTTCATTCTCCAAATGCACTGCTAGATGTTGCACAGTAGATTCGTGTTCATGTATGGGAAAACCGAAAACCCGCCACGCTGCTTTCTTACTGTTGATGTATCTTCCCATTTGCTACATGAGGATCTCGTCGTTTATGTTTTGTTGTTCGCTATTTTGTCTATTTGAAATACTACCATGTCGCTATTTTGTCTATTTAAAATACTACCAAGCCTTTGCTTATAGACATATGCAAAGGCTTGGTAGACATATGCAAAGGCTTACAGACATATGTAATGGATTTCATTGAAATGCATTATTCAACTGAACGTAGAATACGTTTATGTGTGGTTAGGACATTTTGGAACGTAGTGGTTTATATGGTACTATCCATTGATTACCCTTTTTCAGTTTGTCTCTGCCTATTTTTCCTGTATTCATATTTTTGCTGTGAAGCCACCTTTTTTGGGTGATCGTCTTTGGAATAGCCATTGTCTTCGGTTTGTGTGTCGTCCAAATATGGTTAGGTTTTTTTGTGTAAGGTGAAGGTAAGATTACCATTGTTCCAATGTCGTCAATATTTTCGTGATTTATGATCGCGTCTTGAAGGTGTATGTATTCTTCCGTGCATAGCTTCTTCTTATTTAGTTTCATGTAAAGCATCCATTTAACTTCCATGTTTGCATACACATATACCAGGAATTGTTGGGATAAACGGCGAGTGTTGTGAATATGATTATATGTTTCATTGTATCTAATCATTAAGCGGTAGGCATAGAACTCCTCGGAAGTGACTTTTCTGTTTGTTTTTACGTCTGTTTCAGATCGAATTTGTTTCACATTTAAATGACATCTGACCTCTTCGTGCAGAAATATTAATTGATTTTGTAGGGCATCATATTAACGATGTGTCTCTGCAATGCGTTGTAGTCCTTCACTTCTTAATTGTACAATTATATCACGGCTTGTGTTTTCATTGTCCACAATTACGATGGCGAGTTCGTCTATCTGAGGTGCATTAAGTCAACGTCGTGTTATCCAGGTGGTCTTTTGTCGGCTTGAATTATAACTTTATTGTCATCAGAAATCATTCGGTCTAGTGTTGTTTTGAATATGTGAATAAAGTGATTGTATTTGTGTAAGATCCTCTGTAAATGTCGGATTATTTCTCGTCTCAATCCACTGATATTTGTACATCGTTAATCGATTTCCATTTCTTTATTTTCGATGAAATATACTTGCAGAAATTTATGGTCTTCGTTGGGTAGCGGTAGTAATGATCCCATTATGATAGATTTGTCCTTGAATTGAAAAACATAATCGATTTCATATCTGTTAGTGTTGATCGAAGTGACACAGAAAGAAGTCGTTTGGAAGCAGGCGTTGTACGCTTTTATATTTTGAAAAAAGTATTTTTATTGTGCAGTTTTATTGTACCGTCATGTAATGTAGAAATTCCTGTGGAGGTGCTTCCAGTGGTTGTAATCGAAATTTTCCATTCGTTGAACAGATTCCTGGTGTTTCTCTACTGAATTTTCGCGCGTTGCAAAATTGGTGATGTTATCCATTTTTCAGATCACGACTTGTTTGTGTTTGTTGTTTTCTTTCGTCAAGTCGTAATAAAATGCTTCATTTGTTAGATTGTACTGTTCACTGGTCCTCGTTCGCGCTTCTCGTAGGATGATATTTTCATGAGAGTCTTGCGTTCGCAGTCTTCAATTATCAGATTGTGTCGCAATACTTGATTCTTCGTTTCGTTATTGTTTGGTTTCTCTGCTTCTCACGGTGCTCATTCTCCTCCGTTGGGATTCTTTCGATTTTTTGTTCTTCTTTTTGTTTTTGCCATTTTGCTTCAGAACTGGCAAGATATTCTTCTCTTTTACGTTAGGGCAATGTATAAAATATAAATAAATTCAATTTTTTTTATTAAGAAATACAATAAGTATACTTTAAACACTTTTCGCACTTTATTTTCAATTTATATTCAGTCACTGTGTCACTTTGAATACTCACATTTCATTGTTTGTGTTTATTTACTCACTGCACATCAATGATAAAAACGACGACGACGTGACTGACGTTCTAACCCACGATGGATCTTGCTTTATATACCCCTGCTAACGAGTAGCCTCACCTATGTAAAAAAAGGCTTCGAATGGTCCACAATGTTTCAGAACATCCCACAGCATTTGAGGGCATTTGGGATGTTCCACAATGACCTGGGAGGTTCCCAAACGTTCCAGTCTATTCCCAAACATTCCAAAATATTCCAGAATGCTCCCGAATATTCTGGACTGTCCTAGAAATTTCTAGAGGCCTAAACTTCTACCCCTTAACCACGCCCTTTAGGTAAAAACGGGAACCTTCTTCATGGATGGGGGATAGAGGGCTACCACACCATATAACTCTCTTGAACGTACCGAGACTCATTCCTGAGTTTTAGCGGCACGCTTACTTTTATAATATATACTGATTAATATTAAACTAAACATATATCTTTTATTTATTTATGTCTTGGCTGTGATATTAATACATGCCGGTTTCCAGTTGTTTTCGATACCAGAAGTTAGGAGGCTAAATTAACGCACGCGTGTGATTTCACTCAGTGATTTCTCTGCGTACATTCTCTGCGTGCGTGCGGGTGTGCATATGTGCATGCGTGCATTCGTGCGAGCATGCGAGCATGCGTGCGTGCCTATGCGTCTGGGTGTGTACTTGTGTGCGTGCGTGTGCTTCGTGTATGCCTATGTGATTTTGTGTGCGTATGTGCATATGCATGTGCAAGCAAAAGCGTGAGGGCGAGCGGGTATGCGTGCGCGTGTGCGCGCGAGTGCGCGGAACGGGAAGTGACTGAATACTGAAAGAGACTGTTTGTCCAATGGCACAATCATATGTTGTCGTGTCAATTAGAAAATAAGACGAATATTCTACATTTTAGCACGATCATAACAAACATTAAATAGAATGAAAAGAAATTTTAGAAAAACTGGAACTATTTTTTTACAATAACCATAATTCTTTTGAGCAATGCCAGGGCAGATTGCAAGTTAAAAATAACATGGTGTGTATTAAAATAGTATCAGCGTGAGATGAATGAAAAATCTGATTTACGTCAAATGTAGTTTATATGTTGCGAGTCATATGCTTTGCATGTTACACATATTAAAATTATAAAGGTACATAAATTAAAATTAAGAAAGTATTAAAATGAAAAAAATCCCATAAATTTTTAAAAAAATATTTCGTATCTTAAAGGAGAAATCTGACTTATTAATTAGAATATTATATGTTATAATTACATAATCAGATAAAATGTAGTTTTTTTTTATTAACCCGAAAGATTTGATTTTTGAAACTGTGTAAACGAACACAATAACAGTCGTTGCCGTGGTTTGTTAGGTTGATCACAAGGCATACGGCCTTTGACAATGCGGTGCACCGCGGTAATCCAGGTTCGATTCTCGGCTATTCGTCGAACGGGGCTGGACTGGTGTTGTGGTTGGCTGTAAGAGATTGATCTTGTAGCAACAAGTCCGCCATATGTACCAATTAGATACACCAAAGTAGATAAATAAATAAATAAACGAATACACAAATTGAGACTTTTCAGAGTTCATTAAAAGGGCTGGAACTATATATCAGGCTACCACCCCATACACTGAATAAAACGGGTAACCAAAAAAATGAACCTAATCCTAATCAAAGAGTCAAAGCACCTATTGGTGAAAGCCAATCTCCTAAAAGGGTATTGAGCAGAAGCAGTAAATACGGCTGCCAATCTCATTAACAGACAATCGACTTGAGAGCATTTGGATGTAATGTAATGGTTTATATTTCAAAAGAAAAGACCAGAAAATGGGATCCTGGACCAAAAGAAAGCGATATTCGTCGGATACTGCAAGAATACAAAAAGGTACCGACTTCCGCTACCCAAATCTAGGACAATAATAAAGGGTAGGTCTAGGTAGGGTTGTCTGTGTAGCCACTAAACAAGCAATATGATTGAAACAGTTATTGTGTGACTTTTGTGAATTCAGTAAAAGAACTGCGCGTTTAAATATAGATAACAAAATTCGGATATTTCGGAAAGAAAGAATCGGAATATCAGAAAATTTATTAATTGTAAGAAAATTGTTTATGTCGGAGTGAGGTACGAGCTAAAGTAATGTTAAATATTTGCCAATATAAAATATATAATACATAGCTATTTATTTGAATTTTATTATAATTTAATCAATATTTCAATTTATTGTAGAAACAGATATAAGCAACAAAGTGTTGAATAAAAAATGAAATCAAATACAGACAGTCAGCGCGACTGTGCGATGTACTCATATAGATGTAAAACAATTAGTACTGTACAATTATATTTTTAGTGCAAATCAAAACTGGACATATTAAATGCGAAGTCAGTATCAAGAAGTAAAAATATATATAATAACAAAGTGAAAATTGGAAAGTGAACTTTGTAAATTATATTAAAATGTCTTCAGCTACATATAAAACACATGAAGTGTGAAATACTAGTTAAGGAAAAATTAGAATCAATATAGATATATCTAGAATAAGGTTAAATACATGAAGTATGGAAAGCTAAGGAAAAGTTAGAACTAATATAGTTATATAGTCTATGGTAGAGAATATATAATCCGCAACTTCGCCATTTTCTCCGTGACTTGACATTAATAGTAGCGTCTGCTATTTATCCGGAATCCATGTCAGGGAGTATCTTTTTAATCAATCACGCGCTTATGATCAACAAAAAGAAAACGAAACAAACAAAAATAATTTACTAATGTACATAGCCAAAATTCCTTGAATCAATGATTTTAAGGCGGTAGTAATAATTCGAAATTTATTTTTTTATCTCGCATGGTAATTACTATTTTAAGAAGTTATTCCAATATTAGTAAAATTAGTTTCTCAAGTTTAGTTTTTAACTTCACAAAGTTTTTGCTTCCAATATTTTCTCAAATGTTATATCTTACAAATAAATCACTTTTTAATATACTTTAATATTTGAGGAATACATGTTCTTTATATTATTAAGTTATATTTAAAATTATATGAAAGACATTGAATTCCTATTCACGTCACTTTGCGCACCCGGTTTTTGTAGAGTATATCATATATTCAGTGACATCCAAGAAACCAAAACGAATCAAACTATATATCATATATAAAATTCGGTTAAACTGTCCTGGCTGTAGGTGGAAAAAAGTTCCATACGGACATAAATACATTCAAAAAATATCCTTTTTGCGACTTTGCATAGTTGGGTAAAAAACAGATGTCTTTTGAAAACTGAAGATTAAAAAGAAAATCACGTTTACAGTACGTACAACTTTGTGTAAGGGATTAATGTTGTAAACGAGGCAGGAAATATATCAGGCTGAAAAATGTTAACCTAATTTCTAAATTAATATACGTTTTAACATGTAAATATGTGTTACTGTATTACTTACATGAAACATTTCCAAAAATGTTTCGTTGATAATGCCAAATATATATAAGTGCACGTTCATGAGCTACACCGTAAAACAATTTTTTTTTGAGTTTTCCAAAATGGTGGTTCTATACGGAAGATTTTTGATTCGAAAGTCAAACGAGGAATCGTTTCGTTAAAATCTCTTGAGTTTTAAGGAAGCCATCGTGTTAAAGTTAAACAAAGCTAATTGATTCCGCATTATTTAAATATGAGCCTGTTTTGCCCAGTTTAATTGCATTCACAAAAACGTTATTTATGGCTACGAAAGTTCGGTATTAAGGTAGATGAAAAAAAATTTGCTGAATTATGGACATATTATTTAAATTATACATTTTACAGGTATATGGATTTATTTTTAATCTGCTTATGTAATATTTCATCTATTTTAAGGAAAGAAAAAAAAGTTAAAATTAGGCGCTGAATTTGTAATTTTTTTATTATTTTTCTGCATTTATTTCAGTGAAGTGAGGTTATCATCTTGTAATATTATATATTATGGAGAGAGACGTTTTTGCATAATGGAATATGGCAGTTGAAGTATTCGTTCTGTGATTTATTTTTCGAGATTTTAAATGTTCCTTTTCATCAGTTAAAGAGAAAAACATCAAAAGGTGCCGTTATACCATTTCTTTTTCTGTCTTAATTTATAATATATAACAGTTATTTATAGAGTAACTAGACAATTCATATCATTACGAATTGATCTTTTACACGGAAAGCCAAGAGTGTTATTATTTAATATATACATGTAATAACTAAATACCACTCACTGATTTATAATGTCACAAACATATAATGTCCACAAACAAGGATCTTTTGAAATTCAGTCCCTATGATAGTGAAAATATTGTTGAGTAATTTCAAAACAATTAAGTTTAGAGATGTAAAAATCGTATTTAGACTGTGGGATGGAAATGTAAAATTACCTATTTCAGTGTATTCGGAAAATAGCTGGCTATAAATAGTTATTACAGGAAAAATGAATAAAACAAAATACAGTCAGCTCTGTCTGCGCAAGTGAAAGCGGAGAGGCAGCTAGTTTCCAATATGTTATTTATAGGGTAAGAAATACGTAAAATTTAATTCGTTTTACGAAGTTTTGCAACTTAAAATAGGTTACATTATTACGCTCCGGGTATTTAATAATATTATTCTTACAAGCTATATTATATAAGGTGATAAAATCGAAAATATAAAAATCTTGCTGACATATTTTGTATTGGAACAATGAACTTTAGAAGAGCTAGGCAATAGAAGAATCGGTTTTATTATAATAATATTCTTCAATTATTAAGACAATTATTACAGGAAAAATTAGCTCAGTGCGACATGAATAAATCCCAAAATTATACACGGAATATTTAGGAAACAGAATTCACGGTATTAAATAATATAATAGGCGAACGTATTTCCCATTAATCAATGTATAGTGCTATATATCCAATATATTGTAAATATAAGTTAATTAATAACTAACGTTAATATTAACATAATTAACGTTCTGTTATTTGATGGAAAATGTTTATTTGTAATATAAGCTGAGAGAGCTGTAAATAAATAAACTGATATTTTTGAACAAAATATAAATACATATGCTTTGGGTATCTTCCTTCAATAGCTCGATAAAGATCGATTTTCAAATCAGACTATTTACAGGTAATTTGCCTTAAATCGGGTTTATTTTAGTATATATTGCATAATATGAATCAAGCCGAGTTCCAACCATCTAGCAACTCTTAATCTCGTATAAAGTAATAGTTACAATGAATATGAGTTAATTCTATTGTTCAATTTGAAGTTTCATAAATCATGCTTCAAGTTGCCCGCCCGCAGTCATAAGAGTGAGAAAAAAGGCAGGTTCAAGTTCAAAGAAAATATAAAATTAGAACTTACGTAAGTTTTATTAAGTAACATTATATATATATATATATATATATATATACATATATATATATATATATATATATATATATATATATATGTATATATATATATATATATATATATAGTTCATATTTATAAAAAGTTGTTAATTTATTTCTCTATTTGAGAACTAAATGAAGAGTTGGAAGTACGTTTACACATATTTTTGCTTTTTTCAATACTTCGTACTATATTACGATCGGTCGTTTGATTGTGTAATTGACCAATGACTGCAGTTTAATTTAGGCGAAAAATTCTGTAATGTCAATGTTGCATGTGATAATTTTGATTTTAATAAGTTTTAAGATAATATTTTTTTATTTTGGTGGCCCTTTTAGGCGAATAGTTCGACACTTGCTTCACGATTTACGCAGTATCGCACCTTCCTGCTGCTTACAGACTCGTTTGAGCTGTAAGAACAATTTCACCAACACTGCTAAAATTTAAAAAAACAAATCTTCGCTTTTCATTTTTAACACTTTTTGCTGCTGTCCGCAAACAATTTGCGAGGGCGACCACCAATAGAGCTACTCGTTTGAAATCCATGAATGGCATGGGGATATAATGTCGATACCAATTTTTCGTTTAACTGCTTAATAAGTAGATACATTAGTTTTAGATCGTAATAAATTATAGGGAGCACCACGCAACCAAATTTAGAAGAAAAAAAATATTACACCTACCGCTGATTTAATCAAATCCCTTCATAACAAACGAGAAAAAAAGTGTAAGAACTTATCACCAAAGATAAGTCTTTTAAAACCTAGAGAGCAAAGTGAAAATGAGAATAACGACAAAAAAATATTTTCTTAATTATAATACGATTTTCACTCAATTTATTTCTTTTTTTATTATCAAAATATTTGGATTGAAACTTAAATTTGTTATAAGCTAACTAAAGGTTATTTATATTTTTATATAAAGTAAATAAGTTATACTTTATGGAACTTAAACTAAAATTAGTCAAAAAATATATTCTGGGCTTCTTATTCTTGATGATCTGAATCACAGCCTAACTTCAAAAAATAATTGCTTAAATTTTTGAAGCAATCATTTGGAGAGAGGCCAGTTTTACATTAAAAAGTTGATCATCATTCGTTGCTTTAACTTTCAGGTATTTTTATTTCTTTCTCCATTTGGGTGTTTTCTTTATTTTTCAATCCCAATACGTATTTTGCCATATCAGCGATCATTTGTGTAGTACGAGAATGAAAAAATTCTAAGTCAACGTACGTCAAAAAAAATTGTAAGGGAATAAATTAGAGGAACTTTATTAGGCTCTATGGACTTCCTATAAATGTCGCAATGGATTGTCCTGTGACAATAAATATAATAATGTTTAATATTTTACTATGTTCCAACAGGATGTTTTCATAGCTTCTTTAAAAGCATAATGCTTTACACGTACGTACATAATATATGTGAGCCACAACTAAGCAGATCAAGAAGGATTGCTATATCAGCACCATAGTTTTCTCTTTCATTTTTGTTATAAACGAAGAAAAATGTCTTTCTTCTTAACGTTGGGTTTCATTACATTTTGGGATACTTTTACAATATTGAGTTGAAATTCAATTCAATTGCTTTGAGAAAAGCAGTTATTAATTCAGCAGTGGTCGCATGACCAAACCATATTCGCACATGGTATCTGGTGTAGATTTTATTGTTTATTTATTCCTGAAGGAATCTTCAAACTTAATTATAATGTAATTTCAGCCCGGACACAAAAAAATATGGAAACCAATAAGAATTATTGCTTTTGCAACTATGTCATTTTGGATAAACATTTTTTTCAAAATGTCATTTTGGATAAAATTTGTCAATCAAAACATTAAAGGAAACAATTCAGCTGCTTCCCTCTACATTGCCGTAAGGCGTGAAAACATGCAAACACCATTATATTTTGGTTTGACATAGTCGCTATGTACTAAAAATTAATCCATGATTCGTTTCTAATCATCAATTATTTGGAAGTGACAATGGTGTTGAATGTGGATGTTGATGAGAGAATGGGGTTGAATGTGGAAGTTTGCGGACGTTACTAATGTAAAATCTTTAACAACTAACTAAGAAGGTGGATATTTTCAGCACTATTTCCATCTGAGTAAAGTACTGACAGGTTCATATTATTTTGTATACTCACTATTTGCGTTTCTTTCCATATATACAGGTTGGAAGACCTTGCTACCTTAAGTTTAGAAAATTTGGAATATATTTTGCAATGGGCAGAGAAAGAACCTTCTTTACGTTCTACGTAACCAAGCTGAGATTTAAATATATCTTTCAATAGCATCTAACGAAATTTTCTTCCTATTCGACCGTATTGTAAATAAAGGAAATTAAACTAATATTTAAGATTCAATCATACGATATCAGTTCCTCTTACAAAATTTCAAATTTTAGAAGTAACTTAAGTAAATTTTAATTTAACTAATATTCATTTGAATGTAATTTGTGTTAGTAAATTACAATTTTTTACTCACACTTAATACTAATAGATAATATCATTTTCATCGGTCTATTATTTTTCAGTAATCATATTTCTGATATACGACATTGTAACCATCATTCCCCGCAGTGTGCATGAGAGGGGTACTTAATATTTGAATGCAACCAAAAAATATATTTAATTGCTATTACTCCCTAATTATATGAAGTAAGTATACGATTTATATTGGCTTAAATAGAAAAAGGATTATCGCAATGAAAGGTATACGAACTACTAAAACTTCACGAAAATTTATGAAACGGTTTGGGTTTATCTCGCATGTGTAAAGTATTATTGCGATTTATCGGGTTAATTTAAGTACGGCTCTCACTAAAATGCCGCATTAATAAGTTACTAATTATCCTTCCGCGCATTCATTTAGAACCTACGCAAATTTAAAACAAAACCATGTTTCAAATGAAGGATGACACAAATTTCGCAAAGTGTTGAACCGTTCTTTATTTTAGCAGTTGAATGAGTGTTGTACTTAAATTATCATTGTAATTGATTTGGAAATAAAAAAACCAATACATTTACATCTAAAAGGAATGCAAATAATGGTTATTTTTTTAAGGCTGCAATTTCCATGTCTATATGCTTCGAATTTTAAAGTCTATGTATTTCATATGAAAATACGAAAGTTGTATCCGTTATAAATTACTAATAATAAATAATTTCATCTTATTCCATGACAAAACTGTTTTTCATTTTATATAAATCTTTATAATTATTAAAACTACTTATACTTAAGTAAAAATCACTAATGGTTTGAAATAAATAAGAGAAATGAAGAAATATTAGTATAAAGTAACAAATATAAACATTTGAATGAAATTAAATCGGTTATAATTTTAGAATATCTTTTTCTTGCTGTTAAAACTGGTTCTTCTAAAACATTAATATAATTTAAAAATATTTAATACAAAGAAAATATTTTACTTACCTACGCCATATTTATACAAATAATTCAAACTTCATTTTTTAACAACGAAGTTGCACTCAAAAACGACCAAATTTATTTAGAGGGACGAAGTAAAATGGAGATATTTTTATATTAAAATACATATAATAATAGACGTTCATGAAAACATTTAAGGGATAAACTGATTAGTTCATAAATTTAAAGGAGCGAAATTGAAAAAAAAGAATTGTGTGTGTCAGCTCCGATACGAGACTGGAGTTTACTCCTTAAGTACTATTGTCTTGGAATGTATAAAATAGGTAAAGCGGGTGAATAAATGCATCTATTATGATAGTGAAAGCTTATATATGCTGTTGATATTTGTTTGATTTGCATTAATTCTTTATCAATTAGAATGACACCATCCATAACTGATATGTATATGTATTGAAAATGTTTGAAAACTATTATTTGTGACATTTTTCCTTTGTGATAATCTGATACCTCTAATATTAATAAACATACAATTAATTTTCAAATGTATAGATAATATTACTTGTATCCACAGAACTTGTATCATTATATGTATCTACAGGAAAGTAGCACCAATTAGAAATCATAGGTAAATTGCCTTAGCACTCCTTTAAAATAGGAAGTTATTAATACTAATTTATTTTTCATATTTGGTGATTTAATAAATTCTTACAAAAACATATATTATATTTTGAAACATTATTTATTAATATTCTAATTTGGAAATCCAAAATTCTATTATTGAAATTCAATTTGACTAGCGACGTGATTCCCTTTACCTATAGCTAAAATATTAAAACGTGCATTAAAATTTGTTTGCACTGAATGGTTCACTTTAAAAATAGCCAGAATATTAAAATGTGCATTCAATTAATTTGGACTAGATGATATACGCCAGTGACTGCTTTAATTAAGGAAATAATCAATACATATTTATTATTAATATTTGGTAATTTAACAAATACTTGCAAAAACATATTGTTAAATATATTATGCGCTAATTTTGTAGAAATTCATAATTTTCAACTAAATGAAACTACGTGATGTAGTGTTATTTCTACTTTATTTAAATTCTTCACCACGACCTACGTTTAGTTATATGGTAATATATTCAGGTGGCAATTTGCGAAGACTCAACATTTCTTCGCTAATTGCCTATGGTCCATACATTTCGTAATATATTTAGTAACACAAGTAACTCTTGAAATGTTTACATATATACTCTAACCATTTTGTGCACACATAATTAGCGTCAAAGTCTAGTTTATACTCTGTTCTTTTTATTATACATCTACGTGACTGTAACTTATTTTGTGAGCCTTTCAATAAATAAATAAATAAATTTAATTTTCATTATAAACCTGAACATTTGACTGTACTTACCCTTTTTTCATCTTCACGTTTGCTCCGTCGGTGCGTTTATTTTCAATTACATCTTTGTAAGAGACCAATACCTGCCCTATGTTTCCGTGTAGTTTCTTTTTCTTGTATTAATTTTACTACTTTTGTTAATCGCAATACTTTCAGCCAAAACAAACAACGCTTACAACTGTCAGTAAATTATTCTATATGTCAATAAAGATCTGCCTCAAATTATCAAATAATTTATGCGCAGTACGTATTGTGCAGGCAATGCCAAATAAACATATTGATATCTTACTCTAAAGATGAATGTTGCGCGGAGACGCCACCAACGGCCAATTTTTTTTAAAACTCTGAAATTTGTACGCTCTGAACTTTGATTTTACTCCTCATAAAATTTCATAGCGGGCGCTATATATGAAAATCGATTCTTAAGGAGTACAAACTCAAACACAGAATATAAAGGAGTACAAACGTGATTCTTCGATTGAAAATCGATTCTTAAGAACTCCGAAAAAATGATTGAATGAAGAAAATTGGATTTTGAAATGTACAGTTATTCATTTAAAGATTCGTTATATAATTTTCATATTTTCACTTGACCATGTTGCACAGTAAAGAAATTTAAAAAATAATTAAACGATTGATATAACTTCAAATTTCTTGGTTCAGATAAAATGACGTGAACTTTATTTTATGCAACATTTAACATAATTGCTATTTTTTAAATTTTTTTAAGTTTTCTATACAGAAACCTTGTGGTATTAAACGTATTAAGTATGTTTTTCTAACAGCTAAACGTTAGTATGAAGAAGATCGATATTAAAAGATTTGACCTTCAACGTCTTATTTCTTTTATCATATCAATGACAATGTTTATAACAGTCATAATTCTACAAAATAACCCTCTATCTGGAAAGGCTTCTTTCACATTGTAAATTTTGCATATGAGCAGTAACTAGTAATAACACATAAAATTGGAAATTCGTGCGTGCTGTGTTACTACCCCTTTTTTGGGATATGACAGCTTATTTTTGCTCTGTCGACCATATTTCACTAATGTTTTAATATATAAATGTAAATTTCAAAAAGAAGTTGAAGATCAATACCAATTATATCATTTCACGTTATATTACATAATTTTTTCCTACAAGTTATAAGTTTGGAATAAAAATATTTAGAAACTTAATATTATGAGCATATAATATTAATACAATGAATGTTCTGTTTTCTCTCAATGAATTACATTATATGTTTCTTAATTTATTTCTAAATTGATCCTGAAATTTACGAAAATCAAATTATGTATTTCAACTTCATATTTTTAAACAAATCCACACCTTCAGGAAAACCCATACTTTCAATTTCATTTTAATATTAAACTCCTTTAAACCGAGAAACATATAAATTTTCTAAATGTTATTTTGGGAGTTTTACTAAAAAACCATAAGAGATAATTAAAATTTTATTTAAACTAAAAGTGTGTTTCACATTGATCTTCAACTTTTACACCAAAATTGTTTTTGTTATTTAAAACTATCAGTGGAATATACCCGAAAAAGAGAAAATCGTCCGAAATTTTCTGAAAAAGTGGCTATATAAAATGTTTAAATATTATTCTTAGGTACAAATAATACGCGTGTATAAAGTATCCAGTTCACGGGTTATTTTTCGATACAACCCTAATTTCAGGAGGCTAATAATTCGATAGAGTTCCTGAACAGAATTTGTTAAAATTACATTTTATAACATTGTGAAAAACTATGTATTTTGAAATATTAGATGGAAATTTCTATTTTAGTGCAATTGATTTCGTTCGGTTAATTATGGACACAGTGTTTATTGTGATTGACAATTAAAATGACATGAGTGTGTTTCGTTATTCCTCTTGACATAGATGACGGTGAGTAGACGCTTAATCTCTCGAATATGCAGGCGTACTTTTACGTAATACCGTCGCGTGCACAACGTTGATAAAATAAAGTATATCTCTGAAAGTATTGATTTAATTGTAATGGTTTTACGTAAATAGATTATTAATATAGCTAATATATAGCCGAAGCGTTTGCACGTTACGTATGTAGTTACGAGTTCAAGAAATAAAGAATAAGATGAAAAACTATTCAGAATATCCGTAAGAAAAAAAAGGAACCTTTATGGAATGAAATTGATGTCATGTTATGACTTAAAAATAGCTATGTCGCGCGGGAAAATGCAAAACTACGCCATGGGAGAATGTATCAACATTCGAGTCGTTATTTCCTTGTTTTTCTTATATATATATATATATATATATATATATATATATATATATATATATATATATATGTGTGTGTGTATATATATATATATATACACATATATGTGGATGTCTGTACGCCTGTATATATTTAAACAACGCTTGTTGCTTATAAGAAACACGCGCGCTCGAGGGGTTACTTCGCGCTGCCATATCCGCGTAATTCTAATTACTCAGGCTCGAGACTTCACAGCGATTTACGCATTTTGTTAGCTTAACATGTCTGACGTTATCTCTCAGAATACTATGATGAACAGATCATTTTTTGTTAAATTTGATTAAATTATGCGAGTATTTTTTAATTTTTATATCTTAAAAGCAAAATTACTTCATGATAATAAGTAGTTTTGCTTTACAGTGTTACTGTTACTAGTTCATGCTTGTTTACATATATTTTGTCTTTGATATTTGCACTAGATGGCTGCATAATATTTTTTTTTTAAATTTATTGGAAAAAACACCTTTATACGAAAACTTTGTAAAAGTCATTTACTACTTTAGAAATTTACTTCCTTTACCATATAAAGGGCTCAATTATAAATTCGGTTCTTTCATGACACTCAAGCTATATTTAACAATATGTTCTATAAAAATTAAATTTCCTCAAAACTAGATGGAACACTACAAGCAAGATCTAGTGTGAAACCTGCTACTGCACCGAATATTACGATGGTTAATATTTCGTTATTAAAATGTTTTCGTTTTAATTGTTATCGTTAAATCATAGCAACAGTTGCGCCTAGATTAATTAGCGGATATAATGTAGCAACCTATAAATTGTTGTCGGTTTATATATACAATTAGAATTTTAGGTAAATTTCGACAAAATAGACCTGTTTTAAATATTTTGATTTTGCGACTTCGAGATTAATTTAATTAGATATTTGTCAATTTCTATACAAATAGCAGGTTGTATTTTTTAATTTTACGAAGTAAAATTTAGCGGAAAAATAATAAGTTCGCACTTTAGTTAAATTAAAAAATTATTCAAATTAGCTACGCAATATCAAAATAATTTAGTAGACTCTGTAAACGCATACATTTTTTTACAAATATAATTAGTAGAATATAAAAATAATGTAGTAGAATCTGTAAACTCATAAATTTTAGCAGGTCGTATTTTTTAATTTTACGAAGTAAAATTTAGCAGAAAAATAATAAGTTTGCACCTTAGTTAAATTAAAAAATAATTCAAATTAGCTACGTAATTTCAAAATAATTTAGCAGAATCTGTACAGGCATAAATTTTTTTGAAGATGACATAGCAAGTCCATTTTTTTGAAGATGTTATAGAAGTAATTAAAGGATAAAATCGTTTCAGGGAACTCTAAAAATATTATTTCAGATTTTGATTAGAAAAGATAATTTAATATCTCAAATAAAATATCAAGAGCTGGATACTTAAAATCCATCCCTAACCAATTTATAACTAGTTAGGTTTGCATTAACAATCAGATGCAAAACTTAAACTTTTTTTATAATTGGCTTCCAAATTACATTTAAAAAAAAAACTCTTCCAATTCACTATGTATATGACACTTTCGAAAGTGAATTACACATGAAAATTAGTAAGGTTTTTGGACGTATGGAAACTTTTTTATTATAAATCATTTGTGGCAAGGATTTGGATCATTGCGTGAAATTTTTCTTTAATTTTTTTTCTTTCAGATAATGAAGAAAAGTACCTAAGACATTACCGATCTCATTTTGTTTTACACCACGCAAAAAACTTAACATACTCCAAGAAATTCAGATTTAAGTGCTGTATTTGGATATTTAAACCTTTTCAAAAACATTACTCTAAAAAGAGCCAAGTTTATCTATAAAAAGTTATCCTCAAAAAGTAGTGAGGTAAAAGTAACCAAGTTCATGCAGAGTTTTTGAGAGGAACATATATAAGTGAGTTAAAGTTTCGCGTCTAGATTTGTTAGAAATTATAACTAACTACAGTCAGGTGGATAGTTTTCAGATTTTATCACCTTGACAACCAAAAAAAAATCTGACGGTTTTTATATTCTTTTACATCCTGTACTACTAAGTAAGAAAAGTGGCAGAGGTAATAATTCGTCATGAACTTTTTTCTTTATTAGTTTCAAATATTACTATGTAACAAATTTTAAGTTTTCCGCCCTTCTTTGTGATTTTTTTAGGTTTTGATATATTATTAATAAGTGAGTTGGTTCTGAAATTGATAATTTTTCTTCTTTAAATTCTTTGGAAAACTCTAGTTGCAAACAATTAAAACACATAGTAATCGTCTCTCCGCTGGAGATGAATTATGGGTGTATCAAAATAGCTGTGCTCCCATTATCGTTTATGAAAGATATACTAGGCAACATTTAACACGATAATTTTAATAATTGTAGAAATTTTATTTGTACTTAAATGGTTAGACGTATAGAATTTTTGGATTAAATAACTGAGTAACATTTCTAAACAAGCTCTATGTGTATGTGTTGTGTTTGTGGGTAATATTCACTTTTGGTGCAAATAAATATCCAAGTGATTGAATGATACAATTAGTTATTAACATTTTCTATTACACCAGTAACTCCCAGTTTAAGTAAATCATTATTTAAAATTTTATGTTTCAATCTACTCATTAAATGGGATACGTCTATTATCTTATCGCTAGTTTCAGAAACCGTAACATATATGGTCCATCGCTAATTAATGGTGAAATTCAATAACTTTATTTAAAAAGAAAAAATATTAGAAATATCATTCCTTTTTATCTATTTATTACCTTTCGGCTACATGGCTAATGATTGAAGAAATTTAGGTTTTTCTATTTTTCTATTTTATAACCCAAATTTTCATCACATTTTCTATTTTGTTATAAGCTTATATTTTACATTGTTAGTTGCTTCATTGATTTTTTATTCACTAATATGAGGGGTACGACTTAACCACTGAATACCACACCAGCTCTCACTATCTCTTTCTCAATAATTTTAACATAACTGTTTGCATAATAATGAAATTATAGATCTAATCAGTCAATCAACCGCAGAGAGAGCTACTAATTCCACGACACCATTGGTAAGATGCTATTCCGGATCTAGGTGCAATTCTGTATTCAGCTTGTTGTATATAAAAAATTATGTTCAAAATAAAGCTTAATACACGCTGTTCCGAGTTCAAATCGAATTAATTTGCTTGTTTTATTTCATCTATCTATTGACTTTAGATTATGAATAAAATGTCCGATAGCTCTTCACGGACATATTATGAAACATTTTAATAGTTTGTATTTTCTTTAAAAACTTATAATGAACTCTTCATCTTGGACATACTAATATTTTCACAGTATTGCATATTCAACATGGAACGTTGATATCGAAATTCAAACACACTCACAGAAAAGTGACTTTGAAATTGTATTGTTTTCAATAGTATAGCAACGAATTTAGTCGTACCATTTTAAGGGAAATATTGCATGGAACTATTGCTTAACAAAGTAATATAAAATTGTTATCAATCATATTCATTACAAATTGGACAAAGGAATTCAACTATTCAAATTATTTGAATAACCTATCCACTTCATTGTAACTTCCTTTATAATCGTCGCTTCATTATTATTTTATTTATTTTACAATTCGAACTCATGTCGATATTTATTCTTTTCAATCTTTCTTTTTAAAGTGTTATGGATTTTTTTCTCATTTAATGAATTATTTATTTGATACAAAGTAAAGAGTTATTTTTTCATGATTATCGAAACTACGAAATGAATGAGAAAAATTTCATAGCTCTGATATGACAAAAAACGATTCTCCAAAATATGTTTAATTTTACTTATTCGCACATATTTAGCCACCAAATGTTTGCATCAAACTTTTCCTTTTAAACTGTTATCGTACATGTTTCTCCACATGTCAGTCAAATACATGTTTACATTACAATTAAATGATATAATATAATTGTACGAATTTATTAAATCAGGTGAGACGCCAGCGTTTCGGTAGATATTTTGTGAGTAAAACAACGTCCATTTTCAATGTTCTTTGAAAATTTTCAATAGTAGTAATTGTTATGTCAGGATTGATTGTCGCATAAAACTTACTGTTACTTTAACTAATAAATCTTGGGCAATAAATTCTGATTCTTTATCAGGCGCAATAAGCCTAAGTTTATGCTCATATTCTAAAAAATATTTGAAAATTCTTACAGTTTTTGTTGTTTTTATATGTGCACAATATAAAATATTATTGCATATTCGTTGCAATTAAATTTCCTCAATTTTATGAAATAACTGTTACAGGGTTATATCTTTTACACCGGTTTATGTAGAGTGTAAATTTCCTTTGATTCATTTGCCAACGTAACAAAATTTACTTTTTTTTCCAACATTACGGACATCTGGAGTAGTGTAAATTTATTTTTCAAATTTATTTTTTTTTAAAGTGTATGACAGCATTACTCGGCGGAGTCCTATTCATATCTAATGCTGACTTTCCTCTTCGTGCAGATAATACTTCGTATTCGAATACATTTTTAAGATTAATAACATTAATATTTACATCTTTGGAGATTTCCAATAAAGAATCCTATTGATATATATATATATATATATATATATATATATATATATATATATATATATATATATAAATACATATATATATATATATATATATATATATATATATATATATATATATATATATATATATATATATACCTGGTTTAAAATTGATCGAAAATATTTCCACTTTACATTATTACTTTTTTAATGGTCCTGCTAAGTAAATTGAGTAATTTAAAATTTTACTTCAATTTCTATTTATATTTTGATATACCATGTTTTATCTAAGATTTCCATATACGATTTTTTAATTACTTTTATTTCTTAACCTGAATTTCCTAAGATACTCTTTGCTATAAATTTTTTACACCATTATTTTCATTGTGGTTATTACCATAATCGTCAGATAAACTAATTTTTTCTCAAATCTGTATTTCCGTTGAGTTTAGATTACGTATTTTTAAATGCAAATACTTTTTCAAAGCGTGTCGGCAAAGGAATCATTTTTCGTTATCATTTCTCTTAAAATGTAAAACCTGTCAAATCTCTTTATAGAATTGTGGTAAAATATCTTTACTATTATAAGTATTTTTATTAACATAGTTCTGCTTATCTCAAATGCAACTAAAATACATTACTTGATAAGATTCTAATGTAATGCAATTTTTATTCACCGCCGACCACCGCCACTTTTTTTTGTACCGCCGTTTTCAACGATATTTTTTTCTTTCACTTTACTTTTTCAGTTCATTTTTGCAATAAATTGTTATGCCTATTAACATTTTTTCAATGTATTTTACTGATTGGCAACAAATATTTTAAACCGTTATGAAGATATTCACAAATATAATTTATTGTTTTGTGATAATAAGCCGCCAGTAATTTATTTTTGGGCCATAGTTTTCAATAAAATTGAAATGATTCATATTTATTACGAATTGAAATAAAATATTTGAAAAAATTGATCGAAAGAAAATATACGTACAGGTACATCTAAATCACTTGCATAGAAGTGAAAGTATGCTATAGTTAAATGCCAGCAGGTTAATGATCATCCTTGGGCAAAATTAGTGATTTTCATATCTTTGAATGGACAAGTCACATCGTGAGTAAGAATTTTAATAATTAAATATATAGATTTAAATCTTATAAACATACTATCTAATAGAATAGCTATATTAATGCATAGCATAAAACTATATTTACTTGTTGCTCCAACCGATACTTTAACTTGGGGTTATTATATTACTATGGTTTAAGGAAAAATGTAATATTTATTGCGTAAATATGAAAAGAGTATTTAAGATAATGTTTCATTCGTAATGTAACAATAAATCATCTTCAATATAGTTATATAAAATTAAAATTCAACAGATTATAACTATCCCTTAAATGTTTGTTGTCTAAGATGTTAATTATGTACGATATACAAGGTTTCTGTGATAATGATAAAGAATTTATTTTCAGAGGATTTTACAAACAAGATGTGAATAAATTAATAATTTATTACGTGATATTTTTTTTAAATTACGATACTTTCTTAAACAACCAAACTTAATTAAAAATGTTAATATGGATCTCGTTGGACGGTAATGAATTATCACGGCATCTAATGATCATCTAAATACATCTCAAGGATCGAATAAATAGTGTAGTATCCAAATATGAACATAAATTGGGTATTGTTAAGACCACAGAGTAAAAATGAAAATGTTGGCAGCCCATATATTCGTACTGTGCCTGATATGCGTGCGTCTAGGAAATTTTGTATACAAAAATTAAAAACCAAATTAATTGAATTAATATACTTGTAATAAATATGATATATTAATCCAAAAAAATACTCTCAATTAATTTATAAACTTATGCAATTACATACAAAATACACCACATAATACATAAAAAGTCTTCACTATATTCGTGGACTTTACATACTGAGTATACCTTGAGCGCTGGAGAGGGAATTTTATTTGAAATCTATCACTAAATAATATTTTCATAAAAAAAAGTAATATAAAAAAGAAACTCGAGCATTGGAATATGAACAAAAGAGGCTGAAATCCCATTACATAACTAACTTAATTGAAGGCGAAGGAAATATTCATTATTTTTTAATCTAATCAGCAAATATTGATTTTTGGGACATATGTACCAGAGCCGGCCTGAGAGATAATTTTTTATTTCATCTACTAACCTGCTAATCAATTTTCGCTCCGCCTTCGACTTGAATTGATTTAGAAATAAGGTATTTTAATGTGTTATTTGCCTCAAAAAATTGTTGACACAAGCTATTGTTGGAAAGAGTGATCAAAATAATATTTTTGCTGCTAGGAAATTAAACACAACATAAAAATAAATATTAACATTGAAATTGCTCTATGTATTGTTTTATAAGTGATGTTATTTAAAATACAGATTTTCAATTTGTGAGTAAATAATTTCATATTTTTATAAGACTTTAATTTTTGAAAATTTAGTTTAAAAAAATATTTGAATAATCTCAACATTTTAAAGTAAGAATTTATTTTTAACATCAGTATTCTTACTTCATAGTTTGCTCTATATAAAATTCGTCATGAAAACATGTTGTGGATGAATTATTAACCACGAAAGAAAAAAATTAATTGGTATTTAAATTTTTTTCATTTATTTGCCAACCACGTTTCCGTTACATGAATAAAAAAATATTGAAATAAATTACATTATTTCTGGCCAGTCAAAATATTAATTTAATACACCTTAAACAAGCTGTTTCGTCACGACCAGACGACCAGGGACTATATTTTGAGATTTATCTCGGTTATCTCTTACTTAAACCTGTTTCAAGACATTAGAGGCTGGAATTTTGGGTTGTAGTACATCAATTTAAATTTCAACTTTCAAGTTTTATAAATATAAGGGGATCAAACTGAAATGCTTACATTGGAATATACCGGCGTACTGAACGGATTTTATACCTATTTTTGGTAATCATTCTCAAAATAAATCTAGATCTTAGGAGATCCCAGATTAAAACGGAGGAACCATTTTACCTTTCAAGTAGTGTCCTAGGTCCCCGTCAAAACTTTCGACATTTGTTTTCATTTATAAACATTTTTTTCCATTTTATACATAGTATTTATTTTGGATAACTATAGTTTTTTTTTGTTACTTCAAGAATCATTTCAAAATTCCTTGAGAAGTAATTGACATTTTCATAAATTCTGCCTTGCACTCACTAATTGCGGCATTTGCTCACTATCCAAATAAATGACAATTTGCTTAATTTAGCACACCGCTTCTATTAATAAACGGTAATAAATAGTCACGGCCTGTGCGGTAATGTAATATAAGGATACATTTCTTTAACTGCTTGAAGGCACCTTGCCTTTAAAAACCGTTTTTGGCATTTGCCTTGAATCTTTTTCTGACTTCTCCAGAAATCCCATGGAAAATGCAAGTAATATGTTCATCTTAGTTTTACGGCTCGCGTCAAGCAACTAGCTCACGAAATCCCTGGTAAAAATAATTATTTTCTTATAATTTTTACTATCATTTTGATTGCAATTTTAGGTTATTTTCAAAAACGAAAGATTGTCTCGGTGATGAGCAGCACAAATATTGATGCAATTAGTTAACGAGGTTCATTTGTTTTCAATGTAATAATAGTTACGTGACCAATTTTTCGTCCTAGAAAGTCAGTAGTTTCATTCATGGAAACACAAACTATTCATCATATAATTTTTTTAAAACGGACTCTTCATAAATATGCTGGCCAATGAAAAACTTTTCAAAAATTAATTTTATTAAAATTAACCCATGGTATGGTTGCGCAAATTATCCTTATTAAATCGTAATTACAATAAGTTCAAAATGTAGATTCCCGCATATTTCGTGGGAAGATACACTAGAGGCACTCAAAAAATTCAATATTTTTAGAGTTGCGTACAAAGTCGTAGATAAAGAGGGATGGAAACTGAACTTGAACACAAAGAAAATCAGAGTCCAGAATCAACCGTTATTCCTTTAATCTTTTCACCTCTGTCATAAATAATTGTTGATGTTACTGATCTATTATATATATCTATTCTCTCTTTCTTTGCCGGTTTTTTTTCGCTACGGTTTTAAGAGCATCATTCATTCTTTCAGTTATATGTATTGGCTTCATATATCTTTGTACAATTTACAGGTCAACTTTTCCATTAATTGCTGTCGGTCTGATGAATATTTTGTATATTTTGTTTAAAAAGTGTATATAATATAAGCTAGCGGTTAAAAAAAAAATAAGTCGGTTGAGTTGAAAGTAATAAAAAAGATTATACGTTACACTCACAAAATTTTATTTTAAATATAGAAAGCACTTTTGAAAATGTTTGTTTTAAATATTGCCGTATTGCTCTATAAATTTTACATCATACAATCAAATAAATTTTACATCATGAAAGCTATACAGTAAAATATTAGGGGAACTTAAGTAGGTTAAAAAAAGTAAATTGAAGCAATATAGAAATTATAGTCTTTACATTCGTCGCAAGTATGACAACATCGCGTTTGATTTCCTTTGACACACGCACTAACTTGTTAGAACAATTCGACGTCGTACCGTCTGACGAGCTATTGCGATACTGCAGCATTCATCACAGAAAATCGAAAAAAAACCTTTTTTGTTCATATCTTCTAAGGTCTAAAATGCTTATGTAGCTAGATTAAGTGAAATATTTATATTTAATGAAAATAAATATTAAAAAGCAATTCAAAACATGAAAGTCTCCTATAAATTTTACAGATCTTACAGCTGTATTATGCGTCTATCATTTCTACGTAGAAATTTTTTTATGACGGAAATATTTATAAATTTTAAATCAAGAAAACCAATTTTTGTACGGACATGAATTCATTTAATGATTTTCCTGCAACAATAAAATTAGGGCATGTTATTATCAGTTTAGAATCGATCTCGTAAAAACAATGTAAGAAACAAAACTATGTATTCACCCACACCATATATAATCAGATAATCTCTGCTTTCGATGGAATGTAACTCTTCCAAAATCATACGAACTCTCTCTTTGTAAGTTCACTATAATATCTCCCTTTGTTCATCAACCTCAACATCAAAGAGTGCTAAGATGGCGGAAATTTTTGCAGCTAAGACCTAGTACTTCTACTACAGCCTAAAATATATAAACAGAATTCCTTATGCCTAATTGACATATATCTAAAGCTGCAACTAATTTAGGCGTGATAAACTATTCCCTTTCCGTTTTTGTGGTAGTTTCAGAGCTTACGGATTGAGATATCGATGGCAAAGACTCCTCCAGGCTTTCATGAGAGCTGGTAGGTTTATCGAGTTATTCTTGAGTTTATGTAGATTCTTGAGTTTGTATAGATATAGTAAGAGATGATGATAAACTCGCGGAACACATTTTATCGAGTCTTTTTTTCTCTTCTTTTAATTTTCTATGTCTTGCCCTTACATCTTTCTCAGCTAATTTTTCGACTACGCCCGCTGAATACCATGGACGCCCTGGCTCTTTTCATTTTTGTAAAAGATTTTATCTTTCTCTATTTTCATTCATTCCAAAGTATTAGCGTACGCTGCATCGAACGAATTTTCTAAATTATTTTAAAAGTCCTTCTCATGGTGTTTATAAAATCCTTGTCTTTTGTTGTCCTTGATGCTCGGTTTATTTCGAGTTTCCCATAGGAACGTGAAATTGCTTACTTCATGTCATTAGATTTAGTATTCGATTTTCTTCTCTTTTCACGTCCCTTTCCCTTCCCCTTTGCCTTTGCTTTCTTTTTCGGTCTCGCCTTCCCCCTCGCCTTCCCGTTCGCCTTCGCGTCCGCTCTCGCGTTCACCTTTGCGTTCGCGTTCGCCTTCCACTTCCCCTTGGCCTTCCACTACACCTTCTTATTCCCCTTCCCCACTTCTGATCTTCACCTCCCCTTCCCCATCTCTCACCCGTCCTCCCCTCACCCACCCTTTTGCCTCCCCCTTCACACCCTCACCATACCCTTCTCCGTAACTTCTTCCCCTTCCTCGTCCCTTTCCCTTCATCTTCCCCTCCCCCTCCACTCCATCTCACCCTCCCCTTCCCCGTCTCCTTCCATTCTAGTTCCCTTCCCCTTCCCTTCCGCTTTTCCTTCCCTTCTGCTCCCCCTTCCCCTTCCCCTTACCTTTCCTTTCCCTTACCTTCCACTTCCTCTTCACATCCCCCTTTCACCAACCCCTTCCCCTCACCTCACCTTTATCCTCTACTCCCCTGTCCCTCTACTCCCCTTCCCCTCCCCCTCTACTACCCTTCACGACCCCTACCCTTACCCTCCCCAGCCCTTTTCCTTTCTATCCCCCTACACTTTCCTTCCCCCTCCCTCTCCCCCTCCCCCACACTTACCCTCCCCTCCCTTCCTCTTCACTCCCTTACCCCTACCCACCCCTTCCCCTTCCACTTCTCCACTCCTTTCCACCCCCCTCCTCCCTCCTCTTACAATCCCCCTCCCCCTCCCTATGCCCTCCCCTACCCGATCCCTCTCCTTTCACGCACCTCTCCTCCTCCCTTCCCCTCTCTCTCTCCCTGCCCCAAGCCGTTCTCTCCTATGTTTTTCCATTCAAAAGTTATCAAGTCTTAATAACGGTGTCATAGTAATTTTGAAAATTTTAAATGGCTGACATTTCCAAAATAATTAACCGACAAAGCTCACCTTCCAAAATTATTTAATATAATCACACAAGTAATAAATATACCAAATTTCAGCGAAAACGCTAGAGCCGTTTCCGAGAAACCATTTACATATATATATATATATATATATATATATATATATACAAAGTAAAGCGCTCTTTAAAAAAGCGTTCTCTTGTGATGCCACTATCACGTGAAAATCCTGCCAAAAATGTTTACATGTAATTTACCACGAATAATTGAAATATTGTTTGACATAGGTATAAATATTGTTTGACATTAATTTTCAACTTCTTCAGAGGACTCAAAATAGAAGGAACGTTGAAATCGCTTTATTTGACGCTTAATCGCTGTATAATTTTTATTCAAAGGAAAAATATAAATTTTAACGAAAAAAAATAAATATTGACCGCTTCCTTGGTTTAAACTATAGTAAATATTTAAATGAAGTTTCTATTTTCGTATTTTTTTTCATTTCTATTGTTTTGCAATAATCGAAAAATATTCATATTTCTCGAATTTTACGACAATTTATTTTACTGTAACCGAAAAATCACAATGATTTTTCGGTTTGAAAAAACTTTCTCATTATATAATATCAATCCTAATTCCAATAAACTGTTAAAATATATTATTTTTATATGACACGATAAAACCAGATAAAATTAATAATATTTTTTATTTAAATAAGCAATAAAAAATTAAATGCCGTATAAAACTGAAGGTAAAAAAAAAGTGGTAACATTTAATTTAATTTTAGTTTTAGTTTTTTAATTTTAGTAACTTTATTAATAGCTGTATCATCTCAACAGAGAATGTGTAGAATTCGTCAGTATGAAGTCAAACTTTAATTATATTTTGATAATATTAATTGCCTGCCTTTACTACTCATTTATTTATATGGAAGTTCCATAATCTAAAAATTCATTTCACTCAAAATTTGGTGTTTATTATCATTTCAGATGATATTAGAATATGTACTCGTATATTCCTATTTTTTAATAAATTCATCGAATTTTGGAGAACATTCTAAGCGGTAAACGAGACTTGATAAAAAATATCATACTTCTGTTTACTATCATTTTGTTTTAGAATGTATTTACATTTACATAAGTGTTATATTCAAAGTGTCTTTCCCGTATTCAACGCACTTTCGCAATTATTTTGACTTAGTTACCGCATCGTCTGGTATTCGAATGTTGCTCCTTTCTAAAATTAATTACCACATTTTCTTTAATATTTATCAATATTATTGGAGAAGTACCACCTGGTATTATTGAAATGATGGGCCAATTCTCATGTATTTTCGTAATTTCATTGAAAATAACTAGATTTACTCGGTTGTCCCCGTTTGGGATAGTGTTCGGCGTACTTTCTGAGGGCTTTGCAAAAAGCAATAATGTCATTCGACGTATATTAATATGATGTCTATAATTCACTAGCATTAAAAACGACATATTCGTAATTCCATCCAAAAAAAATTCAAATTATTTAACAAAAATTAACGGACGCAAATTGAACAAGCCAATATCATTCGCTGACCAGTAACTTCTCTTCAAATATTCAAACGTGCGAATTGGTCGAAGAAATGTATGAGGGTTGCTATATTAAAAAAATAAATAATCCATAAAGATTTACTTTTAAATATCTATGAAAATTGTTTATATCATTAACAAGAAGCTCATACTAATTTATCTAAATGACCAAATAAAAAATATCGTATTAATAGTTATTTCAATAAGTTTTTTTTTAATCGATAATAATATTTTTTATAATCTCAAATATATAAACAAATAATGAATGGATGTTAAAGATTTTCAAATGGCAATAATTTTGAGTCACGAAATGTGAACAAGGTTGACTTTTATGCAATACTTTTTTTAACCTTTTTTTGTAAAATTGTGCAAATGGAAGGGATAGATTGATAAGTCAGATTCACCGTCGATCGCTAAGAAGGGTAATCATGCCACATTTATTACGTTTATCGTAATATAATACACACATTGATCCATTTCTATGATAAAAATAATGTGGCATGATTTAAAAAAAAATAGGTGTATTGCAATCTACCCATTATGCACTATTACGGACTGAAGTGGCAAACTTTCCTTCATTTACATACTTTATGTTTACCACATTTATATAGTACACTTATATATATTTCAGTCACAATTGCGATAAAATATTTAAATACTTATGATATATAGTTTATACGCGAATGTAAATATTATGTGGTTTAAAAAATTTACGATCAGGGTGAATAAAAAATAAGTTTTTAGTAATGTTGAAAATTTTATTTAACGTTTAGGGTTTAGAAGGACGCACGATCACGACTCAAGATCAAGATATTAAATGACTGTCGTCACGCGGTTTTAGAATTATAATTTCTCATTTTCTTGTCGCGCATGCGCCATATGGTGTATTCTTTAGAGCAGGGCGACCATATAGATATAATAATTTGAGCATTGTGAATGCACCACGAAGTTTGGCTTTGACATCTATAAGTACATAAATTTGTTTAACAACATTACAAATAAATGAGTTACGTTCATCAACAGTGATATATTTTAAAATTATATACATTTTGAAGGGAAGTACACCTTAATAAGCAACTATTTATTAAGCACATGTGTGAATAATAATTACTGACTGAATGACAATGAAAACACGTCAGGGCTAAGAACGCGTGCCTAAAGTTACTAGAGTAAATGGCTTATATTTAATGTGGCATTACCATCATTCATAATTCATGACTTTCGACGGAACTCTAGCGACGGAGTAACGTTCGAGTCGTTAGTTTCAGTCCCACTTAAGGCCCCCACTTGGCGCTGAATTTATTTTAATTTAATGGAAGGGGTTTTAATTGAATGAATGTTAATCTATGGAAATAACATTTCAATTTAAATCAAGCAAAGGGAATAAGTTTGTTTATATAGACTCATAAGGTTTGAAAAACGTTTTCGTAATTTCATTAATGACGTTATATTTCAGTATAAATCAGCCAGATTTTTAACGATTCCTATCGGTAGATTATTCTGCAGCATAGTTTCAACACGTTAACATAAATTAACTGTCATTTGTTTTTCTTAGAAATAACATAGATAATGTAACCATGTATCTTATAAATAATAGAGTACTAGCAAATAATATTAATAGCAAAACATATCATTTCTGTTCGTATAAGGGCAAAAGTATGCAAATATAACTTTGTCAGCTAGTTTGTTAATAACTTACTTGTCAGTTTGTTTTTTTAACAAATTGGCTAGTCATTACCAATATCGACACAAGTACACCTTGTTCCAAAGCGCTTAGAGTATAGTCAATAATATTTTTTTAAGTGGCTGGTGCTACTATTAATTATTCTCAATCACTCTTATTTATTCTCAGTATTCAGCATTCGCGAAAAGTTTCTTAAAATCATTGTAATAAAATCAATTGATAATTTGAAAAAAAAGGATAACTAATAGATTTTGTATCACCTTAGTAAAACTAACAGTGAATAAGTGACTCACAGTGAATAAGAAATAAGTGAATCAAAGAAAAAAAAAATTAATACAATTTTGGTAGATTTAAATTAAAAAGTCGGGTATTTCGGAGGATTAATAGGATTTAATTAAATGTACGCACAACTACATACAGTACAAGAAAAGTCCCTGGGCATAGAGAGCAGAGCGAGTAAGCCATACACAATGTATGTTGCTTAGTTCTTTATTTTAACACAATATAAAGATGACGCTAGTGTGCAATAATAAAGGTTCGTCATTTAAAGTATATTAATATGTTAATAAATTCAATAAAGTTGTATTAGTTGTAATGGAAATATACAAAGTAATAAATAAAAACACAACTCTGTGACCGAAGCGTGCTATAATTTGTCACCACAGTATTAAAAAAAATAACTATATTAGCAAATTTTTACGATGAAAAATTGGTTTTGTCTAATATGTATGTACAGAAAAATTTCATCAAATGTGTCAATGCGACTAAAACCAGCTTAAAATAAAGTAAAAGGGCTGTTGTAAGTATATAAATTTTTAATTTAATAATTTTATGAACCATTTAAGTTCCTGTTTACGCAATGGTATTACGTTATTTGACTAAATATAAAACAGTTCGTATTGTTACTATTCTGAAGTAAAATAACATATAAAGATTTGTTGCAAATATAATTAATAATATATAATATTTTGTTGCACCTCGAAATTTCAATTTCTTTCAAGAGACTTTTGAGTATAATTGACATTCAAGGTAAGATCAAAGACCTTTAACTACCACTAAATGTAATTCGAGTTAGTTGGCAAGGACCGCTAAACTGCAGCAAATATTATACTTCCACGATTTTAGAACCTCAGAAGCCCCCATGACTGATAATCTGGTATGACTATATCGTAAAGCGTCATAATGTTTTCTTTTTTCCAAACAGCTAAGGTGGTTGGAAAATAACATGGACTTAACAATTCTCTCCTAGTAAATGTTGCTTACTGACATACTGGATAATCATGATTAATAACATGTGTGATATAAAGCTATATTAAATGCTATTTTTCAGACCAAAGTTTATGTTGATTGATTTTTGTCACTTGGAAGTTTTTCAAATCTGTCCAGAAAATTTTCGCATTTCCTTATTAATAAATTGTCGTTTTTTTCATTCTTCACATTGAGGATGGTTTCAGGATTTTTGTTTGCCTTTGTTTAATCAAATTAATTTTCATACTGTTATTTTGTTGGCTAAAGGAATATTGATTTATTGAAAATTTTATTGGCCATACATTTTCATTGGTTCTCTAATAAATATATATTCAGTTTAAGAATCGTTGGCTCACTTTCTAAAAACGTACATAACTTGTTACTCTTCAGAATAATTTTCGTCATGGAGGTCAATGGTTCTGCAGCCAACAACGGTAGTAAGGTAGATTTACAATTATTTCACCTAATTCTGGCATATTCATCGATCGTGGCATATCGATGATGGTTATTGTTTTGGATTGAGTTTCAATATTTTTGAAAAATGCAGTTAGGTTCTTTTTTGCAAAGAGTTTGCAAAAACATACACTTGTTTTTGTTGAGGTGTAAATCGAAGTCTTTAAATCTTGTTTAGCAGGCAAACATATTTTAATTATTTTCCTTTTTTGACTATGTATACATTAATATACTGAAATAACCAATGTTTTTCATAAATTATGGAAGATCTAGTCTACCAAAACGATTGAATTTGGCGGGTGTAGTTTTTATTCCGTAACTTTATCGGTACATTCCTCTACCTACAAAATATAATGGTTTCAGAAAAATAAAACCATTTACGAGAACTTGGGTCAGTAACAATATCGAATGTGGATAGTGAAACAAAACTAGCCTTTATCCCCGGTATTTTAAAGCGTAGCTTTTAAATTTGACATCATATATTTTTATAGCAAATGTGTTTATGAAATCTAACAATATTTTTGATACAAAAAAATTTGTTGTATAATCATCATATGTTCTATGCACTTCCTTTTGTACTGATGTCGGGAGAAACACCACAGGAAGAACTCTTTTATAAAATTATTATTGACAACAACCCTCTTCCTTAACATCATTCGTCAACACCAGTTCAATAATATTAACATGTAACTAACTGGCAGCAGCAATATACACTACATATTTTTGGCAAATATATCATTTTTTAAAATTATTTTCTAATTTCGGTCTTTACTACTAACAACAAGAATGTAATGCAAGTAAATGAAAAAATGCATGCCAATTAAAACCCGAAAATTGGAATTCCCATAAATAAATGTAAATTTTGTTGTTAAATTTTTTTGGACTTTTAGTGCCCTGTTCTTATTGACTTATTTGATAACATTAAAATAAAGAAAATGTAGTTTTGGTTTTGAAACGTTTTTTTTTTCATAAAATTTATTCCCGTTTTCAAAGTTAGAAATACTATTACTTCAAACTTTTACTCATTTACTCACTCTTGTTAAATAAAGAACAAAGTAGCAATTTGTTTATAATTTCCTTATGTAATTTTTTTTTACTATAGGTGAACGATGTGCCAAGTAACGTAAATGCAATCAAGAAAGAAGGTCGCATTAACTCATTCACGCCACTCTAGTATATTGTGATATAGAAAAACCCTACGCAGCACACGTTCAATGAAATTTTGACATAAATTGATACTTAAGGCGATAAATGTGCTTGTAATTGTAAAGCAAATAAATAGTAAGGTAATAAAAAGTTTTTTTCTTTGTGCTCTAGTGTTAATATTAATACTCACTTCCTTCTTGGTTGCTCTTCTGATTTGATTCGGGCACAACTTGATATATGACTTGAGTTATGTGTGAGAGCTTCGCCAATATTTTAATTATATTGGGCGTATGCTAACCATATCCAAGGATTAATTTTTACTAAAAGAACAAATATTCTGTTCATTGCATTAGAAAAACTCTTTAAAAAGTAAATATGAATTATTGAGAAATTAAATTATCCTTTAACAATGCAAAAATTATAACACGACAACTCAGTCCACAAAATATTGGATAAAATGAAAGTATTTTCATTATTAGTTAATATCTAACATAGGAACGATGGTAGAAATCAAAATAATAATAACGTTGCTATATTATCATAATTTTAAGTGATGTTTTGTTATAAATATTAAAATATAATTATATTAAAAACGCGCAAGTTTCCTAAGGAAATGTTTTTATATGAGAAGTACTGACCAATCTACGATAAATATGGAATGGTATGATGATAAAACTTTAATTTTAATAGCGATTGGACAATAAGAACATACAATTCTCTTATGCTTCAGATAATAATACTTGTATATCTTAAGTACTTGAAGTTATAACAATATTTTTTGAGATGTTTAATATAATATAGGAGAGAAACGATGTTTATTCAAAGCTCTGAACATAGCTCGAAGTAAATATTTGACGAAACTATCGCTTTATTTATGATATGGCCTTGTAAATTACAGTACCATCGTCCGCAGTATTGATTATGCAAAGATTTAGATTTAAATTAAAAATATTAAGTAAAATACTGCGAACGGTAGTGTCGATATTGCTGTCTTAACAGTTTAAATTATCACATTTTGTACATTTCAAACAGTTGTTTGTAGCTTTACTACTCTTCCAGAAAACCAATTACCTGCAGTATGTTATAAAATATTTTTATGGTTTCGTACCTCACAAGCACAAATGGAACCCTTATGAGATTACTCACGTGCCCATCTGCCACTATTTTTTCAGAAAAACACGCTTATCGTATGAATTTTAAATGTGGCATAATAAATATGACTGTGGCATCTTACTACTAAGAAAGAAAAAAAGTCGGACCTGAACAATTATCCTCTTACAATTTAGTTGTCCCAACACCACAAACGTTTAGATATGATCATTTCAACTTATGTGGCTAAAACTCTGGATTAGATAGAGTAATAAATGCTTGCATTAATTGATTATAAAAAGCCTTCGATCGCTTTGAGTCATGGGCTGTGATTTAGTGTTTACGAAATGGTAAAATAGATCACCGCTAATATCATCTGATAGAAAACATTTATCAGAATGTATGTTTGAAAGTAAATTTCCGACCAAAAACAATATCAATGAGAACGAAGAGCAGAGTAAGACACTGAGGTACTCTCTCTCTCTGGAACTGATGTTGGATAACATTTTTAGAATACTAAAATAGGAAAATTGTGGTTTTGATATAACAGAAAATAGACTGAAATATATAAGATTTGTTAAGGACATTGCCGTATTCTCAGAAAGCACGGGAACAGAGTGGCGGACGTCATCAAACGTGTTGCGAAGCTTATATGCCAATGGGCTCGTTACGTTGCCAAAAAACATCATCATATGTTCTATGGTTTATTATATAGGTTTGTGGTGAAAAGTGCTTGTGAAATGAAAACTTAGGGGCAAAAAGCACTCATAAAGAAGGTCAAATATGCGTTGGTACGACGACATCAAAAGAACAACTGGTGTAAAATGGTTGGAAAAAGCACGAAATTGAGAGGGGTGGTATAGAATAAAGGCGGTTTACAACGCTGCGGTAGAACAAAAGGCTAAAGATAAAGAAGAAATAATAAAAAATTTTAATCCACATTTATCTCGATAGCTAACACTAAAATATATTTGTAGGAAAAGTTTAAGGGGGGAGATAATTAACTAGTCCATTATGCCATATATCATTGAAGGGTGTATTGTTTGAAAGGTTTAGTCATACGGATCTCAATTTTTTTTCATTACTTTATGTTATTTATCTTTTGAGATATATTATACCTTGCACTAAAAATAGTATACATTGTAATACGTTTTTAAACGCTTATGCAAAAGTTATAGGAACTGAAGGCTATTCTAAATGTGATAGTTTTTGAGATATTCATGATGGTGTATTTGTCTACAATACTTAATTATATTAAGTGTTATTAAATAATTCCACTGGGAAGTCCATATTAGGATAGCAATTTCTATATACAGATGTCATTCGGATAGCAATTTCTATGTACAGGCTGTTGGAAAACTCGATACATAGTTGAATGTAGCTGATACTTTAAACTATTTAAAACATTTTTAGCCGTACATATCTTATCCAAAATCTGAATATTTTTTTTTATTGCTACCAAACTAATAAAACAGATTTAAAATTTATGAAAATTGAAGAAACCTTTTTTGATAGTGGCATTTAAAAATATGATTAAAATAGCCTTGGTCATCCAAATTACTTTAAAAATATGCTTAATTATAGTTCTTTCTTCTAACGCATCAATCACGCAAATATCTTGTCACACTAATTCTAATAGTGTGCCCACACCAAACGCCGAGCAATGACTGCCACACTCCGAACAAAAGCCTCCACTCTGCAACGAAGCAGATATCTCGTCAGTTTTTATAATTAGGGTGCACAAACAGAATTGAGGGAAATAATTTCAATTTTTAAATATACTAATTAATTAATACTTTTGCTAGATTTATTTATTTTTCCTAATATGTTTTCTTTGTCCAAAATACGAACCGCTATTTCTAACTCTTTCTAATCCAGTCACTGTACTTCTTCTAATTTTTGTAGTAATTAGCCTAATGAATTGTTTTTAATTTTAGAAATATGCATGATTATTGCCAATTTTTTGAAAGTATCATTCAAGTAACTATTTTGTCAATTCTTAGAATTAGGGTGCTAAAACAAAACGACGAACAGTGGCTGCCACGTATCGATCAATGGTCGCTGCTCCGGCCGAATCCGTCAGAATGGCGGAAACTTTAGTCGATTAACAACTGCCTTGCGACTAGATGTCTTTTATGATTTTTGTATTGAGTTTACAATAAATTAACCGTTTCAAGTGATGGACCTAGCCCTAGCTTGCGCTCCGTCACGTAATGATTTCCCTGATTTTGGATTATTTAATTGTGACAATAACTTCTTTTTTTAATGAAGAATGTGCCAAAATTATTTTCATGTATAGCAGAATTAAAAGAAATAAAAAAAATATTCAGATTTTGGATAGGAAACGTATGGCTCAAAATATTTTTAAACGGTCTAAGCTATTAGCTACTTTAAAATTTGCATCGAGCTTACATACAACTTGAATATGTGTTTACTTCGTGATAGTTACAAAACGTGATTAATCTTTATGATAGACCAAAGTATTTCTCGCATCGACGTTATCATTACAT
This sequence comes from Druceiella hillmani, assembly GCA_039881145.1. NCBI lineage: Eukaryota > Metazoa > Arthropoda > Insecta > Lepidoptera > Hepialidae > Druceiella > Druceiella hillmani. The sequence continues at coordinate 40,548,562 of JAYKKI010000012.1, read as the reverse complement.
AAAATTGCAAAGGACTCAAAGGAAAAAAGAGGAACGAGAAAAGGCATCAAAGAAGAAATGCTTCCAGAAATACCCCAAGATTTGGGAACAGATCGACAATACTTTTAATTAGTTTGCACAAAACTGTCTGAGCTACACCATAAAGCAATTTTTTAGAAAATCTGAATAATAATGCTCCATGCAAAATACTGCATATCCGTTGTCTCACGCATATCAACCGATTACTATGTCTCTACGTAACTATAGTAATGCCATCGCCAGCCTTGATTACTTTGGCTGCATATATTGCTAAACCTCATCTTAGTTCCTTGGTTTAACCAAGGTGCAACCATCGTGCAAAGATAGACCATCATCGTGGGACATATTATTATTATTATTATTATGACCTTCAGGTATCTGCCTGAAAAATTTAAAAATGTTATTGACTCTGTTATTCAGCGTAATAGTTATATTGCATATCTTGAAAGTATTTCACTGGCTATGATGACTGATGTGAAAAACCATAACTGAAAGCTCGGTTTATATTGAAGACACACAGCATGGGCGAAATTTCCAGCCCAAGGCTTTTCGAAGTACCAGATGTCAACTTTAATTCATCAAACTACATAGAAATAACTAACTGGCAGAAAAAGTTTAACAATTGATCGCTTCTAAAAAACTTAATCAATGCAGAAATCAAATAAATATTTCAATCGGATGGTGAGGATCATCTGTTCTTCTCACAACTTGTGTGCCATACCCATACTGCAAAATAAACTGTAAAAATGAAGACGGAAGCTGCCATTTCTTAGTGCACAAAAAATAACGATTAGGAATCATAGAAACCAAATTCGAATTACGGAAGAAAATGCCTAATTTTGAGGTTTCTGAGCAAATTGAAATTATTTTTATTATAAGTTTATGATAATTCAATTGTTTATTTTGAACTGAAGGTAATTATTATATGTCTCATTTAACATTACTTATCATTGAACACCTCTTTAGTATTAATTTACGCTAAGTGTACAAAACCAGTGCGAAAACGAAATATATTTCTCAAATTATAGCAAAAAACATGTTATTAACATGTTTTTTGCTATAATATATGGCATCAATGCCACTCCCTTCCCCTCCTTTTTCTCTGTTACGACATAGAATAATATTTTTTTAATACAAACATACTTTACCTTAATGTGCATCGAAGTGGTTTGCTTTTGTAATATATGATAAAATACTCACTTTTTCTTCCTCAATTCGACGACCTTTGCACTTTTTGCCAGTGTACCTTAGTTAAAAGGTAGATAGATAGCAGAAAAAATATGGTAGTAAGCGTGGCGCTTGTGGCGTTCTTCGGTAGACTCTATTTCAAAAAGTACATAGGACTATAATTCGCAATTACGAAGCGATACGTATATATTTAGTATATTTTTTTTATGGATTTGAATCATTCTTTTTATTTATTTACAATCATATATAGAATAAACCCGCACTGTGTTATCACCAATATGTTGACTATTTTTATAGAAATTTTTAAAAAATGTATCGTTGAGGTTATTGAAGAAGAGTACCTTACTCGGTCATTGACAAATTGACGATTACTATCGAGATGGTAATGCGCTAGGATGGGAGTCGTGTTGCAACTTTTGTTTATTATTATTTTACACATATGTGCGTGAAATTTAAACTTTTTTAAATAACGGCAAGATCGGGTTTCTAAGTGTGGGCCTTTTTAGGAGCCAGGTTTTGTTGGACGACAGTATCTCTTTATTTTTTGTAATGCTTGTAGACACTGTCACCTTTCAATGAGTTTCTTGTCGAAATATTTGCAACGCATTGAGCCAAGAGTGCAATGAGCAAATAGCTTAAGAAAATTACTAAGCGTCAGTAGAGCGAGGTCATTAGCATGGGTTCACACTAAGTACACTTAATAGGAACTCATGTGGGTTCTACATGTGCTTACAATTATAAACCGGCAAACAACCGTTTTGAATCAAACCTTTGATTACATAAATTACATTTAAAAAATAAATAGCCACGTTTTTATAACAGAACTTATGAAGTATCCTCCGGGACTCACCTTTCACTAAGTTTGGTCAAACTCTTTGAATGTGTTCAACCTCTCTTGCTTGACTTGCTGATATTGAAGACTACTGATAATAAAGCCTTTTGGTTTTCGTGAAAAATTTTCATTAATTTTAGCGGCAGTTAATTTCATAGACTATATACATATTAAAATAAAGATAGATTACGGATAAGGAAGACAAGATAAATTATGTATTAAAGAAAATAAAAATAATGTGAAATAAAACTATTAATTTTTCGTATTTTTAGTAATAATTTAATATAGTTTAACACCCCAAGTTTTTAAAATAAAAAGTAGGATATTTAAATGTGATACTTTTTGAAATATTGTTTGTAAACCAAAGTTTCTTATGAATATATCAGCTACCAGCTAATAAATTTATGAATAAATCATTTTCTCCACTTCAATACAGATAGCTTCTTGTAAAAAATAAAAATAAAGGCTTAACTAGGTACATTGGTCATCATTGTAGAAAACATGAAAATGTGTCAGTTATAACAAATAAGCTCCGTAAGGCGGTTATTTCGTTCTTGTAATTAGCATGCTTCCGTACTTGAAAAAGCTTCAGTTCTGTTTTCTACACTGTTATAATAATAGGCTTATTCAATTTTTAACCAACACTTCCACCAGTAGTTTCAGTGGAAACTTGCTGCCCGCAAGTTGTTTTCCCTATCGATACCAATATAACCCTTCAATGCCAGCCAGATAGCTAGCTTACCAGCCGTCGGTCTGCCAACCAGCTTTATACAGCAATTCATTTTTTTTTAAATATATCTATTCTTTTATTGTTATATACACGACTAATAGTATAACTGGGAACACACCTTCAAAATGTACAAATATAATGCATCAATTTTGAATTATCTTATAACTCATTTGCACAGCATATAAGGATTTTTCAAGCATTTATAGAAATTTTAGAAATATTTGTCTAATGTTCACTTTTATCGAAATTATAAAGGCATTGCTTTAACATCCAGGACGAGGTAAATAAAGTAAGGAAAGAAAGGTGTTTTTAAAAGATGCATGCATTAATCATATCGGAGTCTGTGTGTATAAATGTAAATATGTAAATTCGAACATACTCATGTGCGTATTTCGAGTTTAGAAATCCGTTTCGCTCTATGTTACTAATTTTACTGATGATATCGAGGGGGTTAGGGATCTTAAAGAAAAATTAGGTACCCTTGCTTTTCCTATTTTTTTAATGAAAGACCTAATTTACTTCAAATCTATATTCATAACGTTACTCAACATCATGTGTGCTTTTACTCTATACTGCTCTTTTATTCTCGTATTATATAGACATCAAGGAACTATGGACATCAAGGTTGCTAGATCAGGTAACGCGCCTATTTTGATATATTTTCTCATTGTCTTCACTCTAGACCGTTTATTTATCCTTACATAGATATCAAACAGGAAAAGAAAATTGCAGCATTGGGCATTAAGCCTACTTCGATGACTTTTTAACTGATTTTTGGGTAAATAAAAACATTTCCAATTTAATTGTTGTCATGACAAATTTTTTGGAAATATTTGTATATTATTAAAAAATTAGTGTATATTGGTTCAGGAAACACTTATTTTCATTTGTTTTTCTACCTCTAGTTTACCGCAAATAAGGATGTATCACTTAAAAATACATTACATTATTTTATAGATATAAAGTCATAGAAAAACATTTACTTGACGAGAAAATACGTCTTTTCCTGTTTCCTTCCTTAATTCATCTCTACAAAGATTTTCTTTTTTAATAGGAATTTTATAAATAATTGTGTAATAAGTAAAGTGAAAATTTGTATTGTTTTTAGGGGTATTTTTCTAGTAATTTAATGTAATTTAACTCCCCAAGTGTTCAAAAAAGCACGGTTTTTAAATGCGGTGCTTCTTGAAATAATCTTTCACAAAACCAAAGTTTTATATGAATATACATTTGCACAACTTTCAAAACTGCATTGTGTTGAAAGTTTCTTACAAACATTATGTTTTTTTTTATTATTACATTTCTTACAAACATTATGTTAAAATAACAAAAACAATTTAATTTATTTTCCATACCTGATTTTTTTAAAATTTTTAATTCATAAGGAACACATATGCCAATTTCCAAATTTGTAGGTTTTATAGGTAAAGGGAGAGTGCCACCGATTCATTCCATAAATCCAACCCCACTAACCCCTTTACGCACATTCATTCCAAATTTAAATTTTTTAGGTCTTATTGCTTCAGAGATATGGTCACCGACTTATTCCGCCAATTAACCTCCACTAATCCCTTTAGGTGTTGATTTTGGTAAAATCAATTTTTAGTAAGTGTCGATTTTGCATAAGTAACATACATGCCAAAGTTCAAGTTAGTTGGTTTTATAGGCCAAGACGTAGTGCCACCGATTCATTCCATTAATATACCCCCTATATAACAAAAGTCCAGGTAGCATATACTGAATATATTCGGTTCTGCGACATGAAATTATACATCACAAACACGACACCGAGAGAGATAGAGAGAGAGCGATATATGATAGCTGAGATAGAGCGCTATGACAGCGACATACAATCGCCGGGCGAGATAGCGCACACTCCGCAAGCCCGCGAGTTAACAAAACGACCCTCACCGCTCGCGCTGGGGCGTTTTGCTGTTTGCCGTCGACCGTCGAGATGCAGAGAAGGAGGTCTTCGGGTGCTACGTTGCGATGCACGGATAGCAGGCTTTCCACTTCGCCTCCGAAGGTGCTATGCAGGGCAATGGCTCCACTATGCGATGCGCGGGTTGCAGCAATTATTTGCAGCGTACTGGCTATTTTTGGCATTGTTTTAGCTATTTAATTATTTTGAAGTCGTCTTCTGCCCTTAACAACGCGTCACCGTTTGGTAGATAGTGGTAAATTCAATCTTGTAAGTCCGTAGTTAGCGCCACGAATGTATTCCGCCAATCCACTCCCACTCACTCCCTTAAGGGTTGATTTCAATAAAATTAGTTTTTAATTAAAATTCGTCCATAGTTGCCCATGTCGTATAAGGAGCGAACGTACCAATTTCAAATTTGTAGGTCTTATAGATAAATATATATTGCTACCGATTCACTCCACTAACCCACCGTCACTCACCCCTTGTTAACTAAATTGTCATCTAAAATAAGAAAACAAATATTAAACTAAGGAATATGCATATTTTATTGCTATATAAATATTTAACAAGGGAAAATAAATTATTAGATAATGGAACATTCTTATTTTGCCCAGTTTCCTAGCTGATTTTTATTGCTCATATATAATAATATGGTCATGGTTTAATTATCGATAATAATTGAAAATTGTATTAAAATATTTTTCTGCTTTTTATTAATAAATTGATGTCTAAGAATAGAAAATAATTCCTTACTTGATCGGAATATATGTCTATTTTAGCACAGAGCAGTGAACGTTAAGAGGTACGTGTTTTTAAAATTAAAATTAAAAAAAAAACAATAACAAGAAAGATGCTTGTTTTAATGTTACTGCTGTTCAATTATTTTTGCTACTAAAGGCTATACCTAATAGGTACGGATGATAGCTTTGACATACAGACATACATCAAATTGTAAAATACGAAACTAGAAAAATCAAAGTATACGATGAATTAGGTTAATAATTTTTATGAACAAATAAGCAAATTAGTAAAAGCGGTTATTTGTTATTAGCTAATAGCTGGATGCTATGGTGTTTACCTACATATTGAATGGATTTGAAAATTGTTTATCGAGTTTCTGAGGTCAAAAGGCAAATGTTTACCCTTGTCATTCCATGTAAATGACATTATACTGAATCAAATATATAGTGTACTCGTATAATATTAATTTTACTTTTTTTTTTTTAATTACCTAAGCTTTTAAGGGACAACATATATCCTGAAAAGAACTATAATCTTGAATATGTGAAATGATCAGGGAAGAGAAATAATGAGTGAAAGAGCAATTAGTAGATATATGAACTGTATATATATAACTGTAACTATAGACCTACTGGTCTAATCAGTTACTAACTCTAAAAGGAATTTCGTTTTCTGTCAAGAGTCTACGTGGGACATTTTTTTTTGAAGTAATTTTTTGTGCAATTTCACGGTTTCATTACTTTGTGAAAACGTTTGGGAAGCGTATAAATTTTCCAAAGGCTAGATGCGAATGTGTTATAGGCCACCATCGTTTATTATAACTGCACCTAAAGAAAACTGTATAAAACCAATTTTGTTTGTACGTACACTACGCTTTCTATTTTAGAACATATAAAGATATACTTAAAAGTACAGTTACGGTTAGGATAGGATAAGATACCAAAAGAATGGGATGGAAGATCCTAGATTGTTGACTAAGTAATGATTGCAATAAATTAGCGAAGGAAAGCTATACTCACACGGTTAGTGTTCCATACCACCAGGCCTTTACTTAAATCTTTAATAGTAAGTAAAGACTATTTTGTAAAATTCTATAACAATCAAACCCACTAAATGTTTTCAAACCTTATAATTTTGGTTTTGATATATACCTAATTCTCATTTTTTTATGATTTTTTGAATTCGCTTTTCAATATATCTTAATTTGAAAACCTACAACCCCTTGAATTTTGTTTTATTTCTCAATTTTATCCCCGAAATTTAATCCAGAATCAAACTTTAGTACTTCTACACTAAATTAAAGTTTCTGCACTTTCCCTCTAAAATTGAATCAATATACTCCACCCCGTGGAAAGATTAAAATATTTACTTCAAATAGTCCGGAGAAAATCGCCTTCCATTGACGGACGAACGGGACGCATGCCCAGTCCATAAGTGTTTCTTTATAGTAATTTTGCCACCGAATTCTAAAAATGGTCAATTGTGTCTGTAAAATCGCATGTACAGATTTATAGCTTTCTTGCCATGGAGTTAGTTGCATGACTGCGTCGCCAATAAAGTTTATAGATGAAGTCGATGATGTCCTGGAAGAAAATAGTGCTTCTGATTAATTTCTCATGTAATGACATGAACAAATTATTTATCTGTAATTTCTTTTTATTTTCTACCATTTGTTATTAAATTATTTTTAATATACAATTATAAAATTTGCTTATTTTTACACGTATGATGGCTGCATGATATCAGTATTGAAAAATTTCAATTCATTATATGAAATATTCATATCTAGCTACATGGAACATTTTTGGAATCTTATTTTTCTGCAAAATATTACAGCGGTATTATATTTTCAAATATATTTTCTAATCATTTTAATTTTCTTTTTAATTATATTGAAATATTTCTATAACAATTCTTATAACAATTATAAATGTAACACCTGTGTATCCTCATCGTCTTCCCAAGCCACTCGTTGTCTTAAATCCCATAGTTCGTGCCCTTCTATTTTGAAATTTACGCGCAACAAAAATCATTGTACCGACGTGTTCTTTATAACATGTATGTATATTCTATATTTAGACATTTGACAAGAGTTGTATAGCTTTATAGTATATAAAGCAAAAACGCTCGGTAGCTGTTCCTCCTTCCAAAAACGCTCGGCGGCTGTTCCTCCTTCCAAAAACGCTCGGCGGCTGTTCCTCCTTCCAAAAACGCTCGGCGGCTGTTCCTCCTTCCAAAAACGCTCGGCGGCTGTTCCTCCTTCCAAAAACGCTCGGCGGCTGTTCCTCCTTCCAAAAACGCTCGGCGGCTGTTCCTCCTTCCAAAATCGTTCGGCAGCTGTTCCTCCTTCCAAAAACGCTCGGCGGCTGTTCCTCCTTCCAAAAACGCTCGGCGGCTGTTCCTCCTTCCAAAAACGCTCGGTAGCTGTTCCTCCTTCCAAAAACGCTCGGCGGCTGTTCCTCCTTCCAAAAACGCTCGGCAGCTGTTCCTTCTTCCAAAAACGCTGGCAGTTGTTCGTCCTTCCAAAAATGGCGGTTGTTTAATCCTTTATGATTTTGATCTTGCCTTTAAATCACGCTCAGGATTTTCGGTATCGATACTTTAAACGCGATCACACAAATCACTCAAGTTTCGACTGAAAATCTTCATTTGTAAAATCTTTTGCGGTCGTGTAATTTTTAGAATTCGAAATCTTATAAGGTTACTCGTGTGTCAATCATCAGGTCACTCTCTATCTGTCGGTCATAGTCGTTCTTCTCAGAAATAATTTATGTGAAAATTTTTTTTAAAATTTGAAATTTGGAATTTGGCACAGTATTCAAACATATTAACCGGCACGTATCTTAATAGCTATACTCAAAAACATTGTCATTACACGTATCTTAATAGCTACACTCAAAAACATTTAGTAATTTTTTTAAAATTTTTATATAAGTTTTAGGGGATCTTCTGAAAGAGCTGATATTAAGGGCCTTAAAGTTTTTTTTCTCCTAATTTTAGTTTCAGATACACTGAAAAATGTGCAAAAAAATTAATTCCCCTTTTGTTTCCAACACTCCTCAATCTAAAATTACGAAGAAATAAGATTTTTAAAATAATTTTAAGTGTAAATAGTTTAAAGGAATACTATATACCTTAATACCCTTAAATGTTTATGATTGTGTAAAAGTGTACGGAACCTTCGTAGTGCGAGTTCAAGTTGTGCTTGGAAAACATTTTTAAATAATACTAAGTGATTTTTCGTAAAATATCAATAGTGCGAAAACTATGTAATAGATTTGTAGTTTAGGTTTTTATTGGCTTCCTATTTATACACCGTTTTACAGAAAGCCTACACGCATTACTGTGTCGATAACCGTTGAATTTTTCGAAACTTGTGCATTTCGCATTTTAATTTAATTCATGGTATGACAGAGTAAAGATGAAGTACTGAGTAAGAGTGACAGAATATGTACGGTTTTTCATAGGAAACAAGGGTCAACAAAGAAAGTGTGTGATTTAAATAATAAAAATAATGCTTATATTTTAAAAGAAATTTATAAAATTTTTCCCTAAAAAGTTTTTATAGGTCTCGGTATATCTATAATTATTACGAATGAAATAAATTTACTTTCGAATAAACCTTGCAAAAATATATAAATAATTTTTGCGAAAATATTGGTTGTCATACCTTGGTATCTGTAACGACAAAGTCAGGAAGAGCGAGACTCCCTAATAAAGGAATGAACCTGCAAAATACAAGTAAACTTTGCAGTACGAAGGTCCCACTTATGCTTGAATTCGTAAAAATGCATAGTTTAATAGAAATAGTATGTAGCCCATATATATATATATATATATATATATTATTTTTAATAAACTTTTTGCAAACAATGATACTATTTGTTATATAAATAAATATACTGCCTTGTATAACTTCCACGGTTGCAATAAACCTCTTTTTGAATTTGCGATTTAAGACGATTTATGAGAAATATTAAAGCTGAATTACAGCCTATATTTTTAAGGTAGACCTGGTACAATTAGAATCATAAAATGACAATCTTGATTTTTTTTTTAATCGTTATTTTTCAGTAAAAAAAAGGCTCTTTTCAGTGGTACCCTAAATACCCATATAGAAAAAAAGAGACCCTTTTATATAACACCTGTAGAACCGTAATCGTAAAAAAATCCGACGTAACTTTCTTCGTTTATTTATAAAATTTTAGTTTTGAGTTTTTCATACTGATCTCGTGCACTTATGGTAATTAAAATAGAAATAATTTTGTATTTAATTAACGGTTGTTTTGGAAAAATGGATATCAACATTTTTTTATTAATAACGGGAAAAGTATCATTAGAAAAGTTTTAATGATTGTTCGTTATGGTAAATACGAAATTAATTGAAACGACGCTGAAAAACTTGTATGAAACCTACAGGAAATGTTAATCAACACTTAACGGCATGTCCGTCCATTTTAATCAGTTTTTTCATACCAACGTAATCTTTCAACTGTGTACGTTAACCGTTAATCGTTCCTTAATTTTCAATTTTTTTCCAATAACAATTGTAACTTTTTTTCTACTTTTGCAAAATTCCTTTTCTACTTCTGGTCTAGTTCCCTTCAGAATTTCATTCATTTAAAAAATAGACTATAGATTTAGAATTTTCATTAACTTCTCCATCATCACCAGAACTAACGTGCGTGGAGTTTTTCTGCTTCTTTTCGAAAGTGGCCTATGCTATTCAGCTATAATATAATATATTTTTTATTTGAACTGAAAAAAAGTTTAAATAATTTTGCTTTCATCGTAGGACAAATATAATAACCAAGACTAAATATATTAAATTGTGGAGCTACTTGAAAAACTTTTAAGGGCAATGTTATGACAAAGCATGCAATACAGTTGAAAAAAAACATTCAAGGTTTTCATTGTGTGGAGAAATGCCCAAATCGTTTCAGTATTATAAAGAGCATACAATAACACTTTCCATGACAAAAGCACTAATCATTCAGATTCAAATTATTATAATTTCAAAATATATTTTTCTGTCATTTTGCGAGCAGTAGCTTAAAAAATGTTGCCTTTATTGAAGTTGGTAGAAGGGGAAAACGAAGTAATGGGGCAGGTTTAAATATTTAAAATTAAATCAACTTATTGAGAATGAACATTTGTACAACATGATTAGTCCATTGTTATACCCAATTTCTTAACGGGGAAGAAGTTTATCTCTTTAAAATTTATTTGATTCATCTGTATCCATGAAGGAGTCTAATAGCCAATTTCCGAGGTACCTTTGACAGCGGTTTATCTATTACATATTACAACCGAACTAATAATTTGCAAAATCGTTTCAGAATACCTCAAAATACCTAATCGATAAATTTTTATTAACTTGTCAAAAAACGGTCGTTTATCTATTCTATAATTGCAACTATCATAAATTATACTGAAATTAGCTTTAACTTTTTCGTGTGACTTTTAACTGTTCTTTCTAATATTTTAAAATTAAATATACATTGTTTATTGATACATTTTACTTCTTCTACTAATAATAATGAACATTTTATTTAGTATCCCAGGAAACTAGCCAGTAATACAGAAAAGAACATTCCATACATGATATGGCATATCAAAAATGAACTATATCATTCGAAAAGGCATACCAAAAATGAACTATATCACGTCGAGATTAAAAAAATTAGAAGAAAGAGAAATAACATTATAAATAACCAAACCCTTTTTTTTTATTCATTCCATATAAACTTTTTGGCACAAAATTTATATAAATAGTTTATTTATCTCGTAACATAATTTAAAGATTTTTCCACTTAATTTTTACGAATGTGTGCTAATAAAAAAATTGTGTTCTTTCTTATGCAGCCATTATTATTAATTCACAATCAATTATGCCTATTTTATATTGAATATGCAATGATTGAAGTACGTAATTCAAAACAAAAACTCCACAACAATAACTCTACAAAACCTAACCTGCTACATGATTTTTGAATTATCAACATCTCATGAAGGACCAACCGGTAAGATGGCTTCAAATGATTTTTCGGATTCGGTGAAATGGCTTCAATTGTAAAAATCCTGCTAAGATGGCTTCAATTATACAAATTAAGCGGCTGTGAAATATGTGTGTATGAAATTTGAACATATAATATATTTGCAGTCAATCTTAAATGAAATTGTATATTTCGTATAATTATGTATCCAAATAAGAAAAGCGAGCAAAAACGACTAGGAAATTTCTTCTTTTAGTGTGGGAAAATTATTTTATGAAAGAGGAATTAAACAGATAACCAACGATAAACAAACAAAAATGCCGTAATGCTAATAAAATTTAATAATTTGTAGTATCTGTTTGGTGTTAATCGATATTAATTCAAGTACAAATTTGTTAATGTTTCATTTAAATGTGGAACGTGTGGCGACGCGTTTGTCGTATATCAGTAGAGGCTCCATTGTGCTACATAATATATTTAGTATGTACGTGCATTAAATGGATGTTTTGTTTGTTTTTTATTTCGTTCATTGTCTTCATATATTATTATTTTATTGGAAAATGATAAACGAATATCCTTTCAGAGGTTAAAAATAAATATCGTTCTTCTTGCTGCCTAAATTTTCAATTCAAAAACTAAGCTATTGAGATGAAATTAGTAGCATTTTAGCTATAAACTAATTGATGCTTTTAAATTTCATAAATATTAAACATTATAAAATAACTGAGATTCTGAGATATTGAGATTTGGTTACTTCATTAACCAAATAGAAATTTTCTATGCTATTTTTGTGGAAATTTATTTAAAAATTCACGTCAAATATTAATAAAATGATTTTGGGATTAAGTCAAAGTGAATTATTTTACATAAAAATGTACAATCCAGTTATTTTTAGCAAAAAAATATTTGAAGGAATTTGGAAATCCAAAAATTCGAATCAAATAGAAAGTTTATATTCAGGGAACTCTTCCTCAGCTAACCTGACCTAACAAAACCTAATCCAACTTGTCCTAATGTAGCTTAACTTAACCTAACCTAACCTAACATAACTCTCATATTTACTACAAAATAGTTTTCTCCTCGGTATGAGACATAATATAAAGGTACTAAAAAAATTGTTTGAAACTATTTAAATATTATTTTAAATTACTTATTTAAAACAATTTTTTCATGTTAGGATTTTTTAAGTTGGGTTTTTTTAATGTTAGGAAAAAAGAGAAAAATTGTGAAATATTTCTTAATATATTAGTGGAATAGCATGCAAATTTATACTTGTGACTATGAAAAAATAAATAATTCAATGATATAATAAGTAAGCTACCAATAGTTACGAGTATTATTAAATATTCAAAATACTTTTATTGAATTGGATATCAATTTAACATTTGGATTGTATGATACTTGAGTACTTGAGAAGAATAATGTCTGTAAGTTATTTTAATACCATTATGATTCTATTAACATGATTTTTTTATATTCTCTTTAAACATACGGTTCTGTAATCTCAAAAACTATGATTTTCAAGTCAATTCACATTAATACACACAAGATGCTATATTACTAGAATACGATGATGAATCAAATAACGGAAAGTCACACACTGAGAACAATGATGACAATACAAGTATCAATAATTGCTTCCTCGATTAGAAAAAAATGGAAAAACGAACACTATGCTCACCCATATTGAAGCTTTTAAAGGATACACTATAAAAATTGATATACTTATCAGAAAAATTTTGAAGGGGTATCAGCAAAGATGCAATAGAAACACGCAGGTACATGAACTAGATTTATTGTTGAAGATTCCAGGGATGATATTCAAATTACTAGCAAAAATAATTTAACACACAAGTGCACACACACACACATATGTGTGTATGTATGTATACCTCTTTTTTCTTGGTTCATAAATTAGGAAAAACTATATATGAGAAAAGATATTTATTTTATTTCTCTTACAAATAAACAACGGTAAATATCCAAGATCATCCATTTAAAGTAACAATCATAAATAATTCAAAAAATAATGTATCGGATATTTAACAAACTAAAATATACTTTGAATCTTATATATCATAACATACACCCTAACTAATATTATCTATGTTACTACTTATCACACACAAACATCTATTTCTATTACCTTATAGCTTGTAGAATATACGGTTGCTTTTCTTAGTCTCATATATTATCAAACTTAACATAAACTATACAGTTAATTGTATTTTTGAGACTTTTATCAAAACATACTTCCATTCTCAATCTTCCGAGATTAATTAAATTGCACCGTAACGTTAAATTTGCTGATAAGTCAAGTGTTAAATCAAAAGTTAATCTCATTTTCTCTTGTAATATCATTACTTTCATTTAGGAAATAAATAGCAGTTCTGGAATAAAATAGTACGATTTAATGAAGCATAATTACTATTTTCTCAATTTTGATTATATTGGTTTTGATGGAACTTGATGACATTATGTATAGATTAAACGAAGTCATTTTATAATGATGAAATTGACTAATTTTGTTATAGATTACCATTGAACGCACTATTATCTATAAAACCTATATTGCAATGTTTTGGAATGTGTAGGAGAAAAATAATTGTATTGTGAGTACATTAAATTCACCTCGAGTGATTGGATATTTAGCGGTAGTTGTAGTTAAAAGAACACTCGGATTAAAACATAATTCATTAGTGAAGTTTTATTACATGAGGTAAAGATATGTGCTTCCGTCATCAAATTAAACGTATTTTACGATAATGTTAGCCTAATTCAAATTTTACATGGCCGATTATTCATACCTATTCTTATCTTTCCGCAGCTGTGTTCTTTTGTGAAAACCTTTAAATCTCTAGTTCATGTTTCATAAACGTTGTTCTATCACTATACCAAACACTACATGATAAATGAGAATTATTTACGACAGGTCCCTACTTCAGTTATGTTTCTAAAGAAACTCTATTATTTTTTCTAAGTATTTTTTTTTTGAGGTGAAATCAAATTTTGATTCTTATAAGATAAATAACTGATTAAAAAAGAATGTAACCAATTAGTAACAGATGCTACTGATATGTTGGTAGCATATCAGTATAAATTTAAGTAAATCTCTTATTTTTAATTTTAGGTTTTACACGAATCATTGTCTAATAAATCAATATACGCATCGCCAGCATCCAGGAATGGGAAAATTTAATTTATCCATTATCATTGACTGATGAAACAGGGTTTTAATTTACCCACTGACAACATTCTTATTTGTGTTGAGAGTAGAGCAAATACGTCCAAATCAGTATTTAATTACGTAGAAATAACATTATTTAGTCTGAAAAAATATTCGAATGTCCCTTCATTTATATCCATTTAATACATTCAAATTCGGTGGCTGATAATTGAATTCAATTAGATTAAGTTGTTTTTATCGATTCGTTTGTAGAACGTAAATGTACGACATAATTTATTAATCCTATACTAGATCTCATCACCTCATCGCAATGGTTTTATCAATAGTTGTTAATATTGGAATTATAGACAAAAATAACTCACTGAGAAAAATACTAATTACACGGTCATGTTGATAAGGCGTATCTTTATAAATTGCGCCAATTCTAGATATCTTTATGCTAGATTCATATGAATGTTTATATGAATTTATAACATTAACTGAAACATCAATATATTTTTATTTATAGTATTTTTAAAAAAATAACGCCCCATTTTCATTTTCAATGTTCTTTGAATAAGTTCAAAAATATTATGTTTTATGTCCTGATTATAATTTGTTGAATAAAAATTAATATTATCTTCTCGACAAAATATTTGTACTCGTTTGGCGATAAATTCTAACCTTTTGTCAGATTGAACATGTTTAGGATTACATCTATATTCCAAAAATATACTTTTAGAACCACTCATAATATATTGAATACTTTTATTTTTTAATGTACGAATAAATGCCATTTTAGTAAAAATGTTCATAACATATTAAATATAACTATGTCCACCATTGCTTAAACTTCATATGTCTGATCAATTAGTACGGGTAAAATTGGGGACCTCTCACTGAGTAGAAAAGTTTAAGTCAAAGCCTTTCATAATACTAAAATGGATTCAAAGTGTAAAATTTCATAAAGATTAAATGTACTTGGAGCAAGACAGTCCATATTTGTGAAGAAGTGAGCCGAGAAGAAGGAAGAAATGCAGAAGAAAGCCAATTACCCCCTCCTCCTTGGAGAGAAACATTTCTCAAATGAGTTTGCTTGGAAAGCATATTTTCTACCACAAAATCAATTAAATCTAAATAAATGAAGCTAGTTTTATTGTGACCGAGCATAATGTTCGCACAAAAATTGAGGAATTTAGATTACAAGGCTCATCGACCTACCAATAAGCCTAAATTTATTGCTATGATGAAAGCATAACGTCTGAAGTAAGCTGAAGATTATAAAGACAAAGATATGTAGTTTCGCACATTGGTAATTTATCATTTCATTTATAGTTATAATTGTATCGCAATTTTTTTTAATCTTACAATTTAAATCCTTATTTGGTTATTTTTACATATTTGCTTAAGATATGAAACCACGCTTGAAATTTTCAGAAAAAAATTCTGGGCGCCTTTTCCTAGTCTAAGTCGTAGACAATTGGTTAGTTCTACAGTTAAGGAAATGATTTTGAAATGAGAAACCATTTATTTTTATGCAAGATGGATTCCTTATCATACTGTCTATTCAATCAAAGGATATTGACAGGTAACAGTCCCGATATGAATCTAATTGAAAATACATAGAAGCCGATGAAGAGGGATGTGGCTAAAAAAGTGCCTATGACCAAGGAAAAATCTTATTGAAAAATTCATCCATCTACGGAATCATCTTCTACAAATATAGAAGATTGTACAATTATGCATAAACAGGACTGAGGCCTTCTTATCTATAAAAGGTGGCTCAACGAAATATTAGTACAAAAATACACTTGAAGCATTAACATTGTTCCTACATTAAAAGTTAATAAATTTTTAATCAAAATTAGGTTTTATTTATTACAACATATGTTTAATTACATGTAGCACACATAGAAATTTGGTCCATTCCAGTAAACCATCTTAAACCCATTTGTTTATAGCTGTTAATTATGATTTTGTATAAAGACTACAATGCGTCTAAGAATTTGGCCAGGGACTACAATTTGAAACGTGCAATTTTCTACGCTTAGCTTTTTCTAATTTTTGTTCACCTTTATAAACGGCTGGATGTGATATATAGTAATAGATTTTCATAAGTTCATGTTAGGGATTCATTTTTCCGACATAAATTTCTTCTAACATTACGAACTGTTACACACTCTTTCCCAACAACGACATTATGAATACATTGCTATACTACAGTGGTTCTCACGCATTGTGTGAGAACTGCAACCTGACATGAGTTGCATTATGCTAAATATAAATATTAACCAGACCGGATTTTATATTCGACGAGGATACTTGTCTCTTACATTAATTATTATAGTTAAATAAATATTTGTTTTTTAAAAATATTCTTTCATTGAAACCCGTAACAGAACATTTGAAGTAGTATTACTTTATAAATTTAATTAATTTTTTTCATCGTTTAATACTAACTTTTTTCTGCGTGCAGGTGATGGTACACGTTCGGATACATGTTTAAGATATAATTGATTTATATATTCATATCGTCAGGGATAGCCAATAAAATCTATCCATATAATAATATCATTTAAAAGTGATTCAAACTATCCTATTCAACAGGATATCCTTTTTAAAATATCTCACTCATAAATTCTAACGATGTCTAATTAATCCTTTGAGATTTTATCGTTGTAATTATATGTGTATTTAAAATTTTATTTACTTTTTTAACATAAGGTCCTGGTACAGAATTTTCTGTCTGAGATTTTTTTTATTATTTTTTATTTCCTCAAACTGAGATCCCTGATAAATTCTATCCTTTAAGTTAGTTTCACCTGGTTTTTCGTTATAACTGTTTTAAGTATCATTTACTTATTGTCCATTGATTATTTGGTAGATAATGAGAGAAACTAATTTTAATAATCGAATTTCTATGGATTTACGATTACGTGATATTAGATGCCAATAACTTTACAAAGTTTTATAATAAGGAATCCATTTGTTGTCATCATTTCTCTTGAAGCTTAGAATGGATCGCATTTCTTTTTCTAACTGTGACATTACTTTTGTAATGGGTTTTTGGGATCTATAAATTATTTCCGGTTTAATTAAAATAATTTTCTTTGCCTTTCCGATCCTACCTAATTCTTAATAAAAAATAAATCTATTTATTTAAGAAATAATGCAAAAGCATTGGGTACCGTCGTGGACACTCTTGTGTAATGTTAAATTTCAGCCTTTCTGATAATTGTACAATAAGCGTTAATAAACGTGATTTCATCTGACGACGGTTTTTGACTGTTTTCTTTAATTTCTTTATTTGTAAATTAAATAAACTTTTTTTATTACATTTTCCAAAAATGGCGGAAGGTAGGAAGGAAACATTTTGAAAAAGGCTAATTGTTTTATGTATCGTTAATGGTAAGATTTATTAAGGAAAAAAAATTATTAAAAAAATTAATTTCGGATAACTGTGTTAAAACAATTGTTTTACAACTTCTATTGTTGAAATTAAAGCATGAGAAAAGTTGCTAAAATTGTTTGTTTGACCAAAAGGGTTGCTTATAAATTTTTAGATTAATAAATTCTCTACATGTTTATTATCATTCATTTTTCAATTATAGGGCCTCAAATGTTTCCTGGAATTTTTATGAATGTGTAATATGTTATACTTGATAATCATATCTAAAGATTTGCATACAAAATTTTACTTTGAGCGGTACATGTGAAAAAGGGAACTGAAAAACATTGTTTGCTTTCTGCGTATGTGAATTATCGTCATAAAGAAATATTTTCGATTACGTGAATGAAGTAGAGCACAAAACCGTCATCACTCAGACAAATATGAACAACAACGGTTTTAGGGACATTAAAATTGCCATTTTAGAATCATTTTAATACCAGTTCTCTCTAAAACGTTGATACATAGGAAGCTCTATTTTGAATGTAATATATCTTATGACCTATATTTAAATAATAGATATTCTGATTTTAAACAAACTTATATCCTGTATTTAAAGAACATTAAACAAGAGGTAAATATATATTAGTAAGATGGTTATGAGTGCTCAAGTGTTTTTGAGAAATTCATGATATTTACGTTTTTGACAAACGTGAAGCCTGAGAAATTTATACCTGGTGATGTATTTATTTAGTATAAAATAATAGCAATATTTACATCCAGTTTATTCAAATATGAAAAATGTTCTTTCACAAAATAAACTTCAGTCTAAACTTTTGGCGCCCCTGATCATGTGACTATGTGTTACAAATGACTATGTGTAAGAATGATGAGGCGGTTCTCCATGTATGAAATATTAGAATTTCTGAAAGCAAAGTGGTTTTTCCATTCTGGCTCGGGCCAATAAGTTGGCGGAGCTAATCAACACCGATATTTGTATTCGGACGTAACGTGCGTCATTTGGAGGTACAAGGTATTTTACAACTTTTACCATGTTTTTCTGTTTATGTGAAGTATTTGTGTATTTCAGGAAAAGTAAAGTAAAGATATTGGATTAGTAAAGTAAAGATATTGGTTTTCAGGAAAAGTAAAGTAAAGATATTGGATTAAAATCCTGTAGAAAATTGACTAAATAAAAAATAAAGATTTGAAGGAATTTCATGGAAAGTAGTACTTTAAGAAAATATTCAGAATTATTTTATAATAAACATGGAACACTACACCTATGCATGACTCAACATAACCAATTAAATGAACGAATGAACCATACACTAAATGTATGATATTAAATTGTAACTTGTGGAAAGACTCTTGGACTGAACTTGTGTCGACAGCAGCTTATATTGTCAATCGCTTGTTGAAGTATGTCCTCTCTAATATTGTAACTTAAGGAGATATAGATAACAAAGCAAAGAGATATGAAACATAAGCCAGTGTAAAAATAACATAAATTTAAAAAAGTTCAACTTACTATTTACAAAAGAGGTTAGAAATTAAATTATCTTAATCAGATATTCATCTGAAGAAGATCCTAGAAACGAAAATGGTTAAAATATTTTGAGTTCAATTAGTACAGTGTTCAATCGCAAAGTCGAAACTTTTGTTCATTGTATTCCTGATGAAAGTTATGACAATCCTCCAAAATATAGAATGAAATTAAGACCACATCTTCGTCGAGAGATCGAAGAAATAAATTCTACATCTTACTAAACAACGATATACAAAGTCTTAATGAAGCTTTAAAAAACAAAAAAAAACCAGTCTAGGTGTGCAGATGTCTCGACGCAAGTTATGAAAGATAAATATGAATCATTGTTGAAAAATAATACTTGACAGATGGTTGAATTATCTGCTGAAAAGAAAGTCATCCAAAAAGTGTACGCAAGTTTATAAGATGAAGTTGAATGAAAATGGATGCGTCCATATTCTATAGGGTTTGTATGCGTACATGTACAATAAAGTACATGTACGCATCTCTTGTTAGATATACGATCATTAAATATTCAATTGAACTAGCTCTAAAATACAAATTAAATAATAAAAAAATGAATGCCATCGCAGCTTTTCTTCTGAGAGATACTTATAAAGATATATACATTATTTAACCTTTGAGCAAGAAAAAAGTATGCCACTTAAATAAATCCATACATGGTCTTAAAGAATCCAGTAGACTATAGTATCAAAAGCTAAATAACGTTCTTCCAGGGATTTAAATATCTTGGTCCACTTGTTTATTACAGGATTTTTAACAAAGACGACTACCAATTGTCTCAATATCAATGGATGATGTGTTTTTTAAAGTAGTATGTTGATTTTCGTATGAGATAAGAGACATTTAAAATTTCAATGAATAAGTAAGTACGCCTAAATAAAAATTTAATATGAATGAAGACAAGCCTGTATAAACAAAATTTGATGCAAATTTAGAGTTAAAGAAAACAAAGAAAGAAAAAGAAATATTAAAGAATACATCATATGAAGAGGCCGTGAAAGTCTCGTATAACATGTTAACTATTTAAGCCAGATTAGGCATTGATTGAAGAGTGGATTAAGGCCTGACACAACATACATAGTTAACATATTAAGCAGATTTAACTATCAGCCAAATGTTCAAAATTAGTGTGCATGAAAAAGGAATTTTAAGATACTTCAACACTATAATAAATTTACACGAAATAAAATTATATAATTGGCTTAAAAATTATATTATTACACGGAATATAAATTATATTATTTGCTATGCTGAATAACTAAGTCACTCAGAAGATCGAATATTTTGCACAGAATATGTATTTTATGGAGTATATATAATAGTATGTCATAAGTAAGTTGGTGCTGTAAAATGCAGTAAACTAAAGTACTTTTAAGTACAGATCCAAAAAATATATCTTTTGCCTCTTCAATCTAAGAAGTTATGGCTCATACAGAAAAAAAATGTTTTTACTAGACTTAAGAAGTCTGTGATAATTTAAGAGCCATCAGTTCTTCAAGCGCTGAAGGTTATCATATAAGAAGCAAACATATTGATGCTCAATATCATTTCGTAAGCGAGAATGTTTCAGTAAAACAAGTCTCTGCGAAGTAAGCGAATGCATCGGCAAGGCGTTGCAACGGAATCCTGGTAATTCTATATTTTTATTAAAAGGGCATGTGCTCGGTTGTATTTAACTATTGAACACTGTTTTATCTTAGATGTAAATCGCATGGTGCACTCCACTAGGAGACGGTGCTAGTAACACGCTGTAGTGGTTCGCCATCTGTTGCATCTTTTAGAACTATAAAAGCTTCAAGTCATCCATGAATAACAGACAACACGAAGTCTTACCCGTAAAGTCAACATCATTTGCCAGAATAGTTAAAAATAGAGACCTGACATTTGAACCCTTGCTTACTCCAATCGTGTAAAGTCCATTTTTTGACATAAAGTTTCTGACTCGTACATATTGCTTTCTATCCGTTAGGTACGAAGAGAAAAATCGTAAAAGTGGAACGGAGAATCCTACTTTGCGATAGATCTAGAAGACATGCAAGGTTCGTGACCACTGAACGTTCGGCATAAAACCCATGCTGCTCATCATATATTGAGCTCTATAGCTCGAATAAACGTTGCGATATAAAACAAAGTCAAATAATTTAGTCAGTGTGGATAGAATAGCGTTCGGTCAGAAAATAATTACTTCTGCTACCCAGCTACCATTAAGTATTAGAGTTATCCGGGTAACTTTCCAACACCAGGGATAGGTAAGTATATATATATATATATATATATATATATATATATATATATATATATATATATATATATATATATATATATATATATATATAATAATATATATAATATGATAGGAAATTTTAAATTTATACTCGGCTATGCCATCGGACTCGATTAATTATTTGACCTTGGAGAAAGTAAGTTGAAGATCACTATCAGAAATATGTGTGACATCAATGTCGATTCCGTGAAGAAGCTGTTGTCGAAATATCTAGTCGAAAAACGTTCGAATTTTATACTTACCGGAAATGCATAGCGAAAGCTTCGGCTGCCGCTAGACCACGCACGATCTCACTCACTACATTAATTATATCGCGTTTGATAGTAGATTAAAGCAATCTTAATATTATTTCCTATTTACAAGTGAATCGTTGTTGTTTCCAACGTAGATGAAAATAATGTTTACTTTTGATGTTGGAAATTAACTGCCCATTAAACGAGAACTTTTGTAGATTTTTGGGTCTTAAAGGAATATCTGAGTTAATGGAAGAATGTTTTGACTATTGGAAAAATCGACAGTGACAACCACGTCGTCGTTTGAACACAAATCGTTCCAATAGATCTTAGACATGAGACGGTAAAGTGAGGCATACTTTCTGTAGGAAAATTTCCAGTGAAGGGATCAATATTAGAATTCTTCCACTTCAATTAAAATTAAAAAAATTATTACAATGAAAACATTAGTAATATGATAACACACATTCAACACGCATACAACGCTTTTTTAAAAGAAAGCGTATTAAAATTACTTATTAAAACACGTTAGAATTTATTTAGATATTCCCAAACATCGGTCACGGTGCGTTACACTTTGTGTTTTATGTATTTTGTTTATGCTTTTGTTTGTGTTTTATGCTTTGAACTTTGACGATTCCGTTAATTTTCTTGAAGAAAAGAATATTTAGATTGAAAGAAATGACTATTAAATTTTAAATTTGAGTTCATCGCGGGCAACTTTTCTAATGTTTTGTTCGAATTAAACATATATATATATATATATATATATATATATGTATATATATATATATATATATATATATATATATATATATAAACGCATTTGTCAAAATATTACCTTTCATAATTCTTGACCATTTCGCCTATTTTTTTTTAATTTCCATCCACATGATTCATAGTTATATTTAAAAGTATGTAATAGGTATAATTATACAATATCCACGTGCGTTATTGTGTAAACCAAAGCTAATTCTACTCTTTAGTAAAGGATCACAGGAAATCAATTGCGCAAAAAGTAGTGAATTAGATACACGCTTTCGATTATATCAAAAGTTTATCTTTAGATAAAAAACCGCAAGATGAAGTATTTAGTTATTAGGGTGCATTATTTATATATCTATGTTATGAAAATGCCTCTAGCTTATTAAAGAGTTCATTAAATCTCGTTACGGTTATTTTTATTTCTGTAGCATATAAATGACAAGCTATATTTGGCTTTTACTATTTCATTTTGAATATATTTGGCGTTATAATTTAATTTTTCACAACTAAATGAAACTACATGATGTAGTATTATTTCTACTTTATTTAAATTCTTTACCACGACCTGAATTTCGTTGTTTTTTTGACTAATTATCATACGTAGTCGAGCAATATAAAAAATCAACAAAGTATCTATACAAGTGCTCGTACTTAATTCATGTGATAGATTGCAATTGAATGAAACTTTAAGAGGAGCATATACTACAAAGGAATATAAATTAGAGAAAAAAAGAGGTTCCGCTCTTTCTTTTTCTATTATACAAAATTTAGTAAATAATAAAAATACATAAAATTTTAGAAACTATCCCTTAGGCAATGTAAATTGATTTCACTTAGTATGCCAAGGTTTAATTCGTGCTTTGTAAATGGGCATGAGGAAAACGGAATAAAAATGTTCCCTTTTTTTTAAGGCAATGTCATGTGATACTCACAAAAATTGATGATAAGCCGTAATAAGCACATATGTAAAACACAAATTTATCAGACTCAGAAAGGACTCGTCATATCGGATTTTCAGTGTACTCTCCTGTGGATGATAAAATGGTGTTTACTATTATGTAAATATGGAATCGTCCAACGAAATTAACTGATACAATAAACACTTGCTCACATTGGAGCTAATAGTTTAATGAACTCTTAACATGTTTTAATAGATTAGAAGAAATTCAAAGAGTATATAGATGGCGATAATACTATTTCTATCTAGGCTTAGATAGAACCTTGCTAGATATATAAAGCATAGACCTCATATCATAGGCTTTTATCAGCATTTATTATATACTTAAAAACATGTATTTTATTCAATAACTTTTAGGGCGCAAATGCTGTCAGTCCGTCCGTTCATTGGTATGTCAAAAGCTTCCAAAGGAAATAACATAGCGACTCGAAATTTCACACAATATTTAATTTCTTATAATAAAACAATTCTTTTAAAATTATGTGGTATTTTATTCAAGGAGGCCCTATATATGCATACCATAATATTTGGTCTAGGTTTGTTTAATATTTATTATAAAAGCTTTTTGTATAGAGTGGAATTGTTCAATTGGTCAAAAAATAAGGATACGGGAGAAAGTGTATATATATATATATATATATATATATATATATATATATATATATATATATATATATATATACACACACACCCTATAAGCATTATTTATATACATTTAAACAATTTACGCTTCATTCAAATTTTAAATAATATTGTTTGCTATTATTATTGTGCAAAAAATATGAGGAAAGCTCTGCAGGCGAATAATCATTTTTGGAATCCACAAACAAGTCGATCCCTTCCACCTCCCAATTTCATGACACTGTAAATTTTGTATATTGAATAAAGTTTCGTATTTAATTTTTTTCTACACTTCTTTTTAATACGAGTGACTTATTGTAAACACAGCGAAGAAATGTTTTGGTTTCATCTAAAAAAAATAACTTCTTCCTGTGTTTAGTTAAAATAGCTGAAAAAATGCACACTTTCGTTATAAAGCTAATTAAATGAAAGTCTATCTGAATTGGCATTGGAAGTGAGAATACATGAGTTTAATTATGTTGTATGAGAGACGCGAATGCAGAATTTTCAATTTGAATGCTTGATTCGAACGAAGCACTTGCAAGTATTGCAACAGAATTTTAAAATATTTTTAGTGAACTTAAATTGAATTCGGTATGTGAACACTTATTGCTTCAGTACGGTTTATTTTGATTGTCTACCACATCCTTATAGAATCTGAAAACAGTTCATTGAATCTTGAATTGTTGCATAATTGCGTACCTCTAAATTATTACCTAAATACGGACATCTTTATTTGCATAACTTAAAAATCAGTTTACTTTTCTTACATCGATGAAAAACTATGAAAAATTCTTATAAATTATGAAAATTTTAAGTTTCGTTCATCTACATCATTATTTCATTTGGTTCTATGGAGTGATGTAAAATATAATATGGCAACAGTCTATCGCAATTATGTTGAATAGTTTATAATGACACATTATTTTCCAAAACAGAAAGATGAACACTTTTACATTATGAGATATTTAACGATTATTTCGTAAAGTTTTAAAACCGACCCTTTTGAAAAAAGCAATTGGTGAAAATAAAAACATCAAGGCGAGAGAATAACATTACGTCAATCACATATTGTGACGGAGAATGGCGTCAATGAGGCGAATTCTATTTTTCCCATATTTTACTAAGCTTTAGACAAAGATTTAATGATGTCTTGTAAAAATATTTTGTCTTTATTACCAGTTGTTTCTTTTTCAAGGGATATGTGAGAAGGAATGGGAATTTTACGTGAAAAATTTAGTTGAGAAGCGCTGATATTATTCTCTACTAAAGTGTTTTTTGGGTCAACAAAAGAAATTGTCCTAGGAACTTTATCTTCATTTTAGTTCGTTTTTTTTCAGTTTGTGGCATATTTATGATGTGAAATGAAAAAAATATTGTTCCCGGAAGATACTACGATTAGCTATCCAATCAAAGAAACCCATAAATAGAGTCGTGATATATTTTCTTTTAACTGCTATGTCGAACAGTATTTTTATGATTCCCGGTATATGATACGTTGCCATCGTAATGATGACGCCAAACTTAGTACGGTATATCTGTTGTAAAATATGTAGGGAAAGAAACAAAGACATTAAAAGTATCATGTTATTTTCCTTGGCAATTTGTTTTACAACCACATAAGAACTATGATTATCTAGTCTCAATAGAACGTTATAATCAGTCAATTCATGTCGGATAAAACAGTCGAATTTCCTAACGAATTTATTGAAATCATTTTGCCTTCAATCTGAAGTATTACCTGTTCTAATCTAGCAATAGAGTAATCGTGAATAAAACGATCTTGAAATCATTTTCAGCGAAACAAAAACAGTATGTTTTATTTCCTAAATATGGAACTTATAGTAAGAGATACAAAAGCATAGGATTTTTTTGTCTTCTGATATCATTTACCAAAACTATTACAACCCTTTTGATGAATAACCCTATTATAAATATTTTTTAGTAATTACCAATGTCTTACCAACGTTTTTTTATATAAAAAGTTTCAGCCAATCAAGAATAACAAAGGTGATTACGAAAAAATTACCATTACCTAGTTTTATTAGGTAGTACTTCAGAAATTTGAAAATATGAACTAAAGTTTACTTTTCATCGGTTTTTAACCACGAATGCTATTGTAGCGCAATATCCCTTCAGAGACACGAAGTCGGTATGTTCTTATGTTCAAAGAAATTCAAGCTACGATGTTGCCAAAATTCCCACGGTTATTGCTATAATGTCGTGCTATAATGTCGATGTCGCTTCACCTTGGTCGTCCGTGTAATTCACTGCTTAGCTGCAATTTTTTTATCACCATATGATCATATAAATTTAGCCATATGCATGTACCCGTATGACCGTATATATATATAGCCATATGCATCTAGAAATATGACCATTATACATGTCGATCATATCATATGAGCCATGCAAGATGGTAGTGAATTTTGAAATGGATATCAAATAGTGCAAGTTTATCCATGTTTAGACTGATTAAGTACGAACACTTTATTTTCTAACGAAACATTCAATTTAAATAGAAATTACGTTTGGATGTAAGTGATTTTTTTCCATAAATAATTATCTCAATGGTCGTTGAGAATGTTTCTAAGAGATATTAATAAAGCTATTGACTCTACAGCTTTTAAAATTATGCTTTGCCCTGTATTGATGAAAAAATTGCAGTTTTATTTTCTGTACCATCAAACATATCAACCAACACCATTCAACCATTTCCTCATCACATCACATTCCATATATTTAAAAAACAAGAAATGTCCTAATCCTTCTCCTTTCATTTGACCTAATGTGCTTGTTATGGGTCGTTGCTTAAGTATATTTGTCAGTTTTAGGGTTGTATACTATACAATCGACGCAATGTTATACGTCCATCCGTTCGCCTGTCTGTGTAAACGAAATAAGGTAGAAACTTGAAATTAATACATAACATATACATTTTAACCCAAAACTATTTCGAGGGGACTTCCATACAAGTAAAGAGGGGGGGGGGGTAAATTTTTCCTAGACACGTTGGGTAGAAATCTTTATACAGAACACTATTTTTTTAAAGTTGGATATAGTCCACCAGAATTTTTTGAGTCAAAAAATCTTTTTGATCCCGATAATTTTTTTGGTGAAATTTAATTACATATGATTATATTGGATAGCCATCTCACTAACATCGCCAGTTTTAAACCAAAGTTCGACTATTTATATAAAATGTAAATTAATATTAAATAAAATGTAGATACGCATGTTCATGACACCATCATATTCAACCTTTATCATATGCAGTTTATTCAGAGTACCAGAATGCCAATTTACATGTATGTTTTAAAATACATACATTGATACATATTTATATGCATATATATATATATATATATATATATATATATATATATATATATATATATATATATATATATATATATATAAACACACTGGATGGCATCCTTTAAGAAACAATTCATCATAATGTTACACCCTACCTCACTTTATGTGTTCTATGGCAGACGATACATTTTTTTATAGTATATTATATTACTTACCATATATGAAAATTCATTTATTGTCTTAGCCGAGCTAGCATAATAGTTAAATATGCATTTGGTTAGCCGGTTTCGAGAATTCGACGACCAATTTAACTGTAACCTATGAAATTTAAAAAAACCGGTGCTCGCAATAACGGCCCTTTATAATTACGTATACTGTTTCAGAAAATTATACCACAAAACCTAGGAAGTTGATTAATAATGATGAAATCAAATATGACGCGCATACGTAGATGGAAAACAAATTACGTGCTGCATACTTTTGGAATATTTTATAGCACGAGTTGACATACTTTTTGTGATTAGTTACAAAGTAACAAATAAAAGGAAATTATTATATATGTGCATTTGTTTAAACAATTTCATTATTACCCTTTGTCGTTCAATGAAACTTAACATGTATCGTGAACGAGTTTATATTTGGCTGAACATATCAGCCGATCCACTTCCAGACATCTTATTTATCACTATTTTAATTATTTCCTGGTTATATGTGCATATTACATTTTTTATTTAATTTTTTAAACTTCAGAACCATCTTTTTCCATTTTGATTAGAATGTTCTCATATATAGTTTCACTTATTTGTTAGTTTTTGAAAATAATTTATATACATTCGTGTTCTTTAAATATCTCTACCAACTACATAATTTCTGCACCGGTCTACTTTGCTTTTGTCGACTTTTTTATTTTGTTCTAAATAATTTTTTATTGTCTATTTAAAAAAAAAATTGAAAACGGCATGATGATTTTACTCTACCAACTTCCTTTCCCAATATTCTAGTCTACTGACCTGTTCTGAGAGGCAGTAGCGTACAGTGGGTGTAATATTGGCGGTAGGGCGAATAAAATATTGTTTACCACATAAATTATCTACTATAGTTTTCAGCTTTAGTACGCAACTACTATAATTCTGAAGTGTTGACATAAGTAGATTAATGAAATCGAACTAAATCTGTGACTAACACTACTGCTCAACTAATATAACCTATCCTTAACTCGAGCCGTGCTACTTCCACGCTTATACTTCGTTTTACATTTTCCATAATATATATTTTCTTATTCCTCATTGGTTTAGCAAATCAAAAAGCTAGTTCTATAGTACCCAAAACACATGTTATTCGTGCGACTTGATTGTTTTTAATTCCATTGAATTATATATGGTACCCTGTAAATATAAAGTACCATGTAAAATAAATAAAATATCAAAAAAGGTAAGTGAAGTTTTAAGAAAAAATATCAAATATGAGTGCAATTTTGATTAGGTATATAAATGTAGTCATGCACACGTATAAACATTACATACACGCAAGTCAATCTCAACTCTTCCACAAAATGGTAGTAAATTAGTGAGTAAACTTCAAACATTTGCAAGTATTTCAATACGAACACTTTACACTTTTATTTTTAAAAGAAAACCTTCCACCTTAAATTTTCCACATGGAGTTGTTAATTATTAAGAGGAACTCCGTTTTAATGGAAGTACAATTTTTCCATAAGCAAATTTCTCAACAACCATTGAAGAAATGTTTCTAAGATAATTATTAATAAAACTCTCGACTTCACAGAATTCTGAATTATGCTTAGTCTTATAAAAAGAAATCTCAATTTTTATTTCCTGTACAAACAAACATATACTTTGTACATTACATCTCTTCTCACCCAAATTCGAATATTTTACCCATAAGTTAATTATACTTTAACCCTTAACCACCTACCACCGGTCTCAGAGACCGCAACGGATTTTTAAATTCAAATTTTTCTATGTGTGCGTGTCGTACGACCTCGCGAGTCCATGTACCTTTTCTACACGACAATCAGTATTGCGCTTGGGCTCGGCGAGTTAATACGTGCGCGAGTCTAGCCTAGGTAAGTAAAAATATTTCGCCAGCGGTCTCCATGACCGCACGTAGGTTGTTGTGTGATTATTTGTACTTATTTTTTTTTGTTGTTTTAGTGTCAAAATGAATAATAATAACAAAATTATTGAAAGATGGCTACAGCAAGAAATTTCTGATGAGGAGGAATCACCGGGTGAGGATTGCAGTGACGTGGAACCTGATGTAAGCGAGGATTTAGTGCAGGTAGAAGACTGTGAATCGGCGTCTGAAGTTGAGGGTGAGAATGAAGATGTTGTGAGTCCGTTACAGTCCATATCACCGATCTCTTCAAGGTCACAATCTCCATACAGGTCAACTCAAGAGACTAACTCTTCGGATGATAATATTCCGATTTCACGCTTGCAGTCCGGAGGTAGGCGAAGAAAATATAATTATTTTGGAAATAATCGTTTTCGATGGGCATCTACACCGAATATAGCTCGTTCAAGGACACCGCAGCATCATATTGTGCAACAAACACAAGGTGTAAAGCCAGCTTTTCGTGCTATTCTCAGTAATACTACTACGCCCCTGGATATTTGGAGTCTTTTATTTACTGATGAGATGTTAGATAAAATAGTACTACACACTAATCAAGCAAAATCAGACCGAAGTACAAAAAGCAGACTTGTGTGCATGATTTGGACCGTACCGAGCTAAAAGCTTTCATTGGGCTTTTGCTTTATACAGCTATATTCAAAGAAAATCACGAGCACTACACTTCATGGTACAGTACTGATGGAACCGGAAGATAAATGCAACGATATTGCATAATGAGTAAGAATAGGTTGGAAGTTCTGCTAAATACTATTCGATTTGATGATACAGAAACTAGAGAGCAACGACGTGAATTAGATATGTCTGCTCCAATTTCAGAACTTTTTCAGTCTTTTATACAAAATTGTCAAAGAGTGTACACGATTGGAACTTGTGCTTGTGCAGATGAGATGCTTGTAGCTTTTCGCGGTCGCTGCAAATTTAAAATGTATATGCCAAAAAAACCAGCTAAATATGGTCTTAAAATTATGTGCCTTACAGATGCAAGAAACGGTTACCTCCTAAATGCTTACATATACCTCGGCAAAGATTCTGATGGACAAAATTTGACACAAGAGCAGAAGCGTCAATCAAAACCAACTCAAGCGGTTCTAAGTCTTATCGCACCGATTGAAAATTCTAATAGAAACGTGACCGCTGACAACTGGGTTTCTTCGATAGAACTAGTCAATATTTTGAAAGAGAAGCACCTCAGTTATGTTGGTACACTCAAAAAGAACAAACGTGAAATACCGCCTGAGTTCAAACCGTCTAGAAATTGGCAAATCTAGTCCTCAATCTTTGGTTTTACCAAAAGTATCACTTTGTCGTCTTACGTACCAAAAAAAAATAAAGCTGTGGTTATGATTTCAAGTATGCATCATACTGCTAGTGTTGACGAAAGTAGTAAGAAACCGGAAATGATCTTATACTACAACCAAACAAAAATAGGCGTCGATTTACTGGATCAAAGATGTTCAAATTACTCTACTTCTCGTCGAACGCGAAGTTAACTAACTATATATAACTCTATATATAACTCTAACTATATTTTACAGAATTTTGGACATCTCTGCTTCGAATGCTTATGTCATCAGCCTCAGCAACCAAGCACAGGAGACTAGAAGTCGATTTAAATTTCTAAAAACAAAGTGAACACATTTATTTTAGCAGAACAGCTTACAAAGCCGCATATGGAACGTCGCGAAAAAATTGAACACATTCAGAGAGATCTTAAGAACTCTATTCGCCGTATTCTAGAGATCGGGGACGATAAACCAAGCACTTCTGATGTCGAAAAACTTGAAGTTCGTAAAACATGTTTTACATGTAATTCAACAAAGAAACGAAATACTGCTTACTTATGTTTTATGTGTAAGGTACCAATTTGCTTGGAGTGTTCGAAAAAAATGTGCTGTAACTGCCGCGAAAAAATATAAATGTTTAGGCGTTGCAGTTTTATTTATTTTTCGAAATAACTTTTATTTTTTTGTTTTTTTTTTAAAGTTTGTATATTTTATATATACTAAGAAGTTAAAAATTTAAGTTTCTAATGCTGTAGATCTCATTTTCTTAGAGTAGTAATTTTTTGTGCCATAATTGTTACTTTATAGAGATTTTATCAATATCTCGAGATTTTTATGTGATTGTTAGTAATTGTATATCTAATATAAAGCTTTTAAATATAAATAAGTATTTTATTCAATCAGATGTTTCATTATTACCACCAAACCAAAATTATAGGGAATATCATATTAGAGTCTCTGAGACCGCACGTAGGTAGTTAAGGGACAAACATGTGCGGTAGGTGGCTAAGGGTTAATAGTTATATTGTGCGTAAATTGTTATGATACCTCTCTGTTTGTATGCTAAAATATTTACTAGATGATATTCTTTTAGAAAAATATCACCGTAATGTAAAAATCTACATTAAATAATAAGTTTATATTTTCGACGACTAAAACCATTGTCATTTTATTTAACGAAAGGTTGTGGAATGGCTTGCCGGAACTCTGCACCATAAAACATTTAGTTCATATTTGTGACTGAGGACAAATCTAATCTCTGCCTCAATATATTTTATTTTTTTAGTATGTTATATTTACACAGACAATATATTTAAACTTTTAATAACTCATATTTGTATAGGATATTACATTACGGAAGCGTTTGTAATTACGTATGTACTTTTTTGATTATTTATTTATCGAAAATTCAATTGAATATACTGCTTTTATTATAGAGTCTAATTATACTAATTCACATCATAAGAATTCAAACTAAAAGTGTTTTAATAAGAAGATATCATTTTCCGAGTTTATCGTTCCAGATAGAAGATTAATAGCTTTGTTCTTTTCGATCACGGTGTAGTCTCAGATTCTGGACAGAAAACATTTGTAAAAATATCACACACAAGGTACAATAGAGAATACGCATGGGAAATAACCACAAAAGTTTATTCATTATTTAACTGCAAGTAAAATACCCCGTTGTCTTATAAAGCAATACTCTAGGCCACGTTCAGACTACTGCAGTTTTGACATAATATGCACTCTATTAATAAAGAAATAACTCACTTTAGAATTTGCAGACGTTAATCCGTTACCTTTATGTGAACATCCGACATTTTGGTATTCTGAAATATCACTGGCGCTATATTTAAAAGGTTGATATGATAAATTAATAACTGTGTAAATTAACTGCTCATGAAATTACTGCAGGACTATTTAAAATAAACGTTTATATATTGTATAAGTAACATTTACATAAGTATAGAGAAGAAAAAAATGTTACGTAATTAACATTATCAAAGTAACTTTCGGGATTAAAAATGCCATTTAATTCTTGATATTATTATTGTTGGTATTCTGTCAATAGCAAGCTGAATTCTATCGAATGGAGAGGTGAACACATTTATTTTCAGGTTATGTTTGTTTCGATGATAATTATAATTAAATTATTACATAAACTCTTTTTTGGTTTTAATTTTGAAATTAAAATGAGAAAATTTATCATGCAATAAAATGAAATATAATTTAATATTTCATACTTAGAAATGATTTTAAAAGTATAGTTCTATAAATTTGAATAGATATCTCACCTGGGCTACATTTTTCAGCGCTACGCAAGACTTTCATGAATTTTAAAGCTAAAACTGCAAATCAACGCTCAATAATACAATAAGTTTTGTCGTGACAACAAATAATATCATCGATATAACAAAATAATACCCATTTCAATTGAATATAAGGTAGGCATGTATGAGGTTGAATTTCATGACAATGTTATATGTGTGTGCATATACATATACACATATATATATATATATATATATATATATATATATATATATAAGGCCAATTTCACTTACATAAACAGTGTAAAAGTGTATATTGTGCAAATTTCAGCCCCTCTTGAAAGTAAAACTCGGTTGCAAGGAATAATTATTTTAAAGTGAATATATAATTTATTATTTGTTAATTTTAACTCCTGTAAAATTGTAATTTATACCCTTTTTTTATTAATTATATTATAATTTATTTATTAATTATATATGTGATTACAAACAACAATCGCAAGTTTTAAATACAATTCAAATCGTAAATTGATTAACCTAGATAGGTTGTTCAATAAGTTTTGGCGATGAGAGATGGCGCTATTAGGTTCGTCGTTTATTTCCCCAAATATCTGTTAATTTTTTAGTATATTTACAGATGTTCAAAGTTGACGTATCATAGTATTTTTTTTACAATGGAAAACATTTAATATCGTGCGGTGATACAATTTATATTTTTGGAAGGTGTAACACCAAAACAAATTCATGAACGATTATTGAAAGGATATAAGAAATCTTCATCTTTAGTTAGAACAGAAGAAACATGGGTTGTTGAATTTAAACGTATGTACATGTACGACTACGTACATGTCTTGGCGATCCACGTTAAGAACGTCCAGAAACTGCAACAACATCAGAAATCGTAGCAAAAATACAGGATATGGTTTTGGAATCGTCGATTAACCGAAATAAATTTAATAGAAGCTCTCTGGATCTCATCACGTAGTGTGAGCAATATTTTGACTGAGATTTTACCTTTCAGAAAGCTATATGCGCACACATATGGGTGCTACATTCTCCAACAATGGAACAAAAACACTTTCGAATGCGACTTTCTCAACAAGATATGGAGGATTTTAGAAAGGATAAAAATATTTTATATATTATTATATCACTATGAATAAAACTTGGATCTACCACTATGGTTGTTAATCAAACAAGAAGCTAAGAAGTGGTGTGAATCCGGTCCTTCGGCTCCGAAGCGAGTTAGGGTCCATAAATTAGCCTAGAATGTGTTTGCATCGGTTTTCTGGAATGCATAAAAATTTTGTTCATAGATTACTTCCAAACTTATAAAATAATAAACTTAGATTATTGTTGTAATATTTTGGATCAGCTGGATATAAAAACTAGTGAGAAAAGACCTGGTTTATAGAAGAAAAACATTATCCTTCATCAAGATAACATACCCTTAAATACAGCTCAAAAAAACATTCGGTAAATTAAAGTATGAATTGTTGCAATTTCCACCCCATTCGCCAGATCTAGCTTCTTCTGACTTCAGGCTTTTCTTACATCTTAAAATTCATGCGTAGGAAACGATTTTCATCGAACGAAGATGTAATAGCAACCGTGGAAGCGTATTTCGACAGTCTTCCGGATTCTCACTTTAACGATGGAATTCATAAATTAGAAGATCATTGGAACAAGTGTTGAAATTCACGGAGAGTATGTTGAATAATAAAATGTGTTTCAAATCATAAAATCGTATTTTTCTTATCGAATGACAAAACATGTGAATGTATTACCACTTATAATGATTGTTTTTAGGAAATTAGACGAAGAGAGTCTTTTAATTATGAATCGTGCTGTCGTAAAGCTAGTACAATGGTTGTTTCAACTTATTGATTCTAGTCCAATCATGTGTATTGGATTCGATGTATTTTCCTACTAACAGGTTTGTAAAATATTTAACTACTTTCGGTCATAACATATATTTTAGGAGTAATAAAGTTAAAACTGAAAACAAATTTCAATTTCACTACAGAGTAAACATAAATATAATTTATTCGTATTTACTGTGAAGTACGTAGACTCTTTAGCGTACTCGCGAATGGAGTTTAATATTCGAACATATTTTCATGAAATATATCTAAATATGTTTGGGAATCGGATGTCGGGTACCTAATTTCTGACTCGCAATCTTAATTTAATATGACAACATAACTAGTAAAATAATAATTTTTCAGAAGTGATAATGACAGTAAGTTATTTTTTAATAAGTTATTCAATGATAATTTCTTATTTTATTAAATTAAGTTTATTTTATTAGACAAGTTAAATATCTCAACCAATATTAACATTCTGTTTTATTCTACAGTTCCATAATCTAAAAGTCCATTCAATATATTTTACAATGAGCAAGATGCTTTACTACGCTATGAATACAGGTCACACAAGGATGATTGTGATGATTATGACTACAATAGCGTCGACAATTTTTTTCTCCATTAGGCTAAAAATTAAAAACGAACCTTGTACTTATCCATTAGGAATCCATTAAAAGATGACTCAGCCGATGGCACTAATTACGGTGCTTACAATATAAAAATTGAAATAGGCTACAAAAATATTGGAACGGTATCACTAAAATTTAAAACAAAATATGTACTATCTATATATATTTTGGAAGATTGAAGGTACAATATTCTTATTTAGAGCTAAAACCTTTTTACTGTAATTATGAAATACAAAAAATATTACTAACAATTTATTAAAAAAATGTAATAAAATATTGATTACGCGGTATACACGTATTTTCTTAGTTCATAAATTACAAAATGAAGCAACTCTCTACATAAAAATTTTATATAACATTTATTTTCATTATGAGCATTGTTTGATAGAAAAACTCATATATATTTAAAGAATATATCATAGATTTAAAATATAATATACTTTCAATGATAATGTATAATAACAAAGCTGATAATTACAGTAATCTACGTTCACACATTTATACATAATTATTTTGTTATAAGCGTGTATAACTAGCAAGTCGTTACACTCCGTATAATATTTAAACATACTTAAAAACACTTGACTGAATATCTTAAAAACATAAAATATAAATAAGTTAAGTTATACTTTTCGCAAATAGATATGTATCCATTTCGAATTCTTTAATATTACAAAATAATAATATAAATATTCCATTTAAAAAAATTGACGTGATTTTAACAGGGTTCCTACCCCATTCAAATAACCTAAATTTGTTTCCAAAGGTAATAAAATATTCCCCCAAACCGTCTTCATTTATATGATTTGCAACCCAATGTGATCAAGGCGGTGTCTAGATGTAAATTACTGGTGACGTAACAAGGTAATATCACATATGTCCGTAAATGATTAGATTCAACTATATTTCTTTACATTACGATGAATAATTTTAATTCTCATTGCGGGTTTCCTACCTGGAGCGTGAACATATTCACATTATTCAATACGCACCCATGTCATTAATTATTTTTTGCAAGATACAAACACTTTTTTAATTGCTTTATTTTTATCGTTGTTGAAAGACTTAATTTTAACATTGAACGTTGGATCTACGTAATGTTCCAAAACAGATTATTTTACTTTATTTTTTACACTTTTTTTTCAATTAGATACTGCATTACTTATTTGGTTTTCGAGATGTATTGAAACCCTTTGGTCACACGGCATAAATTCCTTATTATTATCATTGAATAAATTGTATAGGTATCTCATCAAAATGAAGTCGTAGACTCTAAAAATGTTATTGATTTTAATGATTATTTTGATATTTAATATTACAACAATTTTCACTTAAACTATAATAATATAATTACACCAAAGTAATATAAATACAACTCACAAGTATCGTTTTACATCATTTGCTTATAAATCTATTTCATAATTTTGTTGTATCGATTGTTCATTTAATAAATATAATCTATACATACTAAAAGTATTCAAATTCTGAGAAAAACAATAATTTCTCATTTGACAGTATAAAAGCCACTAATATTATCCGAAGTAACAAAAACAATAATATAAAGCGTTGTCTATAATAAGTTCTAAACAAAAATCATACCTTTATTCATATGATCTAATTATACATAATGCTACTACTTCATTTAATTGTGAACAATGAATTTCTACAAAATTAACGCCAAATATATTTAATATAAATAAGTATGTCGTCTTGTTGTAAACGGAAATATTACAAAATTTCAATAACATTCTGAGAGTCAAACATAGTTCAATTACACTTTTATACAATCGATTTAAATATAATAACATAATTCCCTTTAATCGATTTTAGTTATAAATATTTTATTGCAATTAATATTTCATAATTAACATGAACCATTTTTAACCACCATTTATTGTTAGTAGAAAAGTTGAATCCAGCGTGTTGGCAAATTTAACGTTGTCATTAACCCCATCAAATACGTGGATAAGTTTTATACTGTAACTATAAATAAAATTACTTGGTACCATGAGAATGGAACCTTTATAGATATAATTTGAATAGTATACATTTTCATCAAAGATTATCAGATTTAATTTCTTTGGGTGGATCTTCCACAGAAATTGATTGATCTATTGATCAAAGAGTAGTTAATATATTCACAAAGATTGTTATCATAAAAATTTATGCATATATATGCATCTCATACGCCATTTCATCAAAGTCAGGTACAAAGAGATATATCTTTAAACGTTACTTTTACGAAATATTTAAAAAATTCAAGAGATACAATATATGGCACCCCAAATTATAAAAAAATATTCGAGATTTTATAGGAATGCTACTAGTAACTAATAAGGGTATATTATTAGCAAAATACATCAATCAGCGTTGATTCAACATATCAGTGTTGTCCTCCGAAGGGGCTTGTTATGTAAATCTAGCAAAAAATTATTCAAATGGAATGTATCGAAACAATAGAAACTATCCATAAAGAATGTCTGCATGGGTGATAAAAGCAATATAATGTTGAAATTAAAATATTATTTAAAATGGTTGTACAAAAATTTTTTATTGAAAACTTTTAATGACAAAACGATAAATTTTATTTTTAATTGCGTTCATAACGTTTTGAGGTTACCAATTAGAGAAATTCGTTGTAAAAAATATAAAGCAAGAATTAAGGTAATTGACTAATCACCAAAATCCCATTATAAAAAGTAATGATATTTTGACACAATTACATATAGAGGTGTAAGAGATTTGAATTTGACCTTTAAAAAAAGGATGAAAAATGCTTCTTCACCAAAAAAATACAGAAGTGTTTGTATCTAGTATCACGTAATCAAGAATCTGTAGGAATACCGATACAAGAAATAGAACTGTTTATGGAATTATCAACATATTAATCAAAAGCTACAATGAGTGAATAATACTGATAACAATCATAATAAAAATCAAGATAAAACAAATTTAGCGAAGAGTATATCTCAGGGAATTCAGTTTGAAGAAGTCAAAATAATTTTAAAAAATCAAGTCGAAAATTTGTATAAAAGGGAGAATTTCAAATTATTTTTATAATCGCAACAATTAAAATGGCATGGAATAAATTAGAAACTGTTAGAATTTATATTTAATTAAAAATTTAAGGTCCACTAACACTTAGGTTAGTTAGCGATATTATGAATCTAGCTAATGATATTATGAATCCATTAAAAAATTATTCGGTGGGAATTTTTGTATAACTTTTAGATGACATCATTACACTAATGGATTATAAAGTCTATCGGTGGATTAATTTTAGTGATAGAAACCCTCAAACATATGAATTACGTAAATAGATATTAAAAATATAGTTAATACATTTTCTAAATAGTAATACATTTTCTAAACGAAGAAGATTTCGTCGAAAGATATTTATCTCTTCATATAAAAAAAGGAACAGAATTGACAAAAAAACCAACATTACTCTAGACGTCCGTAATGTTAGACAACAATATATTTGCCAAAATAACTTTAATTGTTGTATAATGAACAATCCGGATCTAAAAGTTAGTAGCATTTAAAAAAAGCGCTGAAAGTGAAAACATGGCCCTATTTTATTTAAAAAAAACATAAGGTGATTTAATATATTCATACAAACATATTACATTGTATTCTTCTAGTTTAACGTGTAACCGGTTAACGTCAACCCCAACAATATGATGAAAGTGTAGTAAAAGCTTTATGACAAAGTCGATAATAAAGAGTGGGATGCAAAAAGTTGCTGTGAAAGATTACGTGCATAGTTGCAAAACTGAACATTTTTTTTGTGGAAAGCATTTTAATGACATAATCCATAGAGGCCATTATTGGTATAAATATATAATATAAGTTAAATCTCCTAATACAAATTTATCGACCCAGTTAGTATACATCCTATTAACACCTAACCTAACATAAACTATTAACCGACCGCTATCTAACCGGTCCCAACACGACCCGACCCGACCCGAACCGACGGGATGCGAGGTAATCCGACACGATTCGATCCGATCCGACTTGACCTGAGCCAACCCGACCTTGACCCGAGCTCAACTCCATCCGAACCGTCCTGACTCAACCCAACCTGATCCGATCCTACCTGACCCGATCTGACCTAACCTTACCTAGCCTAACCTAACCTAACCTATTATGTATAAACGATTCTCGCTTAGTCTCGGCTCGTTTTGCCACGCCACACCTCGTTCCTATGGAACCAAATAATACAACTAAAAAAGGAAAAAAATACCTGATAAATTCGCAATTATGTCGCCTTGTATTATGATAGAATCTTCGAAATAACACAATAACTACGAGTTATCAAATGATAGATTTCAACCAATTAAAAAGGGAAAAAAATACCTAATAAATTCTTAATTATGTCGCCTTATCATATGAAACAACCATGTTTTCATATTTTTTTATCAAACGATAAAATCAGAGAGTATCCACCACGCCCAATTGAAATATGGTGATATATATAATCTTCAATGACTTTAGACGCAAAGCTCTAACTCACTTATCTACATGCCTCTAAAAAATTCTGCAAGAACTTTGTAGCTTTTACTTCACTACTTTTTACGGATAACTTTTTATAGAGTAACTTGGCTCTTTTTAAAGGACTTCTTTTGATAAGGTTTAGTTATACAAATACAGGACTTTATTCTGCGCATCTTTAAGTATGTTTACTTTTTTGTATAGATATAAGGCGCAATGACGGTGACAATGTTTTAAATAAAAGCAGACCTTTGCA
The DNA here is from genome assembly GCA_039881145.1 of Druceiella hillmani. Classification (NCBI taxonomy): domain Eukaryota; kingdom Metazoa; phylum Arthropoda; class Insecta; order Lepidoptera; family Hepialidae; genus Druceiella; species Druceiella hillmani. The sequence continues at coordinate 40,507,888 of JAYKKI010000012.1, read as the reverse complement.
GGTTGTTGCTCCAATGCTTGCAGCATTACTGATGTAAATCTTAACTCGTAATAAAACCCATTTTTTTTACTAGTACCATTATAATTACGTAAAGGATTTTAACAATTTTAATATAAAAAAAACAGCCTATATAAAGAAACATTTTACGTAATCTATGCCACAAACTATGCCACCAATTATTTGCAACAAAAACGTTTTCATATTTATAAACCGTACTTATGCTTATATCTATGTGTAATTTATTTTTGAAGGTTTGATTAAAATCCGTAACGAACTGAAAGAAAATATTTTAGTTACACTGCAAGCCGATTATAAAAATGTTATTTGGAGAAAAACAACATTAAAGTTTTGCATCTGATTGCAACCCTAAATAGCTATAAGTTAATCACGGACAGATTTTATTTGTGACTTTAAACCATCATTCACACTCAAAAATTGAAAATCGATTTATCGAGCCTCTGAAACCGTTTTACTGGTTAGTTTCTATAATTATTTGTAAAGTCATTTTTGAGAATAATGTTATTTTTTCAAAAATTTTTGCAAAAAATTCTTTTAGAATTTCGTTGCCAATTTGGTCCATTTTCAAATTTAAACGAGACGCGAACTTATGTTTTTCTGCTAAAATTTTGATAATCATTTATTAACTGTTGCTTTCTGTAGGTTAAGAATCCTAAGTGCAACTATTTCTATTGTTTAATAAAACAATAATATGAAAATATATTATTACAAAATACTAACCAACCTAATATTTGGTTTAGCGGTAATTTTCATACTAGAGCTAATTTGTGTTTTTCGGTCCAGTTTCAAGAAAATTTAATTTTTAAGAGGCACAACAATAGGCATAGTTAGAGTGACTTAATACAATATAAAATTAAGTTCATTTAATAAGATGAGATTAATAAATTTCAACTAAGTAAATTACTTTGACAAAGTTTACGTACCCTTACGGTTACTTACCCCTTTTATAATATTAATTTTAAACGGACAAAAATTTCACAGACTTTCGAGGCAAATATCAAAGCAAGCTATATACTTATTGCAACTCGAACTTGTCACATATTTTCACATGCTTTAAAATTGTGTTAGTATAAATTAAATTAGCTCGGTTGATTTAATCAGATTTAATAAAAAAAATACGTATCAAACATTGTATTTAATAGCATAAAAATAGAAGTATGTATATTAAATTAATTATCCTGAGACATAATCCCAAGCAACCCAAATCATGTTAAGCTGACAAAATATGTAAATCTCTAGAAAGTCGAGCCTGAGCGATCATAAAATTATTTCACACGAAAGACGGCGTTAGCCGCTAATATAATTGTGTACGTGACGGCGGGAAATGGGATTACTCTCTGTGTAGATCTTGCGCGGCTTTCAGTTTTTCGTCTCAACCAACTGCGTTCTTGATATTATCAATAAGGGCTATTGCAATTGAATTCGGCGCTAGAGACGCTAGTATACAGTAAAGTCTAAATGTCAATGAACATTTACTGCTTATTTGCTTTATAGTGCGAATTTTTTAAAAACTTATTGATTGTTGTGAAAGTTTTTCCATGTCTGAGTAATTATGGAAGACTTACAATACAATGGTCAATGAATGTTATGTGCTCTAAAAAAGAGTTAAGAAAAAAAGGTGCAAAATTAACCGGGCGTAAAGGACAGCTAATTCAGAGATTAGTACCAGTGGGTTTACTACAACATTATTTGTCAAAAGTACGCAATCTTTATCGAGTTTTGAGTTATGCTTTTCTATTGTACTTCAAGATTATTATAGGAATAATAATTTGTTTGAAACGTACAAGACGAAGTACCGTAAGATGATTTAGTGTACATAGTTGAGTAATTTAGTGACCTTAGTGAAAAGTATCAAACAGAAAATTTTTTCAATTAATGTGCGAGTGTATATTATGAAATTTTTAGTTTACGTATATTATGAAATTTTTAGATTTAGAGAGTATTCTGAATGGCTAATCACAAAATACACCTGCAGAAAACAAACAAAAATGAAAATCTTATATTTGAGATTCAAGAATATAATATCACAAAACGAAAACATAGAAACTTGTGTTTTGATCCACGTCCTGTTAATACTCGCAACACTCGTAAGACAATGATTTTGTAAGGAATAGTGAAATACATTATTGCTCTTTAGAGAAACACGTTTTGGTATTAGTAGAATTTATAAAGTAGCTTCTCTTAACGAAATATGTAATAATCATGACTATCTGAAATTACCTATCCTTGAATATATCCTAAATAGAATAACTGTGAGTTCCTATACTCTACTACTTTATATCTAATGTGAATCTTCTTTTATCTTCAACAGAATTCGATCACATAGAGTTAAAAAGAGGTTATAGCAATTGAAGCATATAAATCTATGTCGCACAACAAATTACAATGTTGTAGATTTTTTTATTTCTAGTCAATATCCATACATTGGTGGTTCGCCTGATGAATTAATTGGAAACCTAACCATAGTGGAAGTGAATAGTCTACTTTCAATAAAAGATGAATTTATCTGAATATATAATTATAAGCGTATAGAAATTGTCAACAATGATTTTTGCTTTAAAGAAAATATCCCTTACTATTTTAAAATTCAAACGCAGCGACTTGTTACTGGGAGGAAATATTCTGATTTTTTTATATAAACAAACCGAGATAAAAGAGAATCTATGTCAATAGAAACCACAACCTTATTTTGCAAGTTATTATTCCACAAATAATTGCTTTTTATCATGCTTATAAGTACAATAGTTACTTTTTTTTATAAATATGATAAATATCAGTGAGCAAAAAATTTTCCAAAGGTAAACTTAGATTAATAATAATTTAGAGATGGACAAACTATGACACAAAGTTATTGTATAGCTATGCCATTTGTGATAATTTACATAGAAAAGACCAAGGATTTAAATAAAATTTAATATATAATAATTATTATATTCATTTTATAACACGCTTAATCGTAGAACAGTACCCATATTAAAATTTAATTAACGGTACCCTTGGATACTTATGTAACCCAATGAAAAAACCATATTTACAAAAAATTATAAACTTTTATTAAAAATCAACTAAAATATATTTTCATATATTTTTTTAACAATAATTTCAGTCTTATTGAACACAATTAAGGCACATTAATTAAGAACTATGAAACAGTTTTGCCATGTTTTGTGTAGGTGCTCATTTAATCTTTGGACCTTGGGCAGATAGAACACCTTCCAGATTTTGGAATTGAAGGGGTTGCCGCAGCTATTGGCTGTTTTTTTTTTCTTAATATATCTCCAATATTTATTATTTGTAGGGACGTTGGCAAAGTTTGGTATTGATATCTCTCTTCCAGGTGGGGGTCTTCAGGTAAGTGCGTAAAGCGAGAGTCTTCAGGTAAGTGCATCTATTCATAAAATCTTGGTTATTAGTGTCATTTGATAAATGCAGCATAATCGTGGAATTGAGCCCCACGATATTTAGTATTCCGTAGAAGACACAAAGGCTCCAGTGGCAACTTTTGCGCGATACGCTGTAGGTGTGAAAAAGTTGGTCAAATGCATCAACTCCGCTTGATTATAAAAACTTATTATTTCCGGCAAATTAACGGATTTATCTTTATCTACTTCGTAGTGTATGGTGGAAAGCATGAAGACGTTTTTCTTCTTTCCTTTACCTGGATGATGGAATATAATATTCCTCTGTGGGGTTCGTGATGAACGAGGATGACATCAATGCCATACAAATTTTTGAGAATTTTTCTGTTTTTGTCTGCCTCTACCGCGCAAAATATCTGGATTCCCTGGGGACAGTGACTGGTGAGGCATTAGAAGTCAACTGCGAAGTTTCTTCAAGTTCTTCATCGGAATCCTGAAGTGACTCTATTTCTAAAACACCAGGACTATCAACGGCTCTTAAATGCTCCTCAAACCGAAAGTCTTCAATTATTTCATCTGGTTCATCTTCTAACGCCTCGCCTAGAACGAAATCTTATCCATCTTCCGTCTCCAAAGTATTGTTCTTAATTTCGTTGTTGTGTAAAATACGTCGGGAAGTAATCTGAAAAAAACAATAGAATAAACTAGTAGCCAAAAACATGTAACAAAACAACCAAAACATGTAACAAAACAAATACCTTTTGAAAACACAAAAAAACCTACATTCCATAACAAATTTATGTGTAAAATATTTAAACAAGTTGTCATTCAAACCTCTATCAAATTCATGTCAATAAATCATACACAAAAAGCAAAATAGTAAAAAAAAATTAAATACTTACCTTGAACATACCCTGGAGTACTGGTATATTCCAACAAGCAGCGTACCATGTCCACCCACCAGCTGGACCACCGTCCGGCTAAAGTATCCATGCGCCCCCCACCCCGCGTAAATACACGGACCCGCGATATAAACCGTTGTATAGAAAATAAGTTATAAATTATTTTTTTTATAATTTGTACCCAGGATACGTTTCTAGGGTTAAACGAGAAATATATATTTATATTATATTGCTTCTAAAATTGGCAAGCACAAAGCACACCAATGTTATTCTTCCATCTAGGGTTACCAAAGTAGATCCCAACTTAAAATTATGTTTTCCCTAAACCGATTACACGCTCGACATTGATCTATTCACACAGTCGTCAGGATTAAAATGTTTTGTACAAACACGCGAATGTTTTGAAGGAGTAAACTTGTCTCTGTGCATCGCTACCAACCACTGTTTTAAGCGAGTTTTGTCTTTCGGAAACATATGTCATCCTTTCCTTTCAGAAAAAAGCGAGACTGCATAAAACTAAGGCATATTTAAAAACCTTCCAATTCCAATTTTATCAGCATGGCTTTTTTCAATTTTACCCATTATAAATATGATTCCATAGTACAATAACAATAACTTTGATACTTTACAGGATCTTACTCACCAGTGGCGCCAACTCGCGAGAAAAAAAAGATAGCCCTCATTACTTATAATAAGCATAGTATCTTGTTAGGTTCTTCGCTTATTAAGCATTTGATCATTGCTACCTATGTTCAGAGGAAAAACGAAACACACTCGTGTCGTTGTAATTGTCCATAGTTGATCGAACATTATGTTCATAGTTTATCGAACGCCATCAGTAAAACTAAAATATGGATTTCCAGTAAAAATATATTGTCCGTTAACAAATTTATAAAAGGTATTATAATATTTACGAACTCAGTTCAGGAATTGCGAGTTATTAATTTGTCCCCTCATACCAGAATTGTATCGAAAAGTTAGGGCCAGCGGGACCTAAAGAGATATTGTGAAATTAATTATATATTGTGAAATGATATTGGTGAGTAATAAGATTACAATGTGAACATGTTCAGCTGCTGAACTGCAAGAGTCCCTGTTACAATTGACCATGTGCATGCTACACAGCATATATTTGAAAATCGTATTATTTAAAATTACTTCAGGTGAAATAATGAAATAAAAACTGTATGCGATAAGTTATTGTTCCATCTTAATATGTCGTAGAATTTTGGAGCTATTTTTACTGATTGAACAAAAAGTATAACAAATTTTTGTTTTTTATATTTCCCGCGGAGAAACAATCACATAAAAAATACATAATATGGATTATTATGTCTACTATTACCACGAACTAGTTTATTTGGAATAAATGGGTGCGACACTTCCAAAAAGTTAAGCCTCGATACGACCGAACTTTTTTGCCTACTATTTGACATCTCTTTTTTATATACATTTTGAAAGAGAGTGAGATAATAGGTGATTATAGTCATGAGTTTATAATTAAATAAATAATAAACGCTTTGATTTTTGCAGGTAATATTTAAGTATACTGGTTAAACTAGTAAGTACGTGGCTAAATATTATCTCATTTAACAGTTACGTAGTTATTGGTTTACGTAATAAATGTTATGTTACTAATTTTTAATGTTGTTTAATATAATATTCACTGAGTGTGAAAACTCTTTATTTAATTAGTATTGCTATATCGAGATGCATTCTAGAGGTAAATTAACCTCGTTGCTTTCCGCTCGTTGGTTGATTATTGTTATTGTTTTGTTTAGTTGCCCTACATGAATAAACACACACAGGTTGTTTTAGTGAATATTTAATTGTTATTTAGTAATTGTTTGATTGTGACTGAACATAACGACACTTAAAAAATTATAAATTATTTATTTTCTTTTAGGGAGAAAAATTAATTGATTTCAGTAAAAAAACTGATTTAATTTATTTATAATTTTCAAAAAATCCTTGTATGACAATACTATGTTAATACATGTTAACTTTATTTCACACTATTCCTCTCCTTCCTATCTATGCTATCACATATGTTTTGTGTAGTGTCAAGGTAAAATTTGTTTTGTACTCTCAACCTGTTAATGGATGACTTGTGAGTAGAATATAACTTATAATATATCAATCTAGGTAAAATTAGGCACAAATTGACATAAGTTTATCTTGTATAGGGAATCTATGAAGAAGATTCTAATATATGGAAGTGTTAAAATATTGCTAACCATACTAATTTTTGATGGTGGAATTTCATATCTGATCAATATATGGCTGATTATCCTGAAAGGAAGGAAAGGACTTCTCTGAATTTATTACTTTAATTAAACGGGACTGTTAAAATATCGCCAATATGCTAACGTTGCCTTTTCCTCCCTGTGTAATCTTATTAGTTTATGGTAGAGTTACTAAAAACCGTGTCTCGATCATCGTATTTCTTTTTATTCTCAAGAACATCAAGAGTTGTGGAATCCTTATCAAAGGATATCTCAAGAATAACTCCCCTGATTCCACCAAATTAATATTAATTTAACATTATCTCTTTCCGAATGTTCGTGAAATTATGGTCTTATATTAGCTTTTACAGCATTTTCTACGATTTTCTGGAGTTTTTTCCTACATTCAGAAATCTCCTGCTCTCATATTGACCTTTTCAGGATTTTCTCAAATTTACCGCATAATATATCTTTCCGGTATAAATTAATTATACAATGATGAAAATAGTAACAAATCTGCCGGTAGAAATCAAGTTATATAAGGACAACATTTATTCACATCAAATCAAGTACAAATGCTATAACTTTTAATTTAACCGAAATTTACAAAGAATTGCTCCATAAAGCTTCCGAAAATCGGTGTATGGTTATATATACGCGTGGTGACAACACACAAATCTCTGCGTGTGTTAATATTTTTTTATATCTAAGAAATGTAAAATATGAGCTATCTAATAAATAGATCGCGGACTTTTCAGTACCCACAATACTTTTATACTGATATATGTATCTTTGATTGTTTAATTTTTCAGCACTTGGTAGAAATACGCTCGTATAAATATTTTGCCGCTGTATTATTTAGAAAATTGCGATTACTCAATTATTTTTACGTAGTACAGAATACCTTCACATGTCAAAGACTTCTGTAATTTTTTGGACAAAGGTGAAAACCGTATTATAATTAACTTAGTAGTTCTTGTGTCTTTTAATTAACAAACTGAAAATACATGCGAGTTGGAATTTTCTTTTATAATACATAATGATCAATACTAAAATAAACTGATCTGAAGTTACGTTAATTTAATATATAATACGTGTACAATTGATGATTGGCACCATTAGCTACTGTGACTTCAAACTTGGACGCCCAGAATAGCTATTAAGAGTATTTCCTCCAAGGCTTGATAGACCTGTCTCTGAAATTTCAATAAAATTTATCCAATTACATTCAGTATAAGCAAAAATTAATACCCCCCGTCATACTTCGGATAGAACATTATCTTTAGTAATATATTTTGAAAAAAAATATGCTATAATTAATTAAATTGTAAAAAAATATTTCCATATTAATAACCGTATTACGCATAACATACTCGTAAGTTTTGAAACTTGTCTTTTAAAATTATCGCCGCAAAAAAAATAAACACGAAATTATATCATTTTTTATATTTTCTCTGCTTACAATATGAAAACGAATTTACAAAATGATTTCTTTTCTGAAGAAATATGAGCATTTTACTGATGAAGTGCTTCATAATTAAAATATACTTTCTTTGTTGAACTTAAAATAATTAAAAAGATACTAAAATACCAAAACATGTTAAAAATATTCAGTTTTATTTTTCTGATGTCCATAATTTTAAGTCTAATCAACTGTGAGGAACTCTTAAATACATGAAAGTCACTGGAATAAATCAAGTCATAATCAAAACTATATTATTTAATAAGATTATATTCATGAATTTAATAAGACTACATGCAGTAACATGACAGTAGACTACATGCAGTCACTTTTCGGTATTTTGGACATTAATATCTCGCGAAAGAAATACCATAACAAAATATTCGTACTGTATATTTGATAGCATTATAAAAAACTTTTTCTGTTATACCCACTCAATCGAGACCACGATAAAAAGTATTTCATCCCCAAGTTTCATGTCATAAAAATCAATTAATTTCAAAACGTTCTATGTATTGGGTGTTATTGATCTACGTGTATTTGTAAGATTTTAGAAACGAACATAAATTGAAAGAGTTATTTTGAAGTGATATAGGGATGGATGGATAGACAGATGTGATCAAATGATAAGGGTACCTTTTTTCGCCATGTGGCTATTTAACTCTAAAGGGCGGAAGCATTTTTAATTTCACCTGTCTGAAATATTATCATTTAAAATTATGTGAAAAGAAATGCATCGGGTAAACAAATTATAACAAAATCTGAGAAAACATATTTTGTCGTGAATTAATCCAGGCCATTGATCCATTAATATTTTTATTGCTTTATATTAAAGATTTTCCTTATTTTATTAGAAACTGATTTTACAAACATGTGTTTAATCGCTTAAAACATTTATTGAAAATAGTTATCTATTCAGTAATCTAAACAACATAAGGTGATAATACCCTTTTATGAATTCCAGATCACAAAGGTCTACATTGCCTATAAACCAGTAAATCGTAACATAGCAATGTTCGAAACATAATTATCTGAAACTAGGAAAATGAAGGCAGCAATATAATCAAGAAAGTTTGGTTTACTGTGTACTGAATGCCAAACCAAAATATTTTATTTTCACCAAATGGCGCAATTATTATTTAAAATAATTATTACTCATAATTTAAAAATCAATTAGCGTAACGATATCTGCCCACTAGCGGGCTTAGCTGCAGGTTAGGCTAAACTGCAGGTTAGGTTAGGGTTGAATTAATATGGTGTAAATTTCTTCGTCTAGTTGCAGATATTTCCAAACAGTTCCTTATGTAGGTATATAGTCCTACAAACTATTTAATGTTAGCGAGTGCTTTGAGATAGTTGATCGATTGTTTCGTCAATAGACAACAATATATCGTATTTTAATTGTTCAATTCAAATAATATCGTATCAATGATATGCGCCTCCTTACGATGCTATGTGGTCTTTTGATATAGATAAATAGTAAATAGTTAATCGATTAAAATTTAATATTTGTGCTAGGTATCATTAACTTCACTTCAGTATACTATCGTATTGAGCAAATTTCATTCTGTGGGCTCAATAATCAATCATGCACGACAAATCAATATAAAGCTTAAAGTTATCGGCAAATATGCCCATCTCCACTGAATAATATTTCATCGATGTATACAGTCGTACAAATACTTTGCGATAGTGATTTACACAGCACGGTATATATTTTAAGCGGGATACATACGTTCAGCTAAAACAGTAAACTCCGAGTGTACTTTCGAGTAATATGAGTATTGAGTATATAAATTGATCAGGACATATAGATTGATGATTATAATATTATATTTTGATCATGCGCAATCATAGCTGTAGTGAAATACGCCTACAACATTATAACTTGTTTGACAAAAGATTGAAATATATCATTCCAAAATGGTTATTAAAACAATATTCTTCAGATGCTACTTTATAGAAGGTTATAAGAGTTACTTTAGCTGATAATACAGATTTATTATCAGACAAAAGCGACGACTGACAAGATGTTTCTGCATACGTAAAAGGAGTGTCCTTTACCAACGGTATGAAAATTATATACGAAATACTTATAAAATATAATTTCTGACATGATTGACATTTGTTTATTGACGCTTTGACGACGAGTCTAAAGATAGTTTTGCTTTACAACAGTAATCAGCATCAGTCTATATCAATAGCTTAGTTCACTTTTGGAAGGAATCATATGAAAATATGAAATCTGTGTGAAATTTAGTAAAATGTAAATATTTTATGTAGAAAGTGTGTTCTGATCTGAAGGTAACAGCTATGTTATTTGAATTGTGGGATTAAGATTTAAGAAAATAATAACTGTTTTCTTTGTATAAGAGACAGCAGGAAAAGTTGGCCCAAACGAACAGACTTATAGTGCGGCAAATCGAATTTGAAGTGATTAATTTTAATAGGCTTAAAATATGTTATTTTACCTCAACCATTTATAAATCACGGCTTAATGAATTATTTTTTGAAATCAAATTTATAAGAACGGTGGAGCATTACTTTACCTGAAATAGGCTTTTACAAAATTAAGTGACGTAAAGTTAAAAGAAGAGAAACTTATCAGACCACAAATACGTCAGTTAACTATTAAATAGTAGATTAAAAATGCGGAACTCTTAGTGAACAATTTGTGACATGTATTCAAAAAGACAGGATGCAGGGTGTTTTTAGAAAGACGTTTTCCTCGTTCCCTTTTCTCTTTTCTCCCTTCAGTTCTTAAAAACTTAATTGACAAAATACGGAGAAAATTTTCGCAAGAATATAAAAAAGGCTTGAGAAGCGGTATGAAGGTCACAAGTCGCAAGTCGTACGCAGCTATTTTAGACAATTACCGTTGGCATCTGAAGCAAGAAAATCCTTCAGAATATAAAAATATTAACTATTTGGTGTACAAAATTTCTTTTCAACCTTCTATTTTGTGCTTTAGGATGCAATATACTGAGAATACATTTTGTCAACGGTTTTTCTCAAGTTTTTAAAATACGTTTACATCTTTATAATACAATAGGTATTAAGAAAAAATAAACACAAAACTGAAGAATGTATTACATTTTTTTTCTCCTTTGTAATGCTATTATTAATCAGTGCATGGGATAGATGATATGGTATGATTTGCGCATTAAAATTGCAAAAGCCTCTTGAGATATTTTATGCAATCCTAGAACTAATTCAATTTTGGTTTTGAGTGCTCACACTGTAATACAGTATCAGATTATCATGATCAGATGAGGTGAGATTACGATTGGATACAAAAGTTTGAAGAATTAGTGAAATCGACTGAATATTTTTCTTATAAGTTTATAGTTGTATAAATATATATTTAAGGTGGTGCAGGAGCAACATCAATACTTTGTTTAGAGAATGTATAACATTTCTTTTTCCTTTACCCTAGACTTAATTGTTTTCTTCTTTTTGAAAACGCTTCTTAGAACTATTTGATAGCTTGTTGCCGATATATGATCTTACGATTGATTGTCTCAATTTGTACAGTTGTAGTAATCTTTCATTCAGGCCAATTTCCGCGCGCACAGAATTTGCTTTGACTTTTTTTAAATTTTACATCATGTATTACTAAAATTTATAAATATAATTCTTTTTACCTTTTTATTAAAATTTTGTAAAAACCTTTATTTATACCGTCTATATTTATCAGACGTTATTTAAATTAAATTAACGCCGAACAGTTTGATTGCCATCCATACATTGATCTACAATTACCCGTGTCCACATATATTGGCAGTCGGCGATCGTCATTTCGAATTTTTTTTATCACGAATGAATAGTAAATGTTATTAATTTTTGTCCAAACTTATATTTTAAATATGACGAATTGAAATATATCGGTTAAGAAAATTAACCAATGTTCAGAATAAGTCACCAAACAAAATATGAAAATTCCTAAAACCATTTATCAAAATAATTTTTCATTTATATCTATTTACATAACAACCTTACTACGATAATTTTTGCAGTATACGTTTAAATTTCTGAAAGAGGACAATAAAACATGCTACCAGGTTCATAAAAACAGGCGATTAGGATTTTTAACTAATAGTGGAGCATAAAAATATGCATTATTTCGGAATAATTATGTGTACATATTTCTTTAAAACGGTTTGATATAGTTTATAGAAAAAGTTGGAGACTTATAATTGTACGATAAGTATTTATTAATTACTTAAACAATAATAAACAAAATTTTTAATGCAAATTTGAAATTACTCTATGTTTCAAAACTATTTCACTGAAACTGATACCACAGGGATTTTCGAGATCGCGGAACAAAAGTTTTATGCTGAAAAATAGAAATGCAAAATGGCTTATTCAATACTTGTTGGACTTATTTGGAGACAATTATAAAATACGACTTCATTTGAGAAATTTACCTGTTAATTTTTAATATAAAAAAAGAATTAGACATTAAAAAGCAGTATTACAAAATGACCTATCCGATATGGCCGATTTTTAGAAAATGGAATCTTACGAAGTCATTTGGATAATAATTAATTTTACTGAAATTAATATTTCAGGGGGTTTTCAGGTTGCTGAACAAGATATCGAGCAATAAAAACTCACAATAGCTAATCCGATATGGCCTACTTTTCGTTAAGAATTTACAAAAAAGAACCCGATTTTCAGGAAATAGAATATTGCAAAGATATTTTTTATAACTGATTTATTATTATATACTACAGTTAATTCTCATAAATACTAAATAAAAAAAACACTTTTTTAAATTTTTAATCTCTTCTAATGATGGAAACTCCGACAAATCATAAATAATAAAGCATTTTTTTATAAAACTCACAACTCAAAGAGTTTTTACTCATATTTTTAAATAATAACTATTGCTCTAATTGTAACAAAGGATACTTTTCAAGTAACAACTGAAAATATGACTAAGAAACATGATTATTTTTAAAATTCCCCCTACTCTTTATGAGTTACGTATACATATAAGTATGGAGCCTGTATTTGGGGGCTCACATATATATATATATATATATATATATATATATATATATATATATATATATAAGAATGCGCCAGGTGAACACTCTACCGAGCAGGTGTTCGGTCTATTTTATTCTCTCTGACCTTCAATTATGTTTTTGACTCATGACTAAGCTACATTGGTAGAAAAACTTCTGTTCATATTTTTAAGCAAGAATTGTAAGTAGGTAAATGCATACATAAATATGAATACTGAATAAGTTTACTGAAAAACCTTATTTTATTTTTTATATATTTTAAAATTTACATTTATTATAACGAATAAAAAAAATTATCCCGAACGTATTTTGTTTAGGGTTGTCGTATAAATCTATGTTGAGTTCATAAGGTAAACAAGAAATTTTATGATACATATTTTTTATATTTAAAATCAAAATAGTTCTTTAGCTGTAATATTTTTCTTTCTTTTAAGGTTTTGTTTGCTCAATGTTATGAGTTACATGAAAAGCTATAATAGAATTAGAGGAGCGCGCTTACGGCCATGCGCTTTTTGAGCGCTGAACTTGACTCCTGTTTTCGAGTGTTGGAAAAAAAAATCTGCAACTCATAGTTTTATTTAATATTCAGAGATACTCCATAAAATACAATTTTGCAACTAATTTATTAAATAAATAATCCAGCGTACACTCTGCAGTTGGTAACTTCAAAATATTATTTCTCACAATCTCACAAGTATACAGACAAAAGATACTTCCACTCCTTCCAATTCAGTCGGTGCTCTATCTACCACGGATATAAAAATATATTTTATACAAATATATATTAATACGTATAGTCATAGTTTAAGATGAACAGCTTTAATTTTCAATGTTTTCTGAGTTGATTTCATCGTCTTCCAAAAGAAAAGTTGGTCAAAAGGCAGATAGTAACTCTCCTGGGTTACTTTAAATTTCTCTATGTAATATCCAATTTTAAACACTACGTTAATTGTTATGTAAATTTAACGCTAATCGTGTACAAAGACAGAGATTCTGATATTAAAAAAGCTTATAATTTAGGGCGTAAAAGTAATCATTTAATCTTTCAGATTTTATATAATGTTCCTCCATATTAAATTGTATTAAGAAAGAGGCACACAAATTACTAAAATGGAGGAACTAAGAGATTTCTTGAATTATTACCAATGTCCCAAAACAAAATACATTCATATGGAGGAGCATTGTTTAAAATCTAAAAGATTAAATGTATACTAGAACATGAAAATCTCTTGACACATTAATATATAAGTTTTTTTTAATATTAAAATCTCTGTCAATATATAAACTTTAGTTATAAAAAAATTCACGTGAATAAATAATGGCGTAAAAATATTCATTATCATATTTAAAATGATAAGAATAAACGAATATAATGCAAAAAATATATTGACTTGTTCTCCTAAAGTATTCCGTGTGAATATTTCCTTACCTTTTTCTTTCCACTGAATGTATGATAATTTTAAATTTCGAAGTCAATGAGGGAAAATTCCAAGTATAATTTTTAGTGTTACCTTAAATCTCACAAAAAAAGTTGAATATTTAATAGTCAATCGAATTTTAGATCTAGACGAAAACCTACATATTTTATATCATTCCCTAATAATGTTTAGTCGCCGGAAGTCTGACTCCACCACTTTCAATTCCAGTACTTCTTTTCAATCGAATATAGTGACGAGTCTGAGACATTTACAGTAAAGAGGTATTTCAAATTGTTTGATAAATTCCTGACTGTGCATATATGATTCATACCTGAAGTTGGTGTTTTATTTATAACTCTAGAAGAGATGAAACAGTAATTGAATGAACCCTCTAAAGCTGTTTTATTTATTTTATCAAGCTTATATTTTCAATATGCTTATATCCCAATTCTCATTTAAAACTACATTTAAGCACCATTCAACTTGTAATATTTCATTTAATAATTTTCACAGCAGTTGATGTATACAAGATATTTATTTAAAAAAAAAAGCGACCACATTCAAATTATTCCCCGCCAATAAAATAATTTTACTTTCAAAGTCGTAATATTTCAACATAATTAAAAAAAAATTAAAATATATATATATATATATATATATATATATATATATATATATATATAAGAAGAAAAAAATATTTTGTCAACGAAAAATAACATTATTGGCATTATTGGTTTAAATTTTATTAATGTGTCTTGTTAAATTTTATTAATTGTATTCTCTGCTACAATTTGAAATTGAATTAATAACATTGGACAATATTGTGGGAAATCATTTGAAAGGTCTAGTTGTAATATTTTACAAAATAGGTTTTGTATCTTCAGAGATATATTGAATAAAAAGCAAAAAAAACCTCCTCCACTTTTTCCCGAACCTGCTGAACGTTAAAAACGTTAAAAAGTAGTTTTTTAGATGCTTACGCCTATGTTATTGTGCAATTTTAACGATGATTCTAGATGTCGTAATTTATGAGATAATTACGATAATATATGTGTCCCCCTGCTTAATTATATTAAATATTATTAAATATTTATTGTGAAGTCCATATTAATGATTATTTGTGATAAAATAGTAACACTTTTAACTTAAATACCTGAGCCAGACTAGCAGCCTGTTTTTCTTTCTATTAACATCTCTTTATTTATATTCTATTAACATCTCTCTTTCCATTTTCCATTCTCTATAGATTTTGAGATCCGATGATAAATTTGTTTTCTGAAAAATTACGTTTTTCGTTTTTATTCATAATCACTCTCACACATATTTTAGTTGTAAATCCGATTTAAATAATTAAATCCTTTTTAAGCCTAAAGTGGTAAAATTAAAATTCATAATTATTCTTTTAAAGAATATTCCGGATTGGATTTGTTTAATTATTTTTAATTTATTTTAGAAATAAAGGGATCTACCAAACATTTCTTGTAGTTTTTTACTGATAGAAATCAAATGAATTAACACTTTACTTCTGGATTTAAATTCTGAGATTTTATTTGGTAACGACATTCAGCAGAGTAATTCCTTTTTTGTGAAAATTATAACTCCTTGCTCCCTTAATTTCACTATAGCAACGAACATGATAATTTTTTAATTTAAAATATTTATTTTCATCGTTGTAATGTATGATTACAAGCACAAAACGATCTCGTTTATCTCGTTATTAGTTCAGATTTTAGAAAGTTATGTTATGCAATATTTTAGAAAGTTATGTCGAGCAAACACTAGAGGGAAGCAATAAATATTTGCTGTTTAACCAATTACATATATAATACTAATTCCAAAATTCTTTTTTAACACTTGCTAGTGAGTTAATCAGTCGAATCGAGGCATTAAAATTGATATATGAACGATTGCGTCTCTCACACAATTAATTAAGTATATCCTTGATGGCACGGAGTACCGTGGGAACGACTCCCGTTCGTTCATCGGGTGAGGCCAGACTGACGTTCTACTTGGAAGGGGTAGCAATATCATAGAAATAAGTCCGCTATATGTATCAATTGTCTACATTAACTAAGTAAAATCGATAATTATATTTTATTTATATAATCTTCTGAAGAACATGTAGAAAAAATTATATCCGAATCAAAACTTTTATAGTGCTGAGAGCCATGCTGAGAGCCATTTCCATTATATTAAGCAAATAATGGGAGCTAGTTTAATGGAATTATTGGGTTGGCTAATAAATGTTTAACCCCTAGTTGCTGTCAACAAATTTTATTAAAAAAATTATATGTTACACTAAAGTTAATTTAAGTATGCACCATTATTATCTACTACTTGGCACCATCTAGTTTGCAGTTATAATATGCCTTTCTTGTAAAATACCGGTGACTTTTATTCAAAAAACTGTGCGAGGTCGTTTTGGAGATCTTCTATAACGTCGATTTTTTTTTCATGTAAATGTTTACTTAGAGCCTTGATTAATGGTAATTAGAGGGCGCAATGTCCGGAAAATATGGTGGATGAGTGAGTAGAAGCTCCTCTAATTTATCACGAGTACGTTTTGCAACATGTGGTTTAGCATTATCATATAGAGAATAAAGTCGATCTTGTTGACTACTCAATTTGTTAGCTAATAGGTCTAATCGTTTACAGTGAATATCTGCATTAATTGTAGAACTTTGGAAGCAATTCCCAATGAATAATGCTCTTGACATTCTACCAGCATGAACATCAACGTTTTGGCACTTATTTCAGGTTTGGGTACTGAAATTTCTGTTTTTCCGACACCCGGTTATTGATGTTTGCGTGTATGGTTAACCCACTTCTTATCGCCAGTAATTAACTGATTCAGCTAGTCGAAGTTACGTTTTAATTTCAATAACCGCTGGCAAGTATTAACTCTGCACTGAAGTTGATATGATGACAGCTCATGGATTACCCACCCATCGTATTTTCAGACTTTTCCCAATTCGTACAAATGTATTTCTATGGTATCATGACTGCAGCTTATTTACCAAGTGACGAGTCGTTAGTTGAGGATCCTCTTCAATTAGGCGTCGTATTCGTTGAACGTCCAATTCAATAAGACATCCGGTCGGTTCGTCCTCAAGATCGTAGTCCTCATTCGTGAACTTTTTGAACCAAATCATTGCGTTGCGTAAGATATCATGGTCTCGCCCATCGCATGACGTATATTATTTGTCAGTCTTTGCATCGTGACTCAGACGAAATTCTTAAAGTAATAGAATCCGTCTTTTATATCGATTTAAATCCATTATCTTTTATGTAATTTACTTAAAGCTTCGGCGCAGTCCGTTGTCAACTTGCTGCACTTTGACCTATTTATATTCTAGAGTAAAATCTTCTAGAAGTTTCGAGAGTCTTTCTAGAAAAGTCCCGAAGTTGTGGCTAAAAACTTACTAGCCAACCTAATATAAAGTAAAGATAAAAACTTAATTAAATTTAGTATTGCTGTGTGATAATGTAAAATTCGGAATAAAAATAAGAAAAAGCTTAAAATGGAAAGGAAAAACAACCAAGAGATGACGCAAAATACTCGAGAAAGAGCAGTCGCGAGATGACAGTCGCACAAGCTTGCTACTGCTATCTAGCGATGGATGCTTGAACTAGAATTACGCTGGATGGTACTGTTACATTATTTTGCTTTAAATAATATTTAGTAGTCTTATCTATTTAATAATTTCCTTGTATAGTGATAAAACGATCTTAATCAAAAGAATGTGTATCTGAGTGAATCCAGAATTTAATCTTATTTATTTATGTTCTTTAATATATCTAATTGATACCTATGGCGAATTCATTGCTACGAGAACAATATTTTATAACTAACCAGAACACCAGTCCAACCCCGCTCAACGAGCAGTCGGAAATCGAACCAGAGTCCCCGCGGTGCGGTGCGCATTCGAAGGTCGTATGCCTTGAGATCAATCCAACATAGCGCGGCGCTAACGTCGATAATCTTAGAAAACCAAGGGCAAGAGCGGAAAATGTATAAAAAATTCATGGAAAATTGTTTCAGAGGTATCACAGTATAGTTATGTTTTCCTATGTTTATGTTTAATTTTCTTTATTTTGTTTAACCCTAGGTATCTGATATTTGTGTATAGTTTATTAAGCCTAAGCATTCGTCCATTCTACTAATAATTTTAGTGTATCAATTTCCCAATAAAATTACGTATTTTTGTTTTGTTTATAAAAATATGTAGCAAAGATTAAATTAATAAATGAAACTATTGAGTACAAAGTATTTGTAAAATTTATAATTTTTATAAATTTTTTACGACACTGGGTTTCATGAGATCTTTTACAGTGTGCATATAAAACTGAAATGTGAATTTACAGCCTTTTTTGACAAACTAAAACAAAGAGACCAAAATTACTTAAAAATAAAAAAAAATAAAACTAGTTTTTTGAAGCACAACATGTTCAAAAATCAATTTTCTGTTCGCCACGAATCGCAGTGCTGCCTTTTGATCAAAGAATTTTCGTAACACGACTTTTTTGTAGGAACAGATACCATAAATCTTTCTTTTTTCACTGTTTTGGGCCTGTGTTGATGCAGGATTATTTGTGGAGTTTGACTGACTTTAGCCTCGATCTTTAATTCAGTGCAAATAGCTGATATGTCTTGACTTTTTTATTTTTATGTACATTGTTCACTGTATGAATTTTCAGGCGTATTTCGAGTTAAGGTTTTATAATTTGCGATAGCATATTTCCATGAAATTACGACGACTATAAACGACTGATAATAAATGATGTAACTGTTGATACAAGCTATGTTTCACATTTGGTCAAATATGTTTACGCTACTTTTTGTATCATAGTAATATTCAATAAAATATGGTTTCTTTGTTGCAGGATAATACTGACAGTATTTTCTTCATCGCAACAAAATAATAAGCACATATGTTTTGAAGGTTTAGGCTTATACAAAGGAGTGAAAATGAGACATCTTAGAAAAAACATAGCGGTTTTTACGCCTCCAGATAGACTGTTCTTGAATTATTCTTTTCCATTAGCTCGCAGTGTCCCCAAAATTGTCAACTTATAAAGTTGTATAAGTGAATGCTTTGCGAGGGGTAAAGATGTGAACCAATTGTCCATGATAATGTTTCGGTTTATATCATGTTTGGCACAAGTAAGTTCCTTTACAAATTATTCTTTCAAAATCACATCTCTATTATCGATTTCTTTATCTAGAAATGGTAAACGATTAAGCATATATCTTGTGCCGCTATCACACATTATTTTTACCTTTAGGCTACACTTTGCTAGTTTATTTGGCATTTAAATTAAAAATTGATATCTGTTTCGAAACTCCAATCCGATGGTAATGCTCGTCGATGGTAAAATTATTTTCAAGTTCAAAATTTTTCCCGCACTGAGTTCAAAGTATCCCCCATATGCCTCTTATGGGATTTTCTCTTGTCATTGTAAGCGGAATGTTTTGTCATCAAAGCGGAGACAACGCAGAAGAAAATTAAATCTTTCTTTGCTCGTACATGATACATATCTTATGCCAAATTACTCCATATCGAACAGTTATTGAGAGGTGGGTGATTGTTTTTTAATGCTGTAGTTAACACTAGAATATCTGTTAGTGCTTTGACCTCGTCTTTACTTGTTTTATTCTGCGTATTCATTCCACAATTTCTTGTATAGCTCATCAGTCATGAACAGTTCAAATAATAGTAGCAGATCAATCGTAGCACTTACAGCAGGAGTGGATCCTCTGGCAATATGACTGATAGTTATTGCTGCTGTTCTGCCTGAAGTATGACCTTTACTGGCCTGCCCATACATAACTATTTCGACCACAAGTATTTCTTTGTGTTAAGGTCAAGATATTTGAATTACTACCTAAACTCTCTTTCAGTAGTCGATGAAATGGATGGGGAACGCCCGGGAACATCTAATCATGTCCGACACCCTCATGGTCCGA